>OZ014522.1:252053204-252203974 GCA_963966055.1 Lathyrus aphaca
TGTTTCAAATGAATTTTCTTCAAACATGAAAGTTGTAGATTGGATCTTCCCCTTTCTAAAAAGTACAAGAACTCCTCTTGATTCATCCTAGAACTCAAGATATGATGGACCAAAGTTGGGAAAAATCTTCTAAATTTCAAGTTTAGGCCCAAGAGGGAAATGTGCAAAAGTGAATTCCAAGCCTCTACATGACTTCTAATCCACTCAAATGCATCATGGCATGACCAAACAACATCCCAAGATCAAATTTGAGCTTTGAACCAAGGGATTCCATGACTTGTTTCTCAAGAAATCACAAAGTTGCAAAATTGCAAAACCTATGCAAACTCTTGATCCAAGCCATACAGCTCATAGCAATTGATCCTAGGGTTCTCTTTGAAGCCAACTGAAGCAGATCAAGCCCTCAAATCAGTTCTGCCATGGCCCATACCTCAAGTACACAACTTTTGACTTTTTGGCCAATTGAGCCATACCAATCCCACAATGGATATCTGCTCTTCTGACTCATTCCATTTGTTTATGCAAAGCCTAAGGATCATAAAAGAAGGCTTACAAGAACTCAGAGCATGCATACACTCATTTTGCACAAAAATCCCCAAAAACTTCCTCTCTTCGATTCTCCCAATTCAACCATCAAACTTCACAAATTCCTTAACCAATCAACCACACATCACTCATAGAACAAGAACCAACCATTAAAAGGGCCTGAAACATCACATATTAAAACCTCCATTTCTGCCATATCAGAATTGACCTCTCAAACCAGCCACTTTCAAAGCTTTCCAAGCATTCCATTAGCCTCAGGAGGTTCAAAGGAGGCCATTTGCACAAGAGGGAGTCTCTGAAAGCTCGCATTTGCAGATCACCAGCTCAGGTATAGCTCAAGAACGTTTTTCTCAGAACTTCATTTCCTTGTTACAAAATGAATCTACATGTTGCACTGATCACCTAGATATGTTTAGATTTGAAAATGAGCAAGAAATGATCATTTTATGTTGTTCTGAAAGTTTGCACGTGTTTTGATTTTTGCTTCGATTCCCTTGATTCAAGTGTTATAAATGTTATTTGATGATTGATTTGAGTTCCTTGGAGTGTTCGGAGTATTTCTGGGAAGGTTAGAGGTCTTGGGATGGCCTGGGGAAGAAGATATGATTTTGGTTAGCCGAAGAAGATGACCGGAGCACTGTTCCGGTCACCTGAAAGTGTTTAGGGTTAATTACGTTTAGGGTTTCCAGATTGAAGGAGGGCCATTGGATCTTGATTAGATTAGGGAGTGGACGGTTCATATTAGTCATTAGCCCTAATTCTATTTAATTAAAATAAAACATAATCAATTAACTCATATTAAATGTGAGCCTTTGGATTGCGTGCGTATTAGGGATTTAAACCTGGACTATAGGATCTGCATACCTTCAGTCAAGTTGACTTGCATCCTCAGCCTTTGATCTTGCTTCCACGCAATTTGAGCCTTCCATTTTAATTACTTTTCATTTTATTTATATTTATTTCATTTTGTTTTCTTTTATTTATTAAAAATAGCAAAACACTTTAAAAAATTCTGATTCTTTACACTTTCACTCTAATTAATTTTAAAAACCCAAAAATATTTTTATTTTTATTTTTGCATAAAAAACTTATTTTTAAATTATTTAATTGTATTATTTAATTCATTCATTCATTTTAATTAATTAAAAATACTTTTAGGTATTTAAAAATAACAAAAAAAAATCATGAAGCATCCCTGAACATTATAATCAGTTTACAAACTTATTTCACAAATTTATTTTAGGGTTTAATCATGTTTTGACAATTAAACTTGAATTAGGATTTTGAAAATCCCCTTTTTTCCTAACCCTAATTCAAAAATTCATTTCTGCCTAACCAAAATGAGTTTGTACTTGGTTCTTTTTGCATTCTTTTACATGTTGCATCTAGTATCTAGGATATTTAAATCATATTTTTTCATTGCATTTTTAATTTGTTTTCACTTTTTCTTTGCAAAGTGTCCAAAACCCTAGCCAAACTTAGGAAAACCATAACTTGACTTTGGTTTAGCTTTAGACCTCCACCTTTGGAGGGTGTTCTCATGTAGGTTTGGGGTTTGTTTGGATGCAATTTCAATTTTTTTATCATGTGATTTTCTTCTGATTTTGATCATGGGCTTTGTGTATGTACATACTAACTTTTCAGGTGCATATGGTAAGTTCATTAGGATGTGGATGTGCATCCACATCCAATCTCTCCTCACCCTCTTTATTTATTTGTGTTTGAAGTGAATTTGATTCACTTGTGTTTTTTTCTCTCCCACTCCTAGGTTACTTAACTTCTTCAGGAAGTAAGTAACATATCTCTCTCTCTCTCTCTCTCTCTCTCTCTCTCTCTCTCTCTCTTCTTTTTCATCTGCTTCTTCCTTGGTGGCCATCTAAAGATTTCTCTTTAAGCCTCACAAACCATAGGAACATCTAAGCATGATAACTTTAGGGTTGTAAATAGTCTCCCCTAGTTTTTCACCTTTTGAGTCTCCTTGAGTCTCTCTTTCTCACCTCAATAACAAAGGCTAAACAATTAAAGTTTTAAGACTCTTAATCAGGGTTATGCTTGTATCCTTATCTTAGGATGGAGTGTATAACTTTAATACTTAGTGTTAAATCTTTAAGTTGTTTTCACCTCTTAATCAAAACACCTAATAATTATCAAGACTTAAGCTTGTAACTTGGGCCTTATATTAGGGTTACATCTCTGCCTCTGGGTCAGAGGGACTAACCCTAGTGTTTAATGGACAAGTCCCCCTCAGGTTTAGTCTTACAAACATAAAATTCACTTCTTAATCTAATCTCTAATTAAAATCCACTTTAATAAAGGTTTGTTATATAATGATTTTAATCATTGACCATGGATTAAGTTGAGGTATCTTCCTCAGCTTAAGTGTCCTCATCTATCATCCTTCTCTTAGGATGGTGTAATGAGTTCACTAATTCGTTATTAGAGATTAAACTCATTACTTAACACAAAACAAAAATCCAAAAACACTTAATAATCACAAATGGGTTAATGACCTTCATCCAATATCATTAGGGTAATTAAGTTGAGATTCTCATCTCATGCTTAACTAGACTCATTATCCCTAATCATGGATGATATAATGAGTTTGCAAACCCTTGATTAAGGCTTAAGCTCATTATCTTATGTAAAACACCAAAAACAAATAAAAAACTGAAAACACAAAAAAAATAATAAATGTCTCCTCCGGGATTCTTTTCTCATCACACTCACTCTAAAAACGAGAACTCACTTCTCCCATCTAATGCAAGATAGTTAGCACTCAAGCCAGACGAGTCATACACTTGAGCATAGATAAGCAAGCAGTTCACACCAAAACATCCAAGTCTCCTTGAGTCGAACTATAGTGTTCTGACTCCCCCTCTTCTCTTTCTAGCTTTCTTCTCTTAACCTCAGTTTGAACTCCTGTTCTTTTTGCACTACCACTTTGTACATCCATCTCCTTTATACACAGTTAGCACGTACACTTTCCCCCTCTTAAAATCATAATCAGGTAAGCGTAGATCCTGTCGAGTACGACGGACGATTTGGGTGCTAATACCTTTCCAGGTCGTAACCAACCCCCTTATCCAGTCTCTTTGGTTCGTAACCATCTTATCCATTTCTTTCTAGGTTTATGCAGCATTACCTTTCCTTCGGGATAAAAATGCCTAGCTGGCGACTCTATTCAACCTTCACCATCCGACCGTCCTCGCCGACAGTTCGCGTTTGCACCGGGACGAAAGTCCGGGGAGCGACAAAGAGGAAGAAGGAGATTGGCATTGATGTTGGTTGCAGATTCGAAGAAGAGGAAGAAGGAGATTGGTGTGGTAGGTGGTGGCGGAATAGAAAGAAGAAGAAGGAGTTTGGTATTGACGGCAGCACGAATTAGAAAGAAGAGGAGGCTTAGGGTTTCTTTAACATTGCTTCAACCCCTTTGCTTCTTCTTCTTCATTGTTTTATATTTTCTAATCATAAAAAATAATTAATAGAAAGATTAAGAGTTTCTTTTGGACTTATGCAGAGTTAATTACCATAAAAATGAAATTAATCCTCAGTTAATCCCATTTACTTCACCGTTCAAGATTCCAAGAGGATAGGTTTTGAGATTCTCCAGCCACACCGTCGGTGACACTTGTCACTGTCCGGCAGGCTCTCTGTGCGGCCACTCCCATGTGTGTAGTGCACTGTAACTTTCATGTTACGGCATGTGTGGATCACTCGATTAGATTATCATGAGAAAAAACTGAATCATGTGGTCCAGATTAAAGTCAACAAGTTGACTGAAGGTTGTAAACACCCCAAATTTTCCCTCTATTTTCCTCACATATTGACTTATTATTATCATCATTGCATAACCAATTATCACACTTCACAATACATAATCATCCTTAACATTTCATCTGCATAGCTGCATCTAGGGTTTGTGATCTGAGCAATCCAAGAAGTAATCTGAGAAATCTCAAAGGTCTTGAAGCATGCCAAGGGAGTCCTTGAGTGGTCTATGATCATCTTATGCCCCCATGGGTCCATTGAAATCAAGAAATGTCAATGCATTGCAAAAGTATTGAAGCTAAGTTGAGGATTCCTACACAGATGACTTGAAATTAGGGTTTTGGTTTTGAAGGCCTTACACCCAAATGTTTTGGTCATTCTTGTTTCTATTGGTCCATGTATGTTATAATGAGATTGTGTATCAAATTTCATGGAAAAATTCAATGTGGAAGTCATCTGATAAAGTGGTAACTTCCTGAGCAAGAAAAGTCAGATTTTGGGCATCTGAGGCCCCCAACAAGGGTACCAATGGGTCATCATCCTCAGTTTGAAGTCATATGGTCTTTATTTGATCATTGGAATACTTGGAAGTTCACAAAATTGAAGAAAAATGAACAAAGCCAAAACTTGCCAAAAATGGAAATGACTTGTAATGAAAACTTTCTATTTTGGGAAAGATTTTCAACCTCCTCTTTCTTGATCAAAAAGGTTTCAAATGAAATTTCTTCAAACATGAAAGTTGTATATTGGATCCTCCCATTTTGAAAAGTACAAGAACTTATTCTAATTCATCCTAGAACTCAAGTTATGGCCTTGCAAAGTTGGCAAAAATCACATAAATTTCATGTTCATGTCAAAGAGGATTTTTGCATATTGGCATTTCAAGCTTCTAAGTGACTTCTAATGTGCTCAATTATGTCACAACATGTCAATACAACTTCAAAACATCATAATTGGCCCAAGAATTCAAGAATTTCATGGCTTGATTCACAAGAAATCTCAAAATGACCAAAATGCATAAACCTTGTAAACTCTTGATCCAAGCCATCCATCTGCATAACAATGATCCTATGGCTCTCCTTGAAGCTAGCTGAAGCAGTTCAAGCACAGAAACCAGCTCTGCCATGGCCCATACCTCAAGTACACCAATCTTGACTTTTTGGCCAATGAAGCCATACCATTCCCACAGTGCATATCTAATCTTCTGACTCATTCCAATAGTTTAGGGATTTCCTCAAGATCATAAGAGAAGCATGCCATGAGCTTAGAACACACATAACATCAACTTTCACAAAATTTGCCAAAAACTTCTCTTCTTCGATTCTCTCAAACAATCCATCAAACTTCAAAAATTCTTTCACCATTCATTCAGAAATCATCCATAGAAAACAGAGCAACCATTACCATGGCCTGAAACCTCATAAACCAAAGCCTCCATTTCTGCCATATCAGAATCGAGCCACTCAAAATAGCCACTTTCAAAGCATTCTAAGCATCCCAATAGCTTCAGGAGGATCAAAGGAGTTCACATTTGAAGTTTTCCAGCTCAGGTTTACTCAAGAATTTTTTTTCTCAAAGCTTTGATTTCTTGTTATAAAATGAAACTACATGCTCTAAGGATCACAATGATGCTTTTAGAATTGAAAATGGTGAAGAAATGAACATTTTATGAACTTCTGAAAATTTTCCCGTGTTCATGTTTTGATTCGATCCGGCTTGTTCATGAATGATAAATGTTGTTTGTTGTTTGATTTGAGTTTCTAGAAGTATGAGAATCATTTATGGGTAGGTTAGATGTTTTGATTTTGCCTAGGGAAGATTTTAGGGTTTTGGATGGCGAGAGAAGATGACCGGAGCAATTTTCCGGTCATCTGAATGTCATTAGGGTTAGGGTTCCCAGATTGATTCTCAACCATTCGATCTTAATTAGGTTAGGCAATGAGTGGTCCAGATGCGCCATTAGTTTCTAATCCTGATTAATTAATTATAAAACAAATTAATTAGTAGGTTTAAATACCAACCATTGGATAGCGCGCATTTTGCCAGTTTGAATCTAGGCCTTAGGATCAGCCTACCCCATGTCAAGGTGACTTCCAATCCTGGCCACTGATCTCTCTCTCACGCAACCACAACCATCAGATCAGCATACTTCTCCTTTTCCTTTAATTTAATTTGCTTTTATTTTCATTTTCTTTGGTTTTATTTATTAAAAATACCAAAAATGATTTTAACAATCTGAAAATTTTTCTCAACACTTTAATTAATTTTCAGAACCCAAAAACATTTTTATTTTTATTTTTTTCATTAAAAATGCATTTTTAAATATTTTTATTGTATATTTTAATTAATTAATTCCATTTAATTAATTAAAAATAATTTAAAGTATTTAAAAATCACCAAAAAAATCCGAGAGGTTTCTTAAACATTTACAAACATTTACAAACTCATTCCATAAATTTCTTTTTGGTTTTGATCATACTTTGCCATTTTCATTTGAATTAGGGTTTCTAAATTTCATGTTTTCTAACCCTAACTTCAAAACTTCATATCTATCAAACCAATATGAGTTTGCATATGGTTATTTTTGCATTCTTTCAAAATTGACCTCTAGTTTCTAAATATATTTTTGTCTCATCTTTATCTTGCATTTTCAAATTAATGTGCATTTTCCCTTTGAGAAGTATCCAAAACCCTAGCCAATCTTAGGTAAACCATAACTTGAATTTGGTAAACCTTTAGACCTCCCCTTTTGGATGGTGATATCATGAGTACTTAGGGTCCCCTTAGATGCATTTTCAATTTTTTATCTCTTGATTTGTTTATGCTTTTGAATTTGTACATATCTTGCTTTCAAACTAACCATTTCAGGTGCATTTGGTAAGTTAATCAGGATGTGGATGTGCATCCACATCTAACCTCCCTTTCTCTCTTTATTTTTATGCATTTTGTTTGTGTTTGAAGTGAATCCCATTCACTTATGTTCTCTTGTTCCTAGGTTACTTAACTTCTTCATGAAGTAAGTAACCTAATCCTTCTCCTTGCTCTTCTCTTTTCATCTGCTTCTCTTCCTTTGGTGGCCAACTTGAAGACTTCTCTTGATGCCTCACAAACCTTAGGAACATCCAAGCATGATAACTTTAGGGTTGTACATAGTCCCCCCTAGTTTTTTACCTTTTGAGTCTCCTTGAGTCTCTCTCTCTCATCTCATAATCATGGCTAAACAGTTAAAGTTTTGGGACTCTGAGTTAGGGTTATGCCTGTATCCTTATCTTAGGATGGAGTGTATAACTTTGATCCTTAGTGCTAAACCTTTAAGTTGTTTTCACCTTCAATCAAAAACACCTAATAATCAATAAAGACTTAAGCTTGTAACTTGGGCCTTATATTAGGGTTACATCTCTGCCTGGTGGTCCAGAGGGACTAACCCTAGTGTTCAATGGACAAGTCCCCTTCATGCTAAAGTCTTGCAAGCATAAAAAACACTTCTTCATCCAACCTTTAATTAAAATACACTTAATAAAGGCTTTTTATATAATGAATTTAATCCCCAACCATGAATTAAGTTGAGGTATCTTCCTCAGCTTAAGTGTTCTCATCTATCATTCTTCTCTTAGGATGGTGTAATGAGTTCACTAATCTTTGATTGGAGATTAAACTCATTACTTAACACTAAACAAAAACCCAAAAAAACTTAATAAATTACCAAAGTAGGTTAATGATCTTAATCCTATATCATCATGGTAATTAAGTTGGGATCTTCATCTCATACTTAAGTAGGCTCATTATCCCTAATCAGGGAAGATATAATAAGTTTACAACCCTTGATTTAGGCTTAAGCTCATTATCCTATGCAAAACACCAAAAACAATAAAAAACTGAAAACATAAAAACAAACAATAAACGTCTCATCCATGATTCTTTTCTCATCACACTCATTCTGAAAACGAGAACTCGCTTCTCCCGTCTAATGCAAGACAGTTAGAACTCGAGCCAGACGAGTCAAACACTTGAGCATAGACAAGCAAGCAGTTCACATCAAAATCACCCAGTCTCTTTGAGTCTAACTACGATGTTCTGAATTCCTCTTTGCACAAGAGGATACGTAGGCATAACTTAACGGTTATCGAAAAAAAGTCCCCAGGTCTCCCCCGTCTCTCCTTCTTCCAGCTTTTCTTTTCAAAACCCTAATCTTGAATTCCATGTTCTTTTGCACTAACACTCTATACATTCTAGCTTTTTATACATAAATTCACATACACTTTACCCCCTTTTAAACACAATCAAGTAAGCGTGGATCCCGTCGAGTACGACAGACAATTTGGGTGCTAATACATTCCTAGGTCGTAACCAACCCCCTTACTCAGTCTCTTTGGTTCGCAACCGTCTTATCCATATCTTTCTTGGTTTATGCAGCATTACCTTTCCTTCGGGATAAAAATGCCTAGCTGACGACTCTATTCAACCTCAACCTCCAACATCACTGACGGTTCGCGTTTGCACCAGGGATGCAAGTCCGGAGAGCGACAGCTTGGCGACTCTGCTGGGGAATAAAATAAATTTGTAACCAGGGCCTCTGGTTTTCTTGTAGGTTTCTCCTAGCGCTTGTTTGTTTATGTTTATTGGGGGTGTTATGTGCTATTTGTGTTTATTGTTGTTGCTTTATTTATTTCTTCCTGTACAACTTTATTTATTACATTTTACTTTATCGCTTTCATTTATTGCTTTCTGCATTTCATTTATTATCATATCATCTATGTTGGATTGTCATTACTTTGGTGGGAGGGGTATTCCAGTGAGAAAGGCTCAACACAAAGGCCTGAGTGACACCTAGGATTAGAGTGGTTTTGTATTCTTTCCCATTCCATTTCGGTCTGGTGCGGGAATATAGAAACACAATTCAGACATGGGTTTCTTCTTGAGAACTCTGTGCTACGGATTTCCTGTAGTACTAGGGCTATCTGGGAAGCCTACTAAGTTTGGGTGACCTTTTTAGATGACCTTCAGCATCTGAGGTGAATTAGTGGAGGATCCTTTATGATTAAGGTAAACACTGTACCTTCAGGTTAGAAGTGTTTACACTTCTCATAATAAATCTGAATCTGAGGATCCTTGTTCTAGAACAATACCTGTGAGTGGGTTGGGTTGTTTACAAGTTTGCAGGAACCCTTGACCTCATCACACCTTTCTACTGGAATGTGTTCTTAAGGTTATACTATTTTGGATTAATTCTTTGAAACCCTGTACTACTGACTCTTTATTTGAGTCCCCCACCCGGTTACTGGTTCTTAAGACTTCATACGAAACTCTAGACACTCATGGATCCTACCAGAGGCAATTGATAATCCAGCACTCGTTCACAAACCCTAACATATCATAAGCATACATCATATTTGCATCATTTAACATTTTTCTATTTGTTTTACAGGGTATCCATGTTTTCTTGGTTTAGTTTTGACCGTTCTTCTGCTCAGCTTATCTGCTTCAACACTTCTTCAGTTTTCTCCTTCAGCTATCTTCAACATAGATCCAACCAGGAAAAGCAACATCACTTACCACTTCTTTGAGTATCCTCTGGCATGCATCAGACAGATACAGGCTCTCATCACCCCTGATCATGTTCCCTTATTCAGAGAGCATTATGGTGGGATCCTGGACATGATCATGGATTTGGACACATTGCAGAGGAGCATGATTCATACCTGTCTACAGTTCTATGACCCTCCTCTCCGTTGCTTCACTTTCCCAAATTTTCAGATTGGTCCTTTGCTGGAAGAGTACTCTATGTTATTGGGTGTCCCTATCAGAAGAGGAATTCCTTTCAACCCTGAAATGACTCCTCCAAAGAATGAAGACATAGCCAAGGCATTACATCTGGAAGTAATCACCATTGTTGAGCACATGACTTCCAAAGCTGGAATCCCAGACCTCCATCTGGATTTCTTGGTCACTCAGGCTACAAAACAAGCTGCAGTTGGGAATTGGGAAACTGTGTGTGCTCTCCTGGCTCTCAGTATTTATGGTGTCATTTTTTTTTGCAAACGAGCCTAAGTTTGTGAGAAAAAATGCCGTCCACATCTTCATGCTCAAGAACCCAGTCCCTACCTTATCGGGAGACGTTTACTACTCAGTTCATCAGAGGAATGAGAAACAGAGAGGAAGACTGGTAAGATGTTGTGCACCTCTCTTCTACAGTTGGTTGATGAGACATATGCCGAAGACGGAAGCTTTCCTGAATCCACATCAGTCAAGGAATTGGGCTAAGAGGATGATTTCCCTTACTTCATAAGATATCAGGTGGTGTACTCAGAACACCAAGGGCCGAGACATAATAACAAGCTGTGGGCCATATCCAAATGTGCCACTTATTGGAGTGAAGGGTTGCATCAACTACAATCCTTTACTTTTCAAGAGACAATTGGGATATGCTTTGATACATCCACCTAGGGAGCAGGACTTAGCATAGTCTCTTTATTGTGCCTTTCAGAACAATCATGCCATTGTCCGACAAGCAGTTTGGGCTTGGGACAACATACAAACTAAAGGAACTGCTATTTTGGAGAAGTGTAACAGCATAGCTTCTGCTCAGTACACTGAATCGTTTCGTATCAGAGGACAGGTTACTCGTATGCCATTTACCTTGGAGGATGTACCATGGCCATCAGCAGTTGAGCCCATAGCCACAATCAGTATGGAAGAGTTTGAAAAGATGAAGGAATGAAACGTCCAGCTAGCTGAAGCTTTGAAGAAGACCCTTTGGGAAAGGAATTATGGTCGTCTAGACATTAAAAGGTTAGAAAAGCTACGCATCGAGCATGTAACCAAGATTGAGAAGACTGAAGACTACATCAGGAAGGCCCGAGCAGGGGAACTTGTATTGAAGAATGCATGCAAGGAAGCAAAGATTCAAAAGGCAAGAGCTGAGCATTATCTGGAGGAAATCCAAGATAGATGGGTCAGAATAACTGAGGCTCGTATGATAGAAGACCAGAAGATGCAAGCCAAGATAGAGCAGTTGGAGTCAAATGAGAAAAGAAACCAAGAGGAACTGATAGAAGCTCAGAAGGAGATCTCAGAGTTGATACTCCGGGCGGGGTTGAAGAGATCCAAAGAACAAGACAAGTATCAAAAGATGACAAATGCCATTGCAACCAGAAACCTTCTCATCAGAACTATTACAGAGCACCCAATGGGACCAGTGACTGATGCTCTCTTGAAGGAAGTCAGGGAGGATGCATATGGATTGGATGTTTGATTTTCTCTTTGTAGTTGTTTTTGTACTTTAGCTCACCATGGTGATCTTGTTTGTTGTACTCTTGAATTGATTGTATTTTGATTCACCATGGGAGTTTTGTTTAGTTGTAATTTATGAACTATTTGTATTTGGCATTGCCACTTGTTTTTATGATTATGTATTTGGATTTTCTCATGGACTTTGTCTGCTTCAACATCTTTATTCCCCAGAGGTCTGGAAGGTCAAAACCAAGATCCAAACCGGATACCCTCTGAAGACAAATAGACATATTGCATTACATGCTAACTTCATATCTTTTGTTTTGAAGGTGTTTTGTTGTTGTTTTCTCACTCTATTGATTGTTTCAGGAAATATTGCTCGCATAAGGGTCTTTCCCGTCAATCGCATCCACCGATATCCAACTAGACACAACCTTCCGAGTCTACAAATGGATCAGCTACAGCAAAAACTGACAGATGTGAGGACTCAGATGACTGATGTGAGGATAGAAGTGAGGACTCAGATGAATCAGTTCATGGCTGTGATGACCGGGCTGGCACAGACCTAGGAAAGATTGTGGGAGTTAGTTGAGCGGCAAACTCCGGAAGATAACCATGCAGGCACTGGGGGTACAAGTAACAATGCACGCGATCAACCGCAAACAAATCCACCAGAGTTTGGGCCCCACAACAACCCTGAAGTCAATGTTATTGGAATTACCCAGAGAAACACTGGAGAACATATTCTACAAGAAGATCCTCAAGACGAGCAGTTTACAATGCTAGGTGTTAGGGTTGATGAAGCATATGATCGTCGTCAGGACGAGATACCTGAGAAGCTAAGATCCTTGGAATCCCAAAACTCTTTGGGATTTGATGTGATGGATATGGGCCTATTTGAAGGGGTAAGGATTCCTCACAAGTTCAAACCCCTGTGCTTTGAAAAGTATAATGGTACCTCTTGTCCTCGTACCCACTTGCAATCTTTCCTAGGGAGATTGAAAGCATATACCATGGATGAGAAACTGTGGATGTTTTAATTCGAAGAAAATTTAACCGGGGCATCCAGAGAAGGGTATTCACACCTATCAAGGGCTATTGTCAAGAATTTGAAAGACTTAGCTGAGGCCTTTATATGCCAATATCAGTACAACCTGGATATGGCACCCAACAGGACCCTTTTGATGGGTATGTCTCAGTCTTCAAGAAAAAGTTTCTGTGATTACGCTCAGAGATGGAGACAACTCGCTGCTGCTGTCCAGCCACCTATGTCTGAAAGGGAAATGGCTGACATGTTCATGAATACCTATGTCTTCCACTAGTTTTGCTGACGTGGTCATAGCAGGAGAGAGAATTGAAAGCCTATTGAAGATGGGTAAGATTTTCGACAACGGTGCTAGCTCCAGCAATGCAAGGAAACCCTTCTCAGGACCTAGAAGGACATGAGAGACCAATGCAGTACATGTTAATAGAGGTAGACCCCAATACTTGCAAAGATCAGTGGCCGTTGTCACCATTCCTACACCACCACCTCAACAATAGTTTCCTGAATAGCAACAACAATATCCTCCACAACAACAAATATCTTACAGCAACAACAACCTACAAGAACGTCCCTTCCAACAAAGACCTTATCAGGTTAATAGGGTGATCGATCCCATCCCGATGCCCTATGCAGTCTTACTCCCGCAGTTATTGAAGCTTAACCTGACTGAACTAAGAACTTTAGCTCCACCAGATCCTTTGAATCTTCCAAGGAATTATGATGTCAATGCCAAATGTGCTTTTCACTCCAATGCACCAGTTCATTCAACAGAGAAGTGTAGAGCCCTGCACATGAAAGTCCAAGATCTGATTGACTCCAAAGCATTGAATTTTGCACCTCCACCAAATGTCACAAAGAATCCAATACCGAACCACGGTGGGCCGAGGATTAATGCTATTGAGGAGGACCAACCAACAATTCTGATTGCTGACATTGCAAACATTCAAACACCACTGGCCGAAGTAAAAGCTCAGCTATTGAAGTGCCAAGTGTTTCCAGGTTGTGAGGCCTGTTGTGAAGCTTGCAAAGTTTCTACCAATGGTTGTGCAAATCTGAAGAGTGGTATTAGAAGTCTTATCAGAGAAGGCATCCTGAAAATCACATCAACAGTTCCATCTTCTTCAACTACAACAAAAATCCTTTCTACAACACCAGCAAAAGTCATTTCAACGGAAACGACTACAACAACAACAAACAACTGTGATAACATCTCAACAGTTACCATTTACTATGATCCAACAACGATCAATGTTCCAGAATCTCTCAACAACAACTTTCAACAACACTCTCATCAATAACTTCATGCACCTGCACCATCTTCAATCAGACCTCCTGTTACCATCTACTATGATCCACATACTATCTCTTATGCTGCAATTAGTCTGGTAACCATCACGTTGCCTGGACCAGTTCCTTATGATAACAACAGTGTTGTGCCTTGGCATTATGGTTCGGATCTTTACTGCCATGGCAAGAAGATCACTCTTGACTCCACAATACCTGTACCACAAGTTGACAATGTTGGGGGAGGCGGAGGCTTCACTCGAAGCGGACATCTCTTCACTTCACAGTTTCCCAAGTTAATACTGAAGTAGAAGCTGCTACTAAAGCAAAAGGCAAAAGTGTGGTGCCAGAAGAACCAGCTGCAAAAGAAACTCATAAGACACCCTTTGATCAGGATGTAGACAAGTTTATGAGGATCATCAAAAGAAGTGACAAAATTTGTGGATCAGCTCCATCAAACACCCTCCAAGATCTCCATACTATCCCTGCTCATGTGTTCCAAGGCTCACCGGAATGCACTACTCAAAGTCTTGCACGCAAATTATATGCCTGAGGAGATCACAGTCAATCAGTTAGAAACGGTGGTCGCAAACGTCAATACTAGTCATGGACTAGGTTTCACCGATGCTGACTTGACTATGGAAGGGCGTAACCACAACAAGGCTTTGCATATCACTCTGGAATGTAAAGGTGTTGTGTTGTCTCATGTTCTTGTTGATACCGGATCATCACTCAATGTGCTACCAAAGAAGGCTTTAGTCAAGTTGGAGTATGATGGTCTTGCACTCCGTCCAAGTAACCTAGTTGTCAGAGCTTTTGATGGTTCTAAGAGATCGGTTCTCGGAGAGATGGAGCTACCTGTGGTAATTGTCCCACAAGTTTTCAAAACTATCTTCTACATGATAGACATACAGCCTACCTACAGCTGTTTGTTGGGTCGACCCTGGATTCATGCCGCTGGCGCAGTAACATCGACCCTTCACCAGAAGTTAAAATACGAGTGGGATGGCCAAATTATCACCACCAGTGGAGAGGAGGACATCTTTGTCAGTCACTTGGCCACATACAAATACATAGAGATGGATGGGGAGATCCATGAAACCATGAGTCAAGGTTTCAAAGCTTTGAACAGCAACGAAGCAACAACTGAGGTGTTTGCTGCATCCCAAGAGGAAAGGATGGGCACCTCAATTGCTTCCTACAAACAGGCTCGGAAGGTTGTGGAAGAAGGGAATGCCCAAAGCTGGGGTAAGCTGCTGAAGGTGGAGATGAAAGAAGACAAATTCGGTTTGGGTTACAGACCATCCCGACAAGTTCTAGAGGAGGCTGCTGAAGCTCCCAGGTTCATAAGTGGGGGAATGCTGACCCCAGATGCTGTTAACACTTTGGAAGATGAGGCTGAGAGCGACTACAACCTGGAAAGATGGATCCGCCCAAGAGTCCCGGGCCAACAAGTCCTCAACTGGTCTTCCCAGGAAATTATAAGGGTTACTGCTGCAGAGTAATTATTATTTCCTGTTTTAAGCATGCATCAAAGTCCTGCATCTTTCCCAAGATGTTTGGACTCATTTTGTAATAGGTGTCGCTCCCGATAAATGGGAAAGGCCCAAATAAAGGTACAGACGCGAACGGTCGGCGAAAGGAACAATGAGAACACACAGCAGTGAACTCACTGGAGATGAAAAGAGTCGCCAGCTAGGCATTTTTATCCCGGAGGAAAGGTAATGCTGCATAGACCTAGGAAAAGATATGGATAAGACGGTTGCGAACCAGAGAGACTGAGAAAGGGGGTTGGTTAAAACCTGGGAAGGTATTAGCACCCAGATTGTCCGCCGTACTCGACGGGATCCACGCTTAAAAGATTTGTGTTTTAAAGGGGTAGTGTCAGTGCAATCTGTGTATCAAAGCTGGAAAGAATGCAAGTGTCAGTGTAAAAGAAATGTGAAGTGTATAAGAGAAGTGTCAGTGTAAGAACAGGAGTATGAAGCTCAAGACTATGAGGCTAAGAGATAGATGCTGGAAAGAGGGGGAATATACAGAGACTTTTGTTCGATAACTGTTAAGTTATGCCTACGTATCCTCTCGTGCAATGAGGAAGTCAGAACACCGTAGTTCGACCCAAAGAGACTGAAAGATAAATTGACTGGTGAACTGCTTGCTTGCCTATGCTCAAGTGTAAGACCTGTCTGGCTCAGGTGCTAACTGTCTTGCATTAGACGGAAGAAGCAAGTTCTCGTTTGTGAGTAAATGAGATGAGAAAAGAATCCTAGAGGAGACGATTATTGTTTGTTTTTTTGTGTTTTCAGTCCTTTATTGCTTTTTGAAAGTTCGTCATAAGTTAATGAGCTTAAGCCTAAACCAATGGGTTAGTAAACTCATCACATCCTCCCTCTGATTAGGGGTAATGAGAGTACCTTAAGTGTGAAGTCAGATTCTCACACTTAATCACCTTTGATGCAGGATTAAGATCATTAACCTACTTGTTGATTATTTAGGTGTTTTTGGTGTTTTTGTTTAGTGTTGAGTAATGAGATTAAGCCATAATCAGGGATTAAACAGACTCATTACACCATCCTAATAGAAGGATAATAGATGAGAATGTTTAAGCTGAGGAAAGCTCCTCAACTTAATCCATGGTTAGGGATTAAACTCATGACAAAACAAGCCTTTTGTTAAATGGATTTTATTTAATGGTATGATGATGAAGTGATTTTTAGGGTTTGTAAGACAACTTGAGGGGGACTTGTCCATTAACACTAGGGTTAGTCCTTCTTAACCAATTAAGGAAGAATTAGAACCCTAATGCAAGGCCCAAGTTACAAGTATGATGTCTTGATGATTATTATGTGAATTGATTAAAGGAGTTAAACACATTAAGGGTTTAACACTTAGGATTAAAGTTATACACTCCATCCTAATAGAAGGATGCAGGCATAAGCTTAATCACAAAGCCTTAAAGCCTTTAGGGTTTAGTCCCTGATTATGAGGTGAGAAGAGAAGACTCAATGAGACACAAAGGTAAAACTAAGTGGGGGGACTAATCAAAACCCTAATCATTGTCATGCTTGGTTGTTCCTAAGGTTTGTGAAGTTTGCAAGAGAAGTCTTCAAAGGAACCACCAGAGGGCAGATGAATGGAACAAGAGAAGCAAAGTAACTTGCTTCATTGAAGAAGGCAAGTCACTTGAGGAAAGAAAGTAAGATAAAGAAGAATGAGCAAGCTCAATCTCAAACACAAACAAAAATGCAGCAAGGATGCATAAAAAGGAGATAAAGAGAAATTATGAGAAGTGAAGGCAAATTCACTTCTCAAACAACTTACCACCTGAAATGTTAGTGAAAGAAATGCAATGTAATGAAAAATGGGATGAAATGACATGATGGAAATCAAAACCAGAAGCACATTCATGATGTTAATGATGCTATGAGATGATGCAAACATGAAACAACACATGGGGATGATCATACAAACTTATGGATGCAAATGAAACAAGTTTGGAACCATGATCACACATGAAAAGTTATGAGATGCATATGGCATACAACATGGCAAATGCAAGATGCAATGATCAAACATGCTTCCAATATGTCTAATGATGTTAAATGAATCACATGGAGGCATAAAATGTCATGGCAAGTCAAGGCATGAATGCAAATGCAAGATGGATGCATATGGAAGCCCAAATTAGGGTTTATGATCAAAGCATCAAACAAAAACCAAAATCAGAAGCAAACATCAATATAAAAAATTGAAAATGCATTCAAAGGACCCCTAATCCTACACAAACTCACTGCCCAAAGGAGAGGTTCCAACTCTTAACCTAATTCAAGTTATGATTTTCCTAAGTTTTCTAGGGTTTTAGGGTTCCTTAACAAGAAAATTACCAAACAAATTGAAAATGAAAGATCAAAACATGGCCATTTAATCTCACAAACTACATGCTAAACACAATGCAATGCAAAAAGAATCAAGATCCAACTCTCAATGGTTAGGCAGAAATGATTTTTTGAAGTTTGGATCAAAATAATACATCAAAATGATTTTAATTCCATGGAAAATTCTTAAAATGCATCAAGATCAAAAAATATATTTGGTTTGAGGGTTGGACAATGTTTCTAAATGTTTTTAAATGTTTCATGAATTTTTTGGTGATTTTTAAATACCTAAAAGTATTTTTAATAAATTAATTCTCATTAATTAATTAAAAATAAACTTTTAAATATTTAAAAATACTTTTTTAATGCAAAAAATAAAAATAAAAATATTTTTGTGTTCTGAAATTAAATAATAACTTGTATAAAAAATTTCAGAATTTTTGAATAAATTTTACTATTTTAAAATAAATGGAGAAAGAAATATAAAATAAATGGAATAAAAATAAAGAAAAAGAAAAGTAAACGCAATGGAGGGCCAGGATGTGTTCTGGGGAGAAGCCTGTTGACTACGCGCGCAGATCAATGGTCCATATTCAAACTTGACTAAACTGAGTTATGAATTAATTAATTGAGATTAGGGCTTAATGAGTGCATCTGGGCCACACATACACGCGCCAAGTCAACCAAGTCAACAGATCCAACGCATCAGATTCAAACTACACTTAATGACATGATTAAGCCCTAATTATTTTCAGGTGGCCGGAGAAGACTTCCGGTCGTCTTCTCCGGTGGGAACCCCACCTGAAAATTCCTAGAATCTTCAAAACGTAACTAAAATGAAATCTAAACAAACAGAAATCCTTCCCACACCTCACTGAATCAAAACCCTAACACAAACATCATTTATATTTCATCAATCTCATGAATCGAAACAAAACAAATTTTAGGGCAAGACTTTCAGAACACGATTAAACTCTCATCTCTTCACCATTTTCAAAACCAACAACATATTCATGACCAGGGAAGCATGTAGAAGCTATTAAGAACTTAAAAATCCATTTCTGGAAAAAAAGTTCTTGAGCTACCTGAGTTTTGAAGCTTTCAGTTTGCAGCTTTCTGACTTCTTTCCTTTGTGTAATCCACTCCTTTTGGTCCCCTGATGATGTCTGGATGCTTAGAAGGAGTTTGTGTTGGCTGGTTTGAGAGTTTGAACAACTTCTGTTCAAGCTCAGGTGAGAATCGTGTTTATGATTCAGGCAGTTTAAGGCAAGGGTGAGGGGTGCTTTGTGACCAGGATGATGAGTTGAGTTGATCTATGAAGTTTGTTTAAGTGTTTGTGGCTTGTTTTCTGAGTTTCGAAGGCTTTTGCTTTTGAGAGTGAAAATGAGAATGTGATCCTTGGGCTTGTTTCAGGCTTGCTGGCTATATGCTTTGGCTTGCAATTAGTTTGTATAAACAATGCTGATTGGTCAGAAGATGTGACATGCCCTTTTGTGATAGGTGTAGCTACTTTTGCAAATTGTCAACTTTGTGTAAGAGAAAGCATGGGTCATGTTCTAGCCAAGTACAAGGGGTGTGGGCTGCGCAGCATGGTGAGGGGAAAGGCTAGGGTTGATCAGCAAGATAGCTAGCAAGTGGATGTAATGCCATCATGAGTTTTTGCAACTTGGTTTGTCTTTGGTTTTCTATGAGAAAGTCTTGCTCCATAGGCCATAAACATGTGATCTCTTGGCCCATTCTGATTTTTAAGACTTGTGTGATGCTTGTGCAAAGATTAGAGACCATTTTGAAGTCACAAATTGCTTTGGTACAAGAATTTGCAAGTTTTCCATTTGGTGTATAACTTGAAATTTAGTGATTTTTGCCAACTTTGATGCACCATAACTTTTGATCCAAAATGAATTAGGTCATGTTCTTGTACTTTTTGAAAAGGGAAAGATCTATTCTACAACTTTCATGACCAAAGTTTTTCCATTTGAAGCATTTTTGGATCAAAAAGTAAGGATCAAAAAGTTGCCTAAAATGACAAATTCCTTAAAAGTCAAACTTGCCCCAAAAAGTCAACTTTGCAAAAACTTGTAATTCTTGAATTTTGTGAACTTCCAACTTCTTCCATGATCAAATAAAGATCATATACACTCAAAATGATGAAGATCACCCCTTGGTTGGGTCATTGGAGGCCTCAGATGCCCTGATTTTGCACTGACTTGTCCAGAAAGTCAACTCTTGATCAGATGACTTCCCCATGGAATTTCTTCATGAAAATTGATATGCATACTCCCTATACCATATAGAGACCAATAGAAATAAGAATGACCAAAAAATTTGAAGTTATGGCCTCTGAAACCAAAACCCTAATTTCAGGTCATCTGTGCAGTCAAGCCTGGCTCTGCTTCCACACCATTTCCAGTTCTTGTGATTCTTTGGCATTCTTGACTTTGAGAGGATATAATATGATACTTGAACACATATGGATCCCTTTGAAGTGATTGATGACCTTTGGAGTGGCTTAAGAAGCTCTTGGATTGCTCAGATCACAAACCCTAGGTGCAGATGACTTAGAATCTATGCAGTGAATCAAAAATGTGGTATGAGATGGTATGATTGTGTTTATGCATATGAAATGATCACAAGCCATGGTGTGAATGGGTGAGGGCAAATTTGGGGTGTTTACAGCTGCCCCTGTTCAAACATGAGTTAGCTGTGCAGGATGTAAGCGACGGCTTATCAGGCAAACAAGATAACTTGTGGTTGAATACCGAAGACAGTCCAAAATTTGCACTCACAGAATGGAGAAGAAAAGGGATATAGATTGTAAAAGGAAAATAAAGTATATTGTAAAGTATAGGCGACGGAGGACGACCGTCGAGCAGAGGATGACTGCTGCGTAAAGAGCAATGACGGGGACGACCGACATGCTGGGGTAAAGAATTATGATGGGGACGGCCATCAAGTAAAGCTGTAAAATTCTCTGGGGATTAATAAAAAATGATGGGGGCGGCCATCAAATTCATAAAGCAAAGGTAACCAACGATGGGGACGGCCATCGGGCTAAAAAGAAAAGGGACCACGACGGGGACGGCCATCGGGTTAAAGAATAAATGAAATAAACAGATGATGAGGTACGGTCATCAAAGGTGAAGGACGATCACCTAGCAGGGGACGACTGCTCTGTAAGGGTTAAGATGAGGGACGGTCATCTAAGGTGGAGGACGACCACCAGGCAGGGTACGGCTGCCGAAAATATCGCGACATAGGACGAATGCCGGATAAAAAGGTCAACGATGGGGACGGCCATCGGATGAGCATGATGGAGGACGATCATCAAGAGGTGGAGGACGACCACCTAGCAGGGGACGGCTGCTCTCAAGGTTTGTCATGACGTAGGACGAACGTCAGATAACCAAAATCAACAATGGGGACGGCCATTGGATAAAATGATGAAGGACGATCATCAAGAGGTGGAGGACGGCCACCTAGCAGGGGACGGCTGCTAAAATATCACGACATAGGACGAATGTCGGATAAAAAGAAATTTGCTTTACTGGGGAATAGTAAACACGGACGAGTGTTTATATCCGAGAAATAAAAGGTACAAGTGTTTGGTATTGTGTATAGATTAAAGATGCGGACGAGCATCCTCGAGACTATGATACGGATGAGTATCAGGTAGAAACAAATACTGACACGTGTTCAGAGATGATGATACGGACGGGTATCAACTGGTTAATAAAGAACACGGACGAGTGTTGAATCTGAAAGAAACTCTTCTGGGGAATAGTAGACACAGACGAGTATCTATATTCGAGAAGACACAGTGTATGGATTAAAGATGCGGACGAGCATCCTTAAGATTATGATACGGACGAGTATCATGTAGAAACAAACGCTTGACACATGCTCTGAGATGATGGTACGGATGAGTACCAACGGGTTAACAAAGAACACGGACTAGTGTCGAATCTGCGGGGATATAAATGGTGTATACAAGGTACGGACGAGTATCTGTATAAGTATGATGAGAGTGAAAAGTGCGAGTAATATATATTCGAGTGTTCAATCTGCTGGGGAGAGTGACACAGACGAGTGTCGAAGGGAGAAAAGTATAGTATAAACAAATATCTGATATACAAAGTGTTTATGTTACTGCTGGGAAAATGACATGGACGGATGTCAAGAAAGTTATATATATACAAGTATCTGTGAGTGCAAAGGAAATATCTTTGGCTTTCTGCTGGGGATATGACACGGACGGGTGCCACAAGGGGTGTGTATTTATATTGGTGAATGTGGGGCAACTGCTTTTGCTGGGGAATCAGGGAGGTATTCTGTATAGTGTTGATGGGTTGATAACATTCACAAGTGTTTGATTCAGACCATGGCTTGCAATATGTTTGATTTTTGCCGTAATGCTCCGTATTAAAACGGAATGCTACGTCTTGTTTGGGTGAATATGATGCGGATGCTATGACTATGCAAAGGAAAACAAATCCGGGATTCGGATCCCGTTGCTGTGAAGATCTCTGGTTGATCTGGCTTGAAGTGAACATCCCAGCTGGGGATGAGATCATTGGTAGATCTGACAAGATGTATCTGCTTGGGGATATAGGTCACTGATAGACCCATCCTAGCAATAGGGGACCCAGCTGGGGTCTGTAGGAGCCTTCGTCACTCTATTGTGACTCCTTCGTGCGTTGCTCTTCTAGATGGAGGCTGAGGATTCTGTGGGGAGATGGTTCCCTGACTTATGTAACGGATGGCAACTCAGCTGGGGAGCAAGCACTTGGGTGCTAAGACTGAGCGAGTTGTTGATTTGCCAGCTTGCTGGAGTGAAGCTTTCGTGCCCCACGCTGCGCTTTTGGATACCTGCAATCCTGCAAAGACAGAGAAACGTACAAGTAATCCCGAAGCATCCCTTATGGGGTTCCGTCATAGGAGTGAGACACTTCTGAGAGTAAGTATATTCCCTGTAAGCACGTGTTTTATTTTCTGAGGATAAGCATCCGTATTCATGCAATCAGTTTTTTTTCTAAGACATCAGACATTCTTTGCAAACTAAAAATATACGAGACATGGTGTGACTGAATAATATGTTTCTATTAATTCGTGTGCCCTGAATTGGCAAGATACAGTCAAAGAAACATATCTCCTGAAATGAGGAGAGTGTTACAAATTGAGAAACAAAATGCTGGCAATGTTGACAACGCTTTGAAGGAGCTTCCTCTTGCTATGACTCGTATGACTTTTGACGTTCTTCCCGTCTTGCTTTCTGAAGAAGACTGATTCTGACAGAAGCTTGATCCTTTCGAGGTTTACCAAGTTGTAAGTGATACAGACGAATTCGGAATGCAGTTGTTCGCTTATTCCCTTGTTTTGCACGGATCGCCCTTTCGGGTTTTCAATCCATCGGGATACCCATTTTTGCCTGAGTTGTCCAATGCGGCTTTTCAACTCAGCGGGTGTACATTTTTTATTTATTTCCCTTACTTTTGCCCGAGTCTTTTATTCTGTTTTTGACTCGCCGGGATGCCCTATTTTTGCCTGGACTTACATTCTGTTTTTATGTCCAGCGGGTCATTTTTTATGCGAAGTATTTTTTAACTGCATCTGAATTCACAGGGGACGGGAAATCTTCACCATCCATGGTGCTGAGCATCAGTGCTCCACCAGAGAAAACTTTCTTTACAACAAATGGTCCTTCATAATTTGGAGTCCATTTGCCCCTGTGGTCTGTATGAGGAGGGAGGATCCTTTTCAACACAAGATCTCCCACTTGGTACTCTCGGTGCCTGACTTTCTGATCAAAGGCTCTCTTCATTCTTTTCTGATACAACTGCCCATGACAGATGGCAGCCAGTCTTTTCTCTTCGATTAGACTCAGTTGTTCATATCGGGACCGGACCCATTCTGCTTCGTTCAGCTTAACATCCATCAATACTCGTAAAGAGGGTAACTCAACTTCAACAGGTAGGACTGCCTCCATACCATACACAAGCTGATACGGTGTTGCCCCAGTGGATGTTCTGATTGACGTGCGGTACCCATGCAAGGCAAACGGTAGCATCTCATGCCAGTCTTTGTAGGTGACTACCATCTTCTGCACAATCTTCTTGATATTCTTATTAGTTGCCTCAACAGCGCCGTTCATTTTTGGCCTGTAAGGAGAAGAATTGTGGTGTTGGATCTTGAAGTCCCGGCATAGCTCGGCCATCATTTTGTTGTTTAAGTTAGAACCATTATCAGTAATGATTCGCTCGGGAATTCCGTACCGGCAGATGATATCTCTCTTCAGAAATCTGGCTACCACTTGCCTTGTAACATTTGCATATAAGGCTGCTTCAACCCACTTGGTGAAATAGTCAATGGCGACCAGGATGAATCTGTGGCCATTTGAAGCAGTCGGTTCAATCTTGTTAATCATATCAATGCCCCACATAGCAAAGGGCCAGGGTGAAGACATTATATTCAGAGGATTGGGAGGCGCATGCACCTTATCCGCATAGATCTGGCATTTATGGCATTTTCTGGCATAGGCACAACAGTCTGCATCCATTGTGATCCAGTAATAGCCTAATCTTAGCAACTTCTTGGCCATGGCATGCCCTCCAGCATGGGTACCAAAAGATCCTTCGTGCACCTCGTGCATCAACAAGTCTGCTTCTGTTCTATCAACGCATCTGAGGAGTACCATATCAAAGTTTCTCTTGTATAGGGAACCATCAGTGTTCAGGAAGAAACTACCAGCAAGCCTTCTCAAAGTCCTCTTATCATTGGAAGATGCCCCAGATGGGTATGTTTGATCCTCCAAGAAGCACTTAATGTCATGGAACCAAGGCTTATCATCTTTGATAACATCTGCTGCGAACACATATGCTGGTCTATCGAGTCTGGATACTGAAATCTGTGGTACAAAGTTGGCAGCTTGCACTTTGATCATAGATGAAATGGTAGCCAGGGCATCTGCAAACTGATTCTCGTCCCGAGGGATATACTCAAGCTTGACCGTTGTAAAGAAAGTCAGTAACCTTCTTGTATAATCCCGGTAAGGTATCAGATGATCCTGGTGGGTGTACCATTTGCCGTTGGTTTGATTAACTACCAGAGCTGAATCTCCGAACACAGTCAATGTCTTGATCCTGAGGTCAATGGCTTCCTCAAGACCCATAATACAAGCTTCGTATTCAGCTTCATTGTTAGTGCAGTTGAAAGTGAGTTTTGCCGAGAAAGGCATGTGAACTCCCTTAGGTGTAATGAGTACTGCACCAACACCACGACCATTCATATTAACAGCCCCATCAAACATCATAGTCCATTCTTCTTCTGAGTCAGGCCCTTCAGTGTGAATAGGCTCTTCACGGTCTTTCGCTTTTATGAACATGATGTCTTCATCAGGGAAGTCAAATCTCATAGGCTGGTAGTCATCAATAGGTTGCTCAGCAAGATATTCAGACAGTACACTGCCCTTGATGGCTTTCTGAGATGTGTACTGGATGTCATATTCCGTGAGAATCATTTGCCATCTTGCAACCCGTCCGGTAAGAGCTGGCTTCTCGAAAATGTACTTAACTGGGTCCATTTTGGAGATCAATAAAGTAGTGTGGGTCAGCATATACTGTCTCAGTCAGCGAGCAGCCCACGCTAAAGCACAACAAGTTTTCTCGAGCAGTGAATAACGTTGTTCACAGTCGGTAAACTTTTTGCTCAGGTAGTATATTGCATACTCTTTTCGACCAGACTCGTCATGCTGGCCCAACACACACCCCATTGACTCTTCTAACACTGTCAAGTACATTATCAGAGGTCTTCCTTCAACTGGAGGCATAAGGATTGGTGGTTCTTGCAGGTATTCCTTGATCTTGTCAAAAGCCCTTTGGCAGTCTTCATTCCAACTGACCGTCTGTTCTTTTCTTAACAGTTTGAACAAAGGTTCACAGGTTGTAGTAAGGTGGGATATGAACCTTGAGATGTAGTTCAATCTACCTAGAAACCCTCGAACTTCTTTCTCAGTCTTCGGTGCAGGCATTTCTTGAATGGCTTTGACTTTATCAGGGTCCACTTCAATCCCTTTCTCGCTTACGATAAAGCCCAGCAGCTTACCAGATCGCACCTCGAATGTGCATTTGTTGGGATTCAGCTTCAGTTGGTACTTCCTCAGACGCTTGAATAGCTTCAACAGATTTACCAGGTGGTCTTCCTCTGTAAGGGACTTGGCAATCATGTCATCCACATAACACTCGATTTCTTTATGGATCATATCGTGGAATAATGTTACCATAGCCCGTTGATATGTTGCACCAGCATTCTTCAATCCGAATGGCATCACCTTATAACAGAACGTGCCCCAGGGTGTAATGAAGGTTGTCTTCTCCATGTCTTCAGGTGACATCTTGATCTGGTTGTATCCTGAAAATCCGTCCATGAAGGAGAATACCGAGAACTGAGCCGTATTATCAACCAGTACGTCAATGTGAGGTAATGGGAAATCATCTTTCGGGCTGGCTCTGTTCAGGTCCCGGTAGTCAACACACATTCTTACTTTACCGTCTTTCTTAGGCACAGGCACAATATTAGCAACCCACGGTGGATAGCTAGTTACAGCAAGGAACCCGGCGTCCCACTGCTTTTGCACCTCCTCTTTGATCTTCATTGCCATGTCTGGGCGAGTACGGCGCAATTTCTGTTTAACTGGTGGGCATTCTTCTCTTAAAGGCAGCTTGTGCATAACAATGTCGGTGTCCAACCCTGGCATATCTTGATAAGACCAAGCAAACACATCCATATATTCCTGAAGCAGGTCAATCAGTTGTTTCTTTACTGAGTCTTGTAAGCAGGCCCCGATTTTAACCTCTTTCACATCTTCATCTGTACCAAGATTAATCGTTTCCACCTCCTCCTGATGAGGAGTGATAACCTTCTCCTCTTGTCTCAACAATCTGGCTAGCTCTTCAGGAAGCTCATAATCTTCTTCAACCCCTTCATCAGCTTGATTGATCGGATTGTCAGAGTCATACGAAGTCATAGCCGTGCTGTTGTCGGTGCTGTCTGGAAGGCACTCTCTGCAAGGGTTCAGTTTGTTCATTTTAGTGATTGATTTTAATCTTGTTTAGAAAAGTGAAATAAAGTTGTCATTTTGAAAACATTGCCATTTATTTTTTTGTACAAAAAGAAAAAAAATGGAAAAACAGTGATCGGAAAAGACTTGTTTGCAAAAGATGTCTGATATTTCATTGATTAATCTTGTTGCACAAAAATTACAGATGGCCCGATTACAAAATGAGTCTTGTCATCTTGGGCAAGATGCAAGACTTGATGCATGCTTAAAATATACAGGAAATAATAATTACTCTGCAGGAGTAACTCTTATAATTTCCTGGGAAGACCAGTTTGAGATACTGCTCCCCGGGATCTTTGGACGAATCCAGCTTTCCAGGTTGCGTTCATCTTCCGACTCATCTTCCAAGTTGTTGACAGCATCGGGGGTGAGCATCCCCCCACTAACAAAGTTGGGCTCCTTGGCAGCCTCTGCTTGATCTTCTTGAGTTGGTTTGTAACCCAACCCAAATCTATCTTCTTTCTTCTCCACAGGCAACAGTTTGCCCCAGCCTTGAACGTTTCCTTCTTCCACCACCTTCCGGGCCTGTTGGTAGGATGCCATGGAAGTCCCAAGTACAGCAGAAGTTTCATTAATATTCAGGGCCTCAAACCCTTGACTCATCGTCTCGTGGATCTCCCCATCCATCTCAATGTATTTATAAGTAGCCAGATGGCTAACAAAAATATCCTCTTCTCCACAAATAGTAACAACTTGGCCTTCCCACTCAAATTTTAACTTCTGGTGAAGGGTAGACGTAACTGCGCCAGCGGCATGAATCCATGGTCTACCCAACAAACAGCTGTAGGCCGGCTGAATGTCCATCACGTAGAAGGTCGTTTTGAAAGTTTGTGGGCCAATCGTTACAGGCAACTCGATTTCTCCCAGAACTGATCTCTTAGAACCGTCAAAGGCTCTCACTACTAAGTTGCTGGGACGCAATGCCAATCCTTCATATTCCAGCTTCACAAGGGCCGTTTTAGGTAAGACA
The DNA here is from genome assembly GCA_963966055.1 of Lathyrus aphaca. Classification (NCBI taxonomy): domain Eukaryota; kingdom Viridiplantae; phylum Streptophyta; class Magnoliopsida; order Fabales; family Fabaceae; genus Lathyrus; species Lathyrus aphaca. The sequence continues at coordinate 252,081,035 of OZ014522.1, forward strand.
TTGAGGGATGACCCTGTGTCTACCAGTACATGGGAAAGAACTGCACCTTTACATTCCATGGTAATGTGCAAAGCCTTGTTATGATTGCGGCCTTCCGAAGTCAAATCAGTGTTGGTGAACCCTAGTCCATTACTAGCATTAACATTTCCAACCACAGCTTCCAACTGATTGACGGTGATCTCTTCCGGCACATAAGCTGCGTGCAAGACTTTGAGTAGTGCGTTCCGATGAGCCTCGGAGCACATAAGCAATGATAGAATAGAGATCTTGGAAGGCGTCTGGTGAAGCTGGTCCACTATTTTGTAATCACTTTTCTTGATGATTCTCATGAACTCATCAACTTCTTGATCAAAAGGTGTTTTCAAAGCTTCTCTAACAACCTGCTCTTCTTGCACCATGCTCTTCCCTTTTGCCTTGGCAGCAGCTTCTGCTTCGGCAGTGGGTCTTTGAATTTGCGGGGCAAAGAGACGTCCGCTTCGAGTGAAGCCTCCGCCTCCTCCCACATTGTCTATTTGTGGTGCAGAAGTTGATGATTCAAAAGTGATCTTTTGTCCTTCGCAGTATAAATCAGAGCCGTAATGCCAAGGGATGGCATTACTGCTTTCATAAGGTACTGGCCCAGGCACTGTGACAGTGACTGGACTGATGGCAGCTGCGGAAAGAACCGTGATAGTCTGCGGATCATAATATATTGTGACTGGTGCTCAGATAGGAGTAGCACTTTGTGAGTTGTAGGCAGAATCATTTTCAGGATCATAATAGATTGTAACTGTTGAAACACTTGCATTGTTTGTTGCTGATATTGTAGGAGACATTGCTGGAAGAATGGGTGTTGTTGTTGTAGGAGACTCTGAATGAAGTGGTGTTGAAGTTGTAGAAGGGATGTTTGCTGATATTTGGTCCGTTGAAGTAACAGATGAAGCATTTGTTGATGAAACTGAAGAGTTGTCTGGAACAATGGTTGTTGCAGTTGTAGTAGATTCTGGAACTGTTGTTAATGAGATTGCTGGATTGGTAGGAATTGATGTTGTAATTTGAAGCAGGCCACTCTGGATGAGGCCATCTATGCCATCTCTCAGGTTATCACAACCATTCACTGAAATGTTGCAATAAGCACACCCTAACTCACATCCTGGGAACATTTGACATTCCAGGAGTTGAGCTTTAATCTCCACCAAGGGTGTCCGAATCTGACCCACACTGGTTATCAAGTAACACGGCTTGTCTTCTTCAATAGCATTGATTCGGGGACCACCATGGTGTGGCATGGGATTCTTGTTGACATTTGGTGGTGGTGCAAAGTTTAAAGCCTTAGAATCCACTAGATCATGCACTTTCATGTGCAAAGCTCTGCACTTTTCCGTACTATGACCAGGTGCATTTGAGTGAAAGGCACATCTGGCGCTGGCGTCGTAATTTCTGGGCAGACTGTTAGGATCCGGGGGTGCCAACGTCCTTAGCTCAACTAGGTTGAGTTTCAAGAGTTGTGGCAGTAATGTGGCATAGGGCATAGGGATCGGATCGATCACCCTACTGGCCTGAGAAGGTCTCTGTTGGAATGGTCTCTGCTGATTGTTGTTGTTGGTGTTGCTGTTGTTGTAACTTCTTTGAGGAGGATACTGAGTTTGTTGCTGGTAATTTGGTTGCTGAGGTTGATAAGCTGGTTGAGGATGAATTGGAGCGGGAATGGTGACTGCTGCCACAGACCTATGAACATATTGGGGCCTGCCCCTGTTGGTGTGGATAGCATTGGTTTCACCAGTTCTTCTTGGGCCTGCAAAAGGCTTTCTTGGGTTGTTGGACGAGCTTGCACCGTTGTCTGAGATCTTACCCATCTTCAATAGGCTTTCAATTCTCTCCCCGGCTATGACTACATCTGCAAAGCTGGTAGATGAGAAGGAAGCTAGCCTATCAATGTAAGTCCCCTAGAGGGTGTTCATAAACATATCAGCCATCTCCCTCTCTGACATGGGTGGCTGGACAGCAGCAGCAAGCTGTCTCCACCTTTGAGCGTATTCACAGAAGCTTTCCTTGGATGACTGAGACATCCCCATCAGGAGGGTCCTGTTGGGGGCCATATCCAGGTTGTACTGGTACTGCCTAATGAAGGCCTCTGCCAAGTCCTTCCAGCACCTAATGGTTGCTCTTGTCAAGTGGGAGTACCATTCCCTCGATGCTCCAGTTAAGCTATCCTCAAAATAAAACATCCATAGCTTTTCGTCCATGGTATAAGCCTTCAGCCTCCCCAGAAAAGACTGTAAATGGGTCCGGGGACAGGAAGTCCCGTTATACTTCTCAAAGCATGGTGGTTTAAATTTGTGAGGGATCCTGACCCCGTCCACTAGACCCATGTCCATAACATCAAATCCCAAAGAATTCTGGGACTCCAAAGACCTTAGTTTCTCAGCAATCTCTTCGAGCCTTCTGTCATAGGCTTCCTCCCCAGCTCCCATCACTGTGAACTGATCTTCCTGGGGGTCTTCTTGCAGTACTCTACCTGCTGTGGCAGTCCCTTGCACATTGACAGGGATGTTGATCTCTGGATGCTGGTGGGGTCCAAAGACTGGGGGATTGACATGAGGTTGGACTCTTTCATTGTTGCTTGTCCCAGCAGTCCCTGGATGATGGTCTTCCTGGTTCCTCCCCTCTACTAGTGCTCTTAACCTCTCCTGGCTTTGAGCCATATTGTTCATCACCTCCATAAATTGTGTCATCTGATTCCTCATTTCCAACCTCTCGTTGGTCATTTGATTCCTGACCTCTGTAAGGTCCTGCTGCATTTGATCCATCTGTATGCCCGGAAGATTGTTGCGGGTGGGGTATCTGTGTGGACGGTTGAGTGGAAACCCTCGACGTCGAGCAATAGTTCCTGAGGTCACAACAGAGTTAGTAGCAATAAAACAAAAACCTACAAAACAAAACAAAAGGGTTAGTATGCAATGCAGTATGCTTATTTGCATCCAAGGTATCCGGCTTAGCACTTGGTTTTGACCTTCCCAGACCCTTGAGGAAGATGCTTTTGATGTTGTTTGAAGAATTCAGATAAAACAAACCAACACATATATTACAAAAAGCAAATGATACATAGTTTGTTTTTTCCTTACAATACATGCCCTCTGAGGGGTCAAAAATACAACATAAAGAAAAGTACAGTGAAAAGAAAGCAACAACAAGCAAAAAGTCAAACACCCAGACCAAACTCATCCTCCTGAACTTCCTTGAGAAGTGCTTCAGTCACAGGATCAGCTGGACGCTCTGTAAGATTCCTGATGAGGAGATTCCTTGTAGCCACAGCTGCAGTTAGCTTCTTGTGTTGATTCTGGTCCTTTGACCTCTTTACACCAGCTCTGATCTTCAACTCTGAGATCTCCCTCTGGGCTGCTGCCAGGGCTTCCTGTTGTTCTTTTGCACTAGCTTCCATCTGTTCAATCTTATCCTGAGTCCTTTTGTCCTCCTGAGTACGGGCTTCGGTGATCCTGACCCACCTTGCCTGACTCTCCTTCAGATACAAATCAGTCCTAGCTCTCTGGAATTGGGCCTCTTTGCAGGCATTCTTCAACATCTGCTCTCCAGCCCTAGACTTCTTAATGTAATCCTCAGACTTCTCAATTTTGGCCAGATGCTCCACCCTTAGCTTTTCTAGCCTTTAAATATCCAACCTACCATCACTCCTCTCCCAGAGGGTCTTCTGTAAAGCTTGAGTCAACTTCTCATTTCTCTCTTTCAAATTCTCAAACTCCTCTAAGCTGACAGTTGCTGGAGGTGGTGCTGTGGAAGGTCCAGGCATATCTTCAACAGTAAAGGGCATTCCAGAAACTTGAGCTCTGGTATGAGACCACTCATAGTACTGAGCTGAGGCTACATTATTGCATCTCCCAAGAATGGTTACCCCTTTAGTCTGCACATTGTCCCAGGCCCAGGATGCCTGCCTGACAATAGCCAGATTAGGCTTGATCTCACAATAAAGGGTCTCAGTCAGATCCTGTGCTCTAGGAGGATGGACTAATGCATAGCCCAATTGTCTTTTGAATAGCAGAGGGTTGTAGTTGATACAACCCTTCACTCCAATCAGAGGCACATTGGGAAATTGCCCACAACTTGTGATGATGGCTCTGCCTTTGGTGCTCTGAGTACACCACCTGATGTCATCTAAGGTTAGAGCAACAAGCCTCTTAGCCCAATTTCTTTGCTGGTGAGGGTTCAAGAATGCATCAGTCTTTGGCAAATGCTTGAGCAGCCAAGTATGGAACAAAGGAGCACAGCATCTTACTAATCTTCCCCTTTGCTTTTCATTCCTTTGATGAACAGAGTAATAAAGATCTCCCAGTAAAGTGGGTACTGGGTTCCTCAGGATGAAAAGATGGATTGCATTCTTACTAATGAACTTAGGCTCATCTGCAAAGAGTAAGATCCCATATATGCTAAGGGCCAACAGAGCACAGACTGCCTTCCACTCCCCCAGGGAGGCCTTCAGGGTAGCCTGAGAGATCAAGAAATCCAGATGAAAACCAGAGACTCCAGCTTTAGCTGTCAGGTTCTGCCCAATCAGAACTGGTTCCAGATATAATGCTTTTGCTATCTCCTCATTACTAGGGAAAGTCATCTCAGGGTTGAAGGGTATTCCACCTCTGATAGGTACACCAACCAATGATGAATATTCCTCCAACAAGGGCCCCAACTGAAAATTCTGAAAAGTGAAGCACCTCAGAGGGGGATCATAGAACTGCAGGCAAGTATGTATCAAGCTCCTTTGTGAAGGGTCCAAATCCAATACCACATCAAGGATTCCTCCATAATGTTCTCTGAAATATGGTATATGGTCTGGAGTAATCAGGGTCTGAATCCTCCTGATGCTAGCTAGCTCAGGCTCAAAGAAGTGATAGGAGATGTTACTTTTCTTAGGTGCCATGTTGCTGAAGAATGGGTACTGATGATGATGACTGAGAATAACACTGAAGATGGGCCACTGATAGGCTGAGACTGAGGGTGCAGGTGCCTGAAGCAAGTGGCTGATAGCTGAAGCAAGTGCTGATGAAGACAGGTCTAAGCTGAAGAAGGGGTCAAAACCAAGCCAAAAGGATAGGATGGATACCCTGAAAGACAAATAAACACATGTTAAAATGATGCAATGTGGATGTATGCAAATGATATGCAAGGGTTTGTGACTGAGCTGGATCTGATTGATTGCTCTGACATAAGTCCATGTGTGTTCAAGAAATCCAGATGGAGGTTCATAAGTCCAGTAACCAAGGTGGGGGACTCAAATAAAGAGTCACATGTCCAGGGTTAAAATCACAAGAACTGTTCCAACATGGAGTACTCTTAATCAAAACAAAGTAACAGGGTATGCTGAGGTCAAGGGTACCTGCAAACCTGTAAACAACCCAACCCCCTCACAGGTGATGTTCTAAAACAAGGATCCTCAGACTTGGATCAGTTATGAGAAGTGTAAACACTTCTAACCCGGAGGTACAGTGTTTACAATAACCATAAAAGATCCTCCTCTAATTAACCTCAGTTTCTGAAGGTCAATACTAAAGGTCATCCAGACTTAGCAGGCTTCCCAGATAGCCCTAGTACTATAGGAAATCTGCAGCACAGAGTTCTCAAGAAGAAACCCATATCTGAACCGTGTTTCATATTCCCGCACCAGACCGAAATGGAATGGGAAAGAATATGAACCACTCTAGCCTAGGTGTCACTCAGGTCCCAGGTATAGGACCTCAACTCTCAATAGAACACCCACCCACCAAAACAACAAAACAGATCCAGCACAGACAGCATGACAGTATGATATATATGTACAAAGCTATAAAGAAAAGCAGTAAACAAAACTGTACATAAAGCAGTAAATAAAACAAATATACAAACACAGATAGCACATAACACCCCAGTAAACACAAATCAATCAAGCGCTAGGAGGAACCCACAAAAAGAACCAGAAGCCCTGGTTACAGTATGAGGGTCCCCAGCAGAGTCGCCAAGCTGTCGCTCCCGATAAATGGGAAAGGCCCAAATAAAGGTACAGACGCGAACGGTCGGCGAAAGGAACAATGAGAACACACAGCAGTGAACTCACTGGAGATGAAAAGAGTCGCCAGCTAGGCATTTTTATCCCGGAGGAAAGGTAATGCTGCATAGACCTAGGAAAAGATATGGATAAGACGGTTGCGAACCAGAGAGACTGAGAAAGGGGGTTGGTTACAACCTGGGAAGGTATTAGCACCCAGATTGTCCGCCGTACTCGACGGGATCCACGCTTAAAAGATTTGTGTTTTAAAGGGGTAGTGTCAGTGCAATCTGTGTATCAAAGCTGGAAAGAATGCAAGTGTCAGTGTAAAAGAAATGTGAAGTGTATAAGAGAAGTGTCAGTGTAAGAACAGGAGTATGAAGCTCAAGACTATGAGGCTAAGAGATAGATGCTGGAAAGAGGGGGAATATACAGAGACTTTTGTTCGATAACTGTTAAGTTATGCCTACGTATCCTCTCGTGCAATGAGGAAGTCAGAACACCGTAGTTCGACCCAAAGAGATTGAAAGATAAATTGACTGGTGAACTGCTTGCTTGCCTATGCTCAAGTGTAAGACCTGTCTGGCTCAGGTGCTAACTGTCTTGCATTAGACGGAAGAAGCAAGTTCTCGTTTGTGAGTGAATGAGATGAGAAAAGAATCCTGGAGGAGACGATTATTGTTTGTTTTTTTTGTGTTTTCAGTCCTTTATTGCTTTTTGAAAGTTCGTCATAAGTTAATGAGCTTAAGCCTAAACCAATGGGTTAGTAAACTCATCACATCCTCCATCTGATTAGGGGTAATGAGAGTACCTTAAGTGTGAAGTCAGATTCTCACACTTAATCACCTTTGATGCAGGATTAAGATCATTAACCTACTTGTTGATTATTTAGGTGTTTTTGGTGTTTTTGTTTAGTGTTGAGTAATGAGATTAAGCCATAATCAGGGATTAAACAGACTCATTACACCATCCTAATAGAAGGATAATAGATGAGAATGTTTAAGCTGAGGAAAGCTCCTCAACTTAATCCATGGTTAGGGATTAAACTCATGACAAAACAAGCCTTTTGTTAAATGGATTTTATTTAATGGTATGATGATGAAGTGATTTTTAGGGTTTGTAAGACAACTTGAGGGGGACTTGTCCATTAACACTAGGGTTAGTCCTTCTTAACCAATTAAGGAAGAATTAGAACCCTAATGCAAGGCCCAAGTTACAAGTATGATGTCTTGATGATTATTATGTGAATTGATTAAAGGAGTTAAACACATTAAGGGTTTAACACTTAGGATTAAAGTTATACACTCCATCCTAATAGAAGGATGCAGGCATAAGCTTAATCACAAAGCCTTAAAGCCTTTAGGGTTTAGTCCCTGATTATGAGGTGAGAAGAGAAGACTCAATGAGACACAAAGGTAAAACTAAGTGGGGGGACTAATAAAAACCCTAATCATTGTCATGCTTGGTTGTTCCTAAGGTTTGTGAAGTTTGCAAGAGAAGTCTTCAAAGGAACCACCAGGGGGCAGATGAATGGAACAAGAGAAGCAAAGTAACTTGCTTCATTGAAGAAGGCAAGTCACTTGAGGAAAGAAAGTAAGATAAAGAAGAATGAGCAAGCTCAATCTCAAACACAAACAAAAATGCAGCAAGGATGCATAAAAAGGAGATAAAGAGAAATTATGAGAAGTGAAGGCAAATTCACTTCTCAAACAACTTACCACCTGAAATGTTAGTGAAAGAAATGCAATGTAATGCAAAATGGGATGAAATGACATGATGGAAATCAAAACCAGAAGCACATTCATGATGTTAATGATGCTATGAGATGATGCAAACATGAAACAACACATGGGGACGATCATACAAACTTATGGATGCAAATGAAACAAGTTTGGAACCATGATCACACATGAAAAGTTATGAGATGCATATGGCATACAACATGGCAAATGCAAGATGCAATGATCAAACATGCTTCCAATATGTCTCATGATGTTAAATGAATCACATGGAGGCATAAAATGTCATGGCAAGTCAAGGTATGAATGCAAATGCAAGATGGATGCATATGGAAGCCCAAATTAGGGTTTATGATCAAAGCATCAAACAAAAACCAAAATCAGAAGCAAACATCAATATAAAAAATTGAAAATGCATTCAAAGGACCCCTAATCCTACACAAACTCACTGCCCAAAGGAGAGGTTCCAACTCTTAACCTAATTCAAGTTATGATTTTCCTAAGTTTTCTAGGGTTTTAGGGTTCCTTAACAAGAAAATTACCAAACAAATTGAAAATGAAAGATCAAAACATGGCCATTTAATATCACAAACTACATGCTAAACACAATGCAATGCAAAAAGAATCAAGATCCAACTCTCAATGGTTAGGCAGAAATGATTTTTTGAAGTTTGGATCAAAATAATACATCAAAATGATTTTAATTCCATGGAAAATTCTTAAAATGCATCAAGATCAAAAAATATATTTGGTTTGAGGGTTGGACAATGTTTCTAAATGTTTCATGAATTTTTTGGTGATTTTTAAATACCTAAAAGTATTTTTAATAAATTAATTCTCATTAATTAATTAAAAATAAACTTTTAAATATTTAAAAATACTTTTTTAATGCAAAAAATAAAAATAAAAATATTTTTGTGTTCTGAAATTAAATAATAACTTGTATAAAAAATTTCAGAATTTTTGAATAAATTTTACTATTTTAAAATAAATGGAGAAAGAAATATAAAATAAATGGAATAAAAATAAAGAAAAAGAAAAGTAAACGCAATGGAGGGCCGGGATGTGTTCTGGGGAGAAGCCTGTTGACTACGCGCGCAGATCAATGGTCCATATTCAAACTTGACTAAACTGAGTTATGAATTAATTAATTGAGATTAGGGCTTAATGAGTGCATCTGGGCCACACATACACGCGCCAAGTCAACCAAGTCAACAGATCCAACGCATCAGATTCAAACTACACTTAATGACATGATTAAGCCCTAATTATTTTTCAGGTGGCCGGAGAAGACTTCCGGTCGTCTTCTCCGGTGGGAACCCCACCTGAAAATTCCTAGAATCTTCAAAACGTAACTAAAATGAAATCTAAACAAACAGAAATCCTTCCCACACCTCACTGAATCAAAACCCTAACACAAACATCATTTATATTTCATCAATCTCATGAATCGAAACAAAACAAATTTTAGGGCAAGACTTTCAGAACACGATTAAACTCTCATCTCTTCACCATTTTCAAAACCAACAACATATTCATGACCAGGGAAGCATGTAGAAGCTATTAAGAACTTAAAAATCCATTTCTGGAAAAAAAGTTCTTGAGCTACCTGAGTTTTGAAGCTTTCAGTTTGCAGCTTTCTGACTTCTTTCCTTTGTGTAATCCACTCCTTTTGGTCCCCTGATGATGTCTGGATGCTTAGAAGGAGTTTGTGTTGGCTGGTTTGAGAGTTTGAACAACTTCTGTTCAAGCTCAGGTGAGAATCGTGTTTATGATTCAGGCAGTTTAAGGCAAGGGTGAGGGGTGCTTTGTGACCAGGATGATGAGTTGAGTTGATCTATGAAGTTTGTTTAAGTGTTTGTGGCTTGTTTTCTGAGTTTCGAAGGCTTTTGCTTTTGAGAGTGAAAATGAGAATGTGATCCTTGGGCTTGTTTCAGGCTTGCTGGCTATATGCTTTGGCTTGCAATTAGTTTGTATAAACAATGCTGATTGGTCAGAAGATGTGACATGCCCTTTTGTGATAGGTGTAGCTACTTTTGCAAATTGTCAACTTTGTGTAAGAGAAAGCATGGGTCATGTTCTAGCCAAGTACAAGGGGTGTGGGCTGCGCAGCATGGTGAGGGGAAAGGCTAGGGTTGATCAGCAAGATAGCTAGCAAGTGGATGTAATGCCATCATGAGTTTTTGCAACTTGGTTTGTCTTTGGTTTTCTATGAGAAAGTCTTGCTCCATAGGCCATAAACATGTGATCTCTTGGCCCATTCTGATTTTTAAGACTTGTGTGATGCTTGTGCAAAGATTAGAGACCATTTTGAAGTCACAAATTGCTTTGGTACAAGAATTTGCAAGTTTTCCATTTGGTGTATAACTTGAAATTTAGTGATTTTTGCCAACTTTGATGCACCATAACTTTTGATCCAAAATGAATTAGGTCATGTTCTTGTACTTTTTGAAAAGGGAAAGATCTATTCTACAACTTTCATGACCAAAGTTTTTCCATTTGAAGCATTTTTGGATCAAAAAGTAAGGATCAAAAAGTTGCCTAAAATGACAAATTCCTTAAAAGTCAAACTTGCCCCAAAAAGTCAACTTTGCAAAAACTTGTAATTCTTGAATTTTGTGAACTTCCAACTTCTTCCATGATCAAATAAAGATCATATACACTCAAAATGATGAAGATCACCCCTTGGTTGGGTCATTGGAGGCCTCAGATGCCCTGATTTTGCACTGACTTGTCCAGAAAGTCAACTCTTGATCAGATGACTTCCCCATGGAATTTCTTCATGAAAATTGATATGCATACTCCCTATACCATATAGAGACCAATAGAAATAAGAATGACCAAAAAATTTGAAGTTATGGCCTCTGAAACCAAAACCCTAATTTCAGGTCATCTGTGCAGTCAAGCCTGGCTCTGCTTCCACACCATTTCCAGTTCTTGTGATTCTTTGGCATTCTTGACTTTGAGAGGATATAATATGATACTTGAACACATATGGATCCCTTTGAAGTGATTGATGACCTTTGGAGTGGCTTAAGAAGCTCTTGGATTGCTCAGATCACAAACCCTAGGTGCAGATGACTTAGAATCTATGCAGTGAATCAAAAATGTGGTATGAGATGGTATGATTGTGTTTATGCATATGAAATGATCACAAGCCATGGTGTGAATGGGTGAGGGCAAATTTGGGGTGTTTACAGCTGCCCCTGTTCAAACATGAGTTAGCTGTGCAGGATGTAAGCGACGGCTTATCAGGCAAACAAGATAACTTGTGGTTGAATACCGAAGACAGTCCAAAATTTGCACTCACAGAATGGAGAAGAAAAGGGATATAGATTGTAAAAGGAAAATAAAGTATATTGTAAAGTATAGGCGACGGAGGACGACCGTCGAGCAGAGGATGACTGCTGCGTAAAGAGCAATGACGGGGACGACCGACATGCTGGGGTAAAGAATTATGATGGGGACGGCCATCAAGTAAAGCTGTAAAATTCTCTGGGGATTAATAAAAAATGATGGGGGCGGCCATCAAATTCATAAAGCAAAGGTAACCAACGATGGGGACGGCCATCGGGCTAAAAAGAAAAGGGACCACGACGGGGACGGCCATCGGGTTAAAGAATAAATGAAATAAACAGATGATGAGGTACGGTCATCAAAGGTGAAGGACGATCACCTAGCAGGGGACGGCTGCTCTGTAAGGGTTAAGATGAGGGACGGTCATCTAAGGTGGAGGACGACCACCAGGCAGGGTACGGCTGCCGAAAATATCGCGACATAGGACGAATGCCGGATAAAAAGGTCAACGATGGGGACGGCCATCGGATGAGCATGATGGAGGACGATCATCAAGAGGTGGAGGACGACCACCTAGCAGGGGACGGCTGCTCTCAAGGTTTGTCATGACGTAGGACGAACGTCAGATAACCAAAATCAACAATGGGGACGGCCATTGGATAAAATGATGAAGGACGATCATCAAGAGGTGGAGGACGGCCACCTAGCAGGGGACGGCTGCTAAAATATCACGACATAGGACGAATGTCGGATAAAAAGAAATTTGCTTTACTGGGGAATAGTAAACACGGACGAGTGTTTATATCCGAGAAATAAAAGGTACAAGTGTTTGGTATTGTGTATAGATTAAAGATGCGGACGAGCATCCTCGAGACTATGATACGGATGAGTATCAGGTAGAAACAAATACTGACACGTGTTCAGAGATGATGATACGGACGGGTATCAACTGGTTAATAAAGAACACGGACGAGTGTTGAATCTGAAAGAAACTCTTCTGGGGAATAGTAGACACAGACGAGTATCTATATTCGAGAAGACACAGTGTATGGATTAAAGATGCGGACGAGCATCCTTAAGATTATGATACGGACGAGTATCATGTAGAAACAAACGCTTGACACATGCTCTGAGATGATGGTACGGATGAGTACCAACGGGTTAACAAAGAACACGGACTAGTGTCGAATCTGCGGGGATATAAATGGTGTATACAAGGTACGGACGAGTATCTGTATAAGTATGATGAGAGTGAAAAGTGCGAGTAATATATATTCGAGTGTTCAATCTGCTGGGGAGAGTGACACAGACGAGTGTCGAAGGGAGAAAAGTATAGTATAAACAAATATCTGATATACAAAGTGTTTATGTTACTGCTGGGAAAATGACATGGACGGATGTCAAGAAAGTTATATATATACAAGTATCTGTGAGTGCAAAGGAAATATCTTTGGCTTTCTGCTGGGGATATGACACGGACGGGTGCCACAAGGGGTGTGTATTTATATTGGTGAATGTGGGGCAACTGCTTTTGCTGGGGAATCAGGGAGGTATTCTGTATAGTGTTGATGGGTTGATAACATTCACAAGTGTTTGATTCAGACCATGGCTTGCAATATGTTTGATTTTTGCCGTAATGCTCCGTATTAAAACGGAATGCTACGTCTTGTTTGGGTGAATATGATGCGGATGCTATGACTATGCAAAGGAAAACAAATCCGGGATTCGGATCCCGTTGCTGTGAAGATCTCTGGTTGATCTGGCTTGAAGTGAACATCCCAGCTGGGGATGAGATCATTGGTAGATCTGACAAGATGTATCTGCTTGGGGATATAGGTCACTGATAGACCCATCCTAGCAATAGGGGACCCAGCTGGGGTCTGTAGGAGCCTTCGTCACTCTATTGTGACTCCTTCGTGCGTTGCTCTTCTAGATGGAGGCTGAGGATTCTGTGGGGAGATGGTTCCCTGACTTATGTAACGGATGGCAACTCAGCTGGGGAGCAAGCACTTGGGTGCTAAGACTGAGCGAGTTGTTGATTTGCCAGCTTGCTGGAGTGAAGCTTTCGTGCCCCACGCTGCGCTTTTGGATACCTGCAATCCTGCAAAGACAGAGAAACGTACAAGTAATCCCGAAGCATCCCTTATGGGGTTCCGTCATAGGAGTGAGACACTTCTGAGAGTAAGTATATTCCCTGTAAGCACGTGTTTTATTTTCTGAGGATAAGCATCCGTATTCATGCAATCAGTTTTTTTTCTAAGACATCAGACATTCTTTGCAAACTAAAAATATACGAGACATGGTGTGACTGAATAATATGTTTCTATTAATTCGTGTGCCCTGAATTGGCAAGATACAGTCAAAGAAACATATCTCCTGAAATGAGGAGAGTGTTACAAATTGAGAAACAAAATGCTGGCAATGTTGACAACGCTTTGAAGGAGCTTCCTCTTGCTATGACTCGTATGACTTTTGACGTTCTTCCCGTCTTGCTTTCTGAAGAAGACTGATTCTGACAGAAGCTTGATCCTTTCGAGGTTTACCAAGTTGTAAGTGATACAGACGAATTCGGAATGCAGTTGTTCGCTTATTCCCTTGTTTTGCACGGATCGCCCTTTCGGGTTTTCAATCCATCGGGATACCCATTTTTGCCTGAGTTGTCCAATGCGGCTTTTCAACTCAGCGGGTGTACATTTTTTATTTATTTCCCTTACTTTTGCCCGAGTCTTTTATTCTGTTTTTGACTCGCCGGGATGCCCTATTTTTGCCTGGACTTACATTCTGTTTTTATGTCCAGCGGGTCATTTTTTATGCGAAGTATTTTTTAACTGCATCTGAATTCACAGGGGACGGGAAATCTTCACCATCCATGGTGCTGAGCATCAGTGCTCCACCAGAGAAAACTTTCTTTACAACAAATGGTCCTTCATAATTTGGAGTCCATTTGCCCCTGTGGTCTGTATGAGGAGGGAGGATCCTTTTCAACACAAGATCTCCCACTTGGTACTCTCGGTGCCTGACTTTCTGATCAAAGGCTCTCTTCATTCTTTTCTGATACAACTGCCCATGACAGATGGCAGCCAGTCTTTTCTCTTCGATTAGACTCAGTTGTTCATATCGGGACCGGACCCATTCTGCTTCGTTCAGCTTAACATCCATCAATACTCGTAAAGAGGGTAACTCAACTTCAACAGGTAGGACTGCCTCCATACCATACACAAGCTGATACGGTGTTGCCCCAGTGGATGTTCTGATTGACGTGCGGTACCCATGCAAGGCAAACGGTAGCATCTCATGCCAGTCTTTGTAGGTGACTACCATCTTCTGCACAATCTTCTTGATATTCTTATTAGTTGCCTCAACAGCGCCGTTCATTTTTGGCCTGTAAGGAGAAGAATTGTGGTGTTGGATCTTGAAGTCCCGGCATAGCTCGGCCATCATTTTGTTGTTTAAGTTAGAACCATTATCAGTAATGATTCGCTCGGGAATTCCGTACCGGCAGATGATATCTCTCTTCAGAAATCTGGCTACCACTTGCCTTGTAACATTTGCATATAAGGCTGCTTCAACCCACTTGGTGAAATAGTCAATGGCGACCAGGATGAATCTGTGGCCATTTGAAGCAGTCGGTTCAATCTTGTTAATCATATCAATGCCCCACATAGCAAAGGGCCAGGGTGAAGACATTATATTCAGAGGATTGGGAGGCGCATGCACCTTATCCGCATAGATCTGGCATTTATGGCATTTTCTGGCATAGGCACAACAGTCTGCATCCATTGTGATCCAGTAATAGCCTAATCTTAGCAACTTCTTGGCCATGGCATGCCCTCCAGCATGGGTACCAAAAGATCCTTCGTGCACCTCGTGCATCAACAAGTCTGCTTCTGTTCTATCAACGCATCTGAGGAGTACCATATCAAAGTTTCTCTTGTATAGGGAACCATCAGTGTTCAGGAAGAAACTACCAGCAAGCCTTCTCAAAGTCCTCTTATCATTGGAAGATGCCCCAGATGGGTATGTTTGATCCTCCAAGAAGCACTTAATGTCATGGAACCAAGGCTTATCATCTTTGATAACATCTGCTGCGAACACATATGCTGGTCTATCGAGTCTGGATACTGAAATCTGTGGTACAAAGTTGGCAGCTTGCACTTTGATCATAGATGAAATGGTAGCCAGGGCATCTGCAAACTGATTCTCGTCCCGAGGGATATACTCAAGCTTGACCGTTGTAAAGAAAGTCAGTAACCTTCTTGTATAATCCCGGTAAGGTATCAGATGATCCTGGTGGGTGTACCATTTGCCGTTGGTTTGATTAACTACCAGAGCTGAATCTCCGAACACAGTCAATGTCTTGATCCTGAGGTCAATGGCTTCCTCAAGACCCATAATACAAGCTTCGTATTCAGCTTCATTGTTAGTGCAGTTGAAAGTGAGTTTTGCCGAGAAAGGCATGTGAACTCCCTTAGGTGTAATGAGTACTGCACCAACACCACGACCATTCATATTAACAGCCCCATCAAACATCATAGTCCATTCTTCTTCTGAGTCAGGCCCTTCAGTGTGAATAGGCTCTTCACGGTCTTTCGCTTTTATGAACATGATGTCTTCATCAGGGAAGTCAAATCTCATAGGCTGGTAGTCATCAATAGGTTGCTCAGCAAGATATTCAGACAGTACACTGCCCTTGATGGCTTTCTGAGATGTGTACTGGATGTCATATTCCGTGAGAATCATTTGCCATCTTGCAACCCGTCCGGTAAGAGCTGGCTTCTCGAAAATGTACTTAACTGGGTCCATTTTGGAGATCAATAAAGTAGTGTGGGTCAGCATATACTGTCTCAGTCAGCGAGCAGCCCACGCTAAAGCACAACAAGTTTTCTCGAGCAGTGAATAACGTTGTTCACAGTCGGTAAACTTTTTGCTCAGGTAGTATATTGCATACTCTTTTCGACCAGACTCGTCATGCTGGCCCAACACACACCCCATTGACTCTTCTAACACTGTCAAGTACATTATCAGAGGTCTTCCTTCAACTGGAGGCATAAGGATTGGTGGTTCTTGCAGGTATTCCTTGATCTTGTCAAAAGCCCTTTGGCAGTCTTCATTCCAACTGACCGTCTGTTCTTTTCTTAACAGTTTGAACAAAGGTTCACAGGTTGTAGTAAGGTGGGATATGAACCTTGAGATGTAGTTCAATCTACCTAGAAACCCTCGAACTTCTTTCTCAGTCTTCGGTGCAGGCATTTCTTGAATGGCTTTGACTTTATCAGGGTCCACTTCAATCCCTTTCTCGCTTACGATAAAGCCCAGCAGCTTACCAGATCGCACCTCGAATGTGCATTTGTTGGGATTCAGCTTCAGTTGGTACTTCCTCAGACGCTTGAATAGCTTCAACAGATTTACCAGGTGGTCTTCCTCTGTAAGGGACTTGGCAATCATGTCATCCACATAACACTCGATTTCTTTATGGATCATATCGTGGAATAATGTTACCATAGCCCGTTGATATGTTGCACCAGCATTCTTCAATCCGAATGGCATCACCTTATAACAGAACGTGCCCCAGGGTGTAATGAAGGTTGTCTTCTCCATGTCTTCAGGTGACATCTTGATCTGGTTGTATCCTGAAAATCCGTCCATGAAGGAGAATACCGAGAACTGAGCCGTATTATCAACCAGTACGTCAATGTGAGGTAATGGGAAATCATCTTTCGGGCTGGCTCTGTTCAGGTCCCGGTAGTCAACACACATTCTTACTTTACCGTCTTTCTTAGGCACAGGCACAATATTAGCAACCCACGGTGGATAGCTAGTTACAGCAAGGAACCCGGCGTCCCACTGCTTTTGCACCTCCTCTTTGATCTTCATTGCCATGTCTGGGCGAGTACGGCGCAATTTCTGTTTAACTGGTGGGCATTCTTCTCTTAAAGGCAGCTTGTGCATAACAATGTCGGTGTCCAACCCTGGCATATCTTGATAAGACCAAGCAAACACATCCATATATTCCTGAAGCAGGTCAATCAGTTGTTTCTTTACTGAGTCTTGTAAGCAGGCCCCGATTTTAACCTCTTTCACATCTTCATCTGTACCAAGATTAATCGTTTCCACCTCCTCCTGATGAGGAGTGATAACCTTCTCCTCTTGTCTCAACAATCTGGCTAGCTCTTCAGGAAGCTCATAATCTTCTTCAACCCCTTCATCAGCTTGATTGATCGGATTGTCAGAGTCATACGAAGTCATAGCCGTGCTGTTGTCGGTGCTGTCTGGAAGGCACTCTCTGCAAGGGTTCAGTTTGTTCATTTTAGTGATTGATTTTAATCTTGTTTAGAAAAGTGAAATAAAGTTGTCATTTTGAAAACATTGCCATTTATTTTTTTGTACAAAAAGAAAAAAAATGGAAAAATAGTGATCGGAAAAGACTTGTTTGCAAAAGATGTCTGATATTTCATTGATTAATCTTGTTGCACAAAAATTACAGATGGCCCGATTACAAAATGAGTCTTGTCATCTTGGGCAAGATGCAAGACTTGATGCATGCTTAAAATATACAGGAAATAATAATTACTCTGCAGGAGTAACTCTTATAATTTCCTGGGAAGACCAGTTTGAGATACTGCTCCCCGGGATCTTTGGACGAATCCAGCTTTCCAGGTTGCGTTCATCTTCCGACTCATCTTCCAAGTTGTTGACAGCATCGGGGGTGAGCATCCCCCCACTAACAAAGTTGGGCTCCTTGGCAGCCTCTGCTTGATCTTCTTGAGTTGGTTTGTAACCCAACCCAAATCTATCTTCTTTCTTCTCCACAGGCAACAGTTTGCCCCAGCCTTGAACGTTTCCTTCTTCCACCACCTTCCGGGCCTGTTGGTAGGATGCCATGGAAGTCCCAAGTACAGCAGAAGTTTCATTAATATTCAGGGCCTCAAACCCTTGACTCATCGTCTCGTGGATCTCCCCATCCATCTCAATGTATTTATAAGTAGCCAGATGGCTAACAAAAATATCCTCTTCTCCACAAATAGTAACAACTTGGCCTTCCCACTCAAATTTTAACTTCTGGTGAAGGGTAGACGTAACTGCGCCAGCGGCATGAATCCATGGTCTACCCAACAAACAGCTGTAGGCCGGCTGAATGTCCATCACGTAGAAGGTCGTTTTGAAAGTTTGTGGGCCAATCGTTACAGGCAACTCGATTTCTCCCAGAACTGATCTCTTAGAACCGTCAAAGGCTCTCACTACTAAGTTGCTGGGACGCAATGCCAATCCTTCATATTCCAGCTTCACAAGGGCCGTTTTAGGTAAGACATTGAGGGATGACCCTGTGTCTACCAGTACATGGGAAAGAACTGCACCTTTACATTCCATGGTAATGTGCAAAGCCTTGTTATGATTGCGGCCTTCCGAAGTCAAATCAGTGTTGGTGAACCCTAGTCCATTACTAGCATTAACATTTCCAACCACAGCTTCCAACTGATTGACGGTGATCTCTTCCGGCACATAAGCTGCGTGCAAGACTTTGAGTAGTGCGTTCCGATGAGCCTCGGAGCACATAAGCAATGATAGAATAGAGATCTTGGAAGGCGTCTGGTGAAGCTGGTCCACTATTTTGTAATCACTTTTCTTGATGATTCTCATGAACTCATCAACTTCTTGATCAAAAGGTGTTTTCAAAGCTTCTCTAACAACCTGCTCTTCTTGCACCATGCTCTTCCCTTTTGCCTTGGCAGCAGCTTCTGCTTCGGCAGTGGGTCTTTGAATTTGCGGGGCAAAGAGACGTCCGCTTCGAGTGAAGCCTCCGCCTCCTCCCACATTGTCTATTTGTGGTGCAGAAGTTGATGATTCAAAAGTGATCTTTTGTCCTTCGCAGTATAAATCAGAGCCGTAATGCCAA
The DNA here is from genome assembly GCA_963966055.1 of Lathyrus aphaca. Classification (NCBI taxonomy): domain Eukaryota; kingdom Viridiplantae; phylum Streptophyta; class Magnoliopsida; order Fabales; family Fabaceae; genus Lathyrus; species Lathyrus aphaca. The sequence continues at coordinate 252,099,975 of OZ014522.1, forward strand.
GGGATGGCATTACTGCTTTCATAAGGTACTGGCCCAGGCACTGTGACAGTGACTGGACTGATGGCAGCTGCGGAAAGAACCGTGATAGTCTGCGGATCATAATATATTGTGACTGGTGCTCAGATAGGAGTAGCACTTTGTGAGTTGTAGGCAGAATCATTTTCAGGATCATAATAGATTGTAACTGTTGAAACACTTGCATTGTTTGTTGCTGATATTGTAGGAGACATTGCTGGAAGAATGGGTGTTGTTGTTGTAGGAGACTCTGAATGAAGTGGTGTTGAAGTTGTAGAAGGGATGTTTGCTGATATTTGGTCCGTTGAAGTAACAGATGAAGCATTTGTTGATGAAACTGAAGAGTTGTCTGGAACAATGGTTGTTGCAGTTGTAGTAGATTCTGGAACTGTTGTTAATGAGATTGCTGGATTGGTAGGAATTGATGTTGTAATTTGAAGCAGGCCACTCTGGATGAGGCCATCTATGCCATCTCTCAGGTTATCACAACCATTCACTGAAATGTTGCAATAAGCACACCCTAACTCACATCCTGGGAACATTTGACATTCCAGGAGTTGAGCTTTAATCTCCACCAAGGGTGTCCGAATCTGACCCACACTGGTTATCAAGTAACACGGCTTGTCTTCTTCAATAGCATTGATTCGGGGACCACCATGGTGTGGCATGGGATTCTTGTTGACATTTGGTGGTGGTGCAAAGTTTAAAGCCTTAGAATCCACTAGATCATGCACTTTCATGTGCAAAGCTCTGCACTTTTCCGTACTATGACCAGGTGCATTTGAGTGAAAGGCACATCTGGCGCTGGCGTCGTAATTTCTGGGCAGACTGTTAGGATCCGGGGGTGCCAACGTCCTTAGCTCAACTAGGTTGAGTTTCAAGAGTTGTGGCAGTAATGTGGCATAGGGCATAGGGATCGGATCGATCACCCTACTGGCCTGAGAAGGTCTCTGTTGGAATGGTCTCTGCTGATTGTTGTTGTTGGTGTTGCTGTTGTTGTAACTTCTTTGAGGAGGATACTGAGTTTGTTGCTGGTAATTTGGTTGCTGAGGTTGATAAGCTGGTTGAGGATGAATTGGAGCGGGAATGGTGACTGCTGCCACAGACCTATGAACATATTGGGGCCTGCCCCTGTTGGTGTGGATAGCATTGGTTTCACCAGTTCTTCTTGGGCCTGCAAAAGGCTTTCTTGGGTTGTTGGACGAGCTTGCACCGTTGTCTGAGATCTTACCCATCTTCAATAGGCTTTCAATTCTCTCCCCGGCTATGACTACATCTGCAAAGCTGGTAGATGAGAAGGAAGCTAGCCTATCAATGTAAGTCCCCTGGAGGGTGTTCATAAACATATCAGCCATCTCCCTCTCTGACATGGGTGGCTGGACAGCAGCAGCAAGCTGTCTCCACCTTTGAGCGTATTCACAGAAGCTTTCCTTGGATGACTGAGACATCCCCATCAGGAGGGTCCTGTTGGGGGCCATATCCAGGTTGTACTGGTACTGCCTAATGAAGGCCTCTGCCAAGTCCTTCCAGCACCTAATGGTTGCTCTTGTCAAGTGGGAGTACCATTCCCTCGATGCTCCAGTTAAGCTATCCTCAAAATAAAACATCCATAGCTTTTCGTCCATGGTATAAGCCTTCAGCCTCCCCAGAAAAGACTGTAAATGGGTCCGGGGACAGGAAGTCCCGTTATACTTCTCAAAGCATGGTGGTTTAAATTTGTGAGGGATCCTGACCCCGTCCACTAGACCCATGTCCATAACATCAAATCCCAAAGAATTCTGGGACTCCAAAGACCTTAGTTTCTCAGCAATCTCTTCGAGCCTTCTGTCATAGGCTTCCTCCCCAGCTCCCATCACTGTGAACTGATCTTCCTGGGGGTCTTCTTGCAGTACTCTACCTGCTGTGGCAGTCCCTTGCACATTGACAGGGATGTTGATCTCTGGATGCTGGTGGGGTCCAAAGACTGGGGGATTGACATGAGGTTGGACTCTTTCATTGTTGCTTGTCCCAGCAGTCCCTGGATGATGGTCTTCCTGGTTCCTCCCCTCTACTAGTGCTCTTAACCTCTCCTGGCTTTGAGCCATATTGTTCATCACCTCCATAAATTGTGTCATCTGATTCCTCATTTCCAACCTCTCGTTGGTCATTTGATTCCTGACCTCTGTAAGGTCCTGCTGCATTTGATCCATCTGTATGCCCGGAAGATTGTTGCGGGTGGGGTATCTGTGTGGACGGTTGAGTGGAAACCCTCGACGTCGAGCAATAGTTCCTGAGGTCACAACAGAGTTAGTAGCAATAAAACAAAAACCTACAAAACAAAACAAAAGGGTTAGTATGCAATGCAGTATGCTTATTTGCATCCAAGGTATCCGGCTTAGCACTTGGTTTTGACCTTCCCAGACCCTTGAGGAAGATGCTTTTGATGTTGTTTGAAGAATTCAGATAAAACAAACCAACACATATATTACAAAAAGCAAATGATACATAGTTTGTTTTTTCCTTACAATACATGCCCTCTGAGGGGTCAAAAATACAACATAAAGAAAAGTACAGTGAAAAGAAAGCAACAACAAGCAAAAAGTCAAACACCCAGACCAAACTCATCCTCCTGAACTTCCTTGAGAAGTGCTTCAGTCACAGGATCAGCTGGACGCTCTGTAAGATTCCTGATGAGGAGATTCCTTGTAGCCACAGCTGCAGTTAGCTTCTTGTGTTGATTCTGGTCCTTTGACCTCTTTACACCAGCTCTGATCTTCAACTCTGAGATCTCCCTCTGGGCTGCTGCCAGGGCTTCCTGTTGTTCTTTTGCACTAGCTTCCATCTGTTCAATCTTATCCTGAGTCCTTTTGTCCTCCTGAGTACGGGCTTCGGTGATCCTGACCCACCTTGCCTGACTCTCCTTCAGATACAAATCAGTCCTAGCTCTCTGGAATTGGGCCTCTTTGCAGGCATTCTTCAACATCTGCTCTCCAGCCCTAGACTTCTTAATGTAATCCTCAGACTTCTCAATTTTGGCCAGATGCTCCACCCTTAGCTTTTCTAGCCTTTAAATATCCAACCTACCATCACTCCTCTCCCAGAGGGTCTTCTGTAAAGCTTGAGTCAACTTCTCATTTCTCTCTTTCAAATTCTCAAACTCCTCTAAGCTGACAGTTGCTGGAGGTGGTGCTGTGGAAGGTCCAGGCATATCTTCAACAGTAAAGGGCATTCCAGAAACTTGAGCTCTGGTATGAGACCACTCATAGTACTGAGCTGAGGCTACATTATTGCATCTCCCAAGAATGGTTACCCCTTTAGTCTGCACATTGTCCCAGGCCCAGGATGCCTGCCTGACAATAGCCAGATTAGGCTTGATCTCACAATAAAGGGTCTCAGTCAGATCCTGTGCTCTAGGAGGATGGACTAATGCATAGCCCAATTGTCTTTTGAATAGCAGAGGGTTGTAGTTGATACAACCCTTCACTCCAATCAGAGGCACATTGGGAAATTGCCCACAACTTGTGATGATGGCTCTGCCTTTGGTGCTCTGAGTACACCACCTGATGTCATCTAAGGTTAGAGCAACAAGCCTCTTAGCCCAATTTCTTTGCTGGTGAGGGTTCAAGAATGCATCAGTCTTTGGCAAATGCTTGAGCAGCCAAGTATGGAACAAAGGAGCACAGCATCTTACTAATCTTCCCCTTTGCTTTTCATTCCTTTGATGAACAGAGTAATAAAGATCTCCCAGTAAAGTGGGTACTGGGTTCCTCAGGATGAAAAGATGGATTGCATTCTTACTAATGAACTTAGGCTCATCTGCAAAGAGTAAGATCCCATATATGCTAAGGGCCAACAGAGCACAGACTGCCTTCCACTCCCCCAGGGAGGCCTTCAGGGTAGCCTGAGAGATCAAGAAATCCAGATGAAAACCAGAGACTCCAGCTTTAGCTGTCAGGTTCTGCCCAATCAGAACTGGTTCCAGATATAATGCTTTTGCTATCTCCTCATTACTAGGGAAAGTCATCTCAGGGTTGAAGGGTATTCCACCTCTGATAGGTACACCAACCAATGATGAATATTCCTCCAACAAGGGCCCCAACTGAAAATTCTGAAAAGTGAAGCACCTCAGAGGGGGATCATAGAACTGCAGGCAAGTATGTATCAAGCTCCTTTGTGAAGGGTCCAAATCCAATACCACATCAAGGATTCCTCCATAATGTTCTCTGAAATATGGTATATGGTCTGGAGTAATCAGGGTCTGAATCCTCCTGATGCTAGCTAGCTCAGGCTCAAAGAAGTGATAGGAGATGTTACTTTTCTTAGGTGCCATGTTGCTGAAGAATGGGTACTGATGATGATGACTGAGAATAACACTGAAGATGGGCCACTGATAGGCTGAGACTGAGGGTGCAGGTGCCTGAAGCAAGTGGCTGATAGCTGAAGCAAGTGCTGATGAAGACAGGTCTAAGCTGAAGAAGGGGTCAAAACCAAGCCAAAAGGATAGGATGGATACCCTGAAAGACAAATAAACACATGTTAAAATGATGCAATGTGGATGTATGCAAATGATATGCAAGGGTTTGTGACTGAGCTGGATCTGATTGATTGCTCTGACATAAGTCCATGTGTGTTCAAGAAATCCAGATGGAGGTTCATAAGTCCAGTAACCAAGGTGGGGGACTCAAATAAAGAGTCACATGTCCAGGGTTAAAATCACAAGAACTGTTCCAACATGGAGTACTCTTAATCAAAACAAAGTAACAGGGTATGCTGAGGTCAAGGGTACCTGCAAACCTGTAAACAACCCAACCCCCTCACAGGTGATGTTCTAAAACAAGGATCCTCAGACTTGGATCAGTTATGAGAAGTGTAAACACTTCTAACCCGGAGGTACAGTGTTTACAATAACCATAAAAGATCCTCCTCTAATTAACCTCAGTTTCTGAAGGTCAATACTAAAGGTCATCCAGACTTAGCAGGCTTCCCAGATAGCCCTAGTACTATAGGAAATCTGCAGCACAGAGTTCTCAAGAAGAAACCCATATCTGAACCGTGTTTCATATTCCCGCACCAGACCGAAATGGAATGGGAAAGAATATGAACCACTCTAGCCTAGGTGTCACTCAGGTCCCAGGTATAGGACCTCAACTCTCAATAGAACACCCACCCACCAAAACAACAAAACAGATCCAGCACAGACAGCATGACAGTATGATATATATGTACAAAGCTATAAAGAAAAGCAGTAAACAAAACTGTACATAAAGCAGTAAATAAAACAAATATACAAACACAGATAGCACATAACACCCCAGTAAACACAAATCAATCAAGCGCTAGGAGGAACCCACAAAAAGAACCAGAAGCCCTGGTTACAGTATGAGGGTCCCCAGCAGAGTCGCCAAGCTGTCGCTCCCGATAAATGGGAAAGGCCCAAATAAAGGTACAGACGCGAACGGTCGGCGAAAGGAACAATGAGAACACACAGCAGTGAACTCACTGGAGATGAAAAGAGTCGCCAGCTAGGCATTTTTATCCCGGAGGAAAGGTAATGCTGCATAGACCTAGGAAAAGATATGGATAAGACGGTTGCGAACCAGAGAGACTGAGAAAGGGGGTTGGTTACAACCTGGGAAGGTATTAGCACCCAGATTGTCCGCCGTACTCGACGGGATCCACGCTTAAAAGATTTGTGTTTTAAAGGGGTAGTGTCAGTGCAATCTGTGTATCAAAGCTGGAAAGAATGCAAGTGTCAGTGTAAAAGAAATGTGAAGTGTATAAGAGAAGTGTCAGTGTAAGAACAGGAGTATGAAGCTCAAGACTATGAGGCTAAGAGATAGATGCTGGAAAGAGGGGGAATATACAGAGACTTTTGTTCGATAACTGTTAAGTTATGCCTACGTATCCTCTCGTGCAATGAGGAAGTCAGAACACCGTAGTTCGACCCAAAGAGATTGAAAGATAAATTGACTGGTGAACTGCTTGCTTGCCTATGCTCAAGTGTAAGACCTGTCTGGCTCAGGTGCTAACTGTCTTGCATTAGACGGAAGAAGCAAGTTCTCGTTTGTGAGTGAATGAGATGAGAAAAGAATCCTGGAGGAGACGATTATTGTTTGTTTTTTTTGTGTTTTCAGTCCTTTATTGCTTTTTGAAAGTTCGTCATAAGTTAATGAGCTTAAGCCTAAACCAATGGGTTAGTAAACTCATCACATCCTCCATCTGATTAGGGGTAATGAGAGTACCTTAAGTGTGAAGTCAGATTCTCACACTTAATCACCTTTGATGCAGGATTAAGATCATTAACCTACTTGTTGATTATTTAGGTGTTTTTGGTGTTTTTGTTTAGTGTTGAGTAATGAGATTAAGCCATAATCAGGGATTAAACAGACTCATTACACCATCCTAATAGAAGGATAATAGATGAGAATGTTTAAGCTGAGGAAAGCTCCTCAACTTAATCCATGGTTAGGGATTAAACTCATGACAAAACAAGCCTTTTGTTAAATGGATTTTATTTAATGGTATGATGATGAAGTGATTTTTAGGGTTTGTAAGACAACTTGAGGGGGACTTGTCCATTAACACTAGGGTTAGTCCTTCTTAACCAATTAAGGAAGAATTAGAACCCTAATGCAAGGCCCAAGTTACAAGTATGATGTCTTGATGATTATTATGTGAATTGATTAAAGGAGTTAAACACATTAAGGGTTTAACACTTAGGATTAAAGTTATACACTCCATCCTAATAGAAGGATGCAGGCATAAGCTTAATCACAAAGCCTTAAAGCCTTTAGGGTTTAGTCCCTGATTATGAGGTGAGAAGAGAAGACTCAATGAGACACAAAGGTAAAACTAAGTGGGGGGACTAATAAAAACCCTAATCATTGTCATGCTTGGTTGTTCCTAAGGTTTGTGAAGTTTGCAAGAGAAGTCTTCAAAGGAACCACCAGGGGGCAGATGAATGGAACAAGAGAAGCAAAGTAACTTGCTTCATTGAAGAAGGCAAGTCACTTGAGGAAAGAAAGTAAGATAAAGAAGAATGAGCAAGCTCAATCTCAAACACAAACAAAAATGCAGCAAGGATGCATAAAAAGGAGATAAAGAGAAATTATGAGAAGTGAAGGCAAATTCACTTCTCAAACAACTTACCACCTGAAATGTTAGTGAAAGAAATGCAATGTAATGCAAAATGGGATGAAATGACATGATGGAAATCAAAACCAGAAGCACATTCATGATGTTAATGATGCTATGAGATGATGCAAACATGAAACAACACATGGGGACGATCATACAAACTTATGGATGCAAATGAAACAAGTTTGGAACCATGATCACACATGAAAAGTTATGAGATGCATATGGCATACAACATGGCAAATGCAAGATGCAATGATCAAACATGCTTCCAATATGTCTCATGATGTTAAATGAATCACATGGAGGCATAAAATGTCATGGCAAGTCAAGGTATGAATGCAAATGCAAGATGGATGCATATGGAAGCCCAAATTAGGGTTTATGATCAAAGCATCAAACAAAAACCAAAATCAGAAGCAAACATCAATATAAAAAATTGAAAATGCATTCAAAGGACCCCTAATCCTACACAAACTCACTGCCCAAAGGAGAGGTTCCAACTCTTAACCTAATTCAAGTTATGATTTTCCTAAGTTTTCTAGGGTTTTAGGGTTCCTTAACAAGAAAATTACCAAACAAATTGAAAATGAAAGATCAAAACATGGCCATTTAATATCACAAACTACATGCTAAACACAATGCAATGCAAAAAGAATCAAGATCCAACTCTCAATGGTTAGGCAGAAATGATTTTTTGAAGTTTGGATCAAAATAATACATCAAAATGATTTTAATTCCATGGAAAATTCTTAAAATGCATCAAGATCAAAAAATATATTTGGTTTGAGGGTTGGACAATGTTTCTAAATGTTTCATGAATTTTTTGGTGATTTTTAAATACCTAAAAGTATTTTTAATAAATTAATTCTCATTAATTAATTAAAAATAAACTTTTAAATATTTAAAAATACTTTTTTAATGCAAAAAATAAAAATAAAAATATTTTTGTGTTCTGAAATTAAATAATAACTTGTATAAAAAATTTCAGAATTTTTGAATAAATTTTACTATTTTAAAATAAATGGAGAAAGAAATATAAAATAAATGGAATAAAAATAAAGAAAAAGAAAAGTAAACGCAATGGAGGGCCGGGATGTGTTCTGGGGAGAAGCCTGTTGACTACGCGCGCAGATCAATGGTCCATATTCAAACTTGACTAAACTGAGTTATGAATTAATTAATTGAGATTAGGGCTTAATGAGTGCATCTGGGCCACACATACACGCGCCAAGTCAACCAAGTCAACAGATCCAACGCATCAAATTCAAACTACACTTAATGACATGATTAAGCCCTAATTATTTTTCAGGTGGCCGGAGAAGACTTCCGGTCGTCTTCTCCGGTGGGAACCCCACCTGAAAATTCCTAGAATCTTCAAAACGTAACTAAAATGAAATCTAAACAAACAGAAATCCTTCCCACACCTCACTGAATCAAAACCCTAACACAAACATCATTTATATTTCATCAATCTCATGAATCGAAACAAAACAAATTTTAGGGCAAGACTTTCAGAACACGATTAAACTCTCATCTCTTCACCATTTTCAAAACCAACAACATATTCATGACCAGGGAAGCATGTAGAAGCTATTAAGAACTTAAAAATCCATTTCTGGAAAAAAAGTTCTTGAGCTACCTGAGTTTTGAAGCTTTCAGTTTGCAGCTTTCTGACTTCTTTCCTTTGTGTAATCCACTCCTTTTGGTCCCCTGATGATGTCTGGATGCTTAGAAGGAGTTTGTGTTGGCTGGTTTGAGAGTTTGAACAACTTCTGTTCAAGCTCAGGTGAGAATCGTGTTTATGATTCAGGCAGTTTAAGGCAAGGGTGAGGGGTGCTTTGTGACCAGGATGATGAGTTGAGTTGATCTATGAAGTTTGTTTAAGTGTTTGTGGCTTGTTTTCTGAGTTTCGAAGGCTTTTGCTTTTGAGAGTGAAAATGAGAATGTGATCCTTGGGCTTGTTTCAGGCTTGCTGGCTATATGCTTTGGCTTGCAATTAGTTTGTATAAACAATGTTGATTGGTCAGAAGATGTGACATGCCCTTTTGTGATAGGTGTAGCTACTTTTGCAAATTGTCAACTTTGTGTAAGAGAAAGCATGGGTCATGTTCTAGCCAAGTACAAGGGGTGTGGGCTGCGCAGCATGGTGAGGGGAAAGGCTAGGGTTGATCAGCAAGGTAGCTAGCAAGTGGATGTAATGCCATCATGAGTTTTTGCAACTTGGTTTGTCTTTGGTTTTCTATGAGAAAGTCTTGCTCCATAGGCCATAAACATGTGATCTCTTGGCCCATTCTGATTTTTAAGACTTGTGTGATGCTTGTGCAAAGATTAGAGACCATTTTGAAGTCACAAATTGCTTTGGTACAAGAATTTGCAAGTTTTCCATTTGGTGTATAACTTGAAATTTAGTGATTTTTGCCAACTTTGATGCACCATAACTTTTGATCCAAAATGAATTAGGTCATGTTCTTGTACTTTTTGAAAAGGGAAAGATCTATTCTACAACTTTCATGACCAAAGTTTTTCCATTTGAAGCATTTTTGGATCAAAAAGTAAGGATTGAAAAGTTGCCTAAAATGACAAATTCCTTAAAAGTCAAACTTGCCCCAAAAAGTCAACTTTGCAAAAACTTGTAATTCTTGAATTTTGTGAACTTCCAACTTCTTCCATGATCAAATAAAGATCATATACACTCAAAATGATGAAGATCACCCCTTGGTTGGGTCATTGGAGGCCTCAGATGCCCTGATTTTGCACTGACTTGTCCAGAAAGTCAACTCTTGATCAGATGACTTCCCCATGGAATTTCTTCATGAAAATTGATATGCATACTCCCTATACCATATAGAGACCAATAGAAATAAGAATGACCAAAAAATTTGAAGTTATGGCCTCTGAAACCAAAACCCTAATTTCAGGTCATCTGTGCAGTCAAGCCTGGCTCTGCTTCCACACCATTTCCAGTTCTTGTGATTCTTTGGCATTCTTGACTTTGAGAGGATATAATATGATACTTGAACACATATGGATCCCTTTGAAGTGATTGATGACCTTTGGAGTGGCTTAAGAAGCTCTTGGATTGCTCAGATCACAAACCCTAGGTGCGGATGACTTAGAATCTATGCAGTGAATCAAAAATGTGGTATGAGATGGTATGATTGTGTTTATGCATATGAAATGATCACAAGCCATGGTGTGAATGGGTGAGGGAAAATTTGGGGTGTTTACAATAGGGCCATATGTATTTTGTGCAAATTGAATATTAATGAACAATGGACATCTTTTTGCAAACAATCTCTTTTTTCGCTCACTGTCTTTTCATTTTTTTTATTTTCGCACAAAACAATAAATGGAAATGTTTTTCTCAACAATAACTTCATTCACTTTCTCTAAATAAGATAAAATCAATCACTAAAATGAACCAAATCTCAACCCTTGTAGAGATAGCCCTCCAGATTGCACCGACAACGACACTGCTATGACCTCGTATGACTTCGACAATCTGATTAATCAAGCAGATGAAGGGGTTGAAGAAGACTACGATTTACCTGAAGAGTTAGTCAGGTTATTGAGACAAGAGGAAAAGGTGATTGCTCCTCATCAGGAGGAGGTTGAGACTATCAATCTTGGTACCGAGGAAAATGTGAAAGAGGTGAAGATTGGGGCCAGTATGCAAGCTCCAGTGAAAGAACAACTTATCAGTATGCTACGAGAATATGTCGATGTGTTCGCTTGGTCCTATCAGGATATGCCTGGTTTGAATATGGATATTGTCATGCACAAGCTGCCATTGAAAAAGGACTGTCCGCCAGTTAAACAGAAGTTGCGCCGTACTCGCCCAGACATGGCCATGAAAATAAAAGAGGAAGTACAAAAGCAGTGGGACGCCGGTTTTCTTGCTGTAACTAGTTACCTGTCGTGGGTTACTAACATTGTACACGTACCTAACAAGGATGGAAAGGTGCGTATGTGCGTTGATTACCAGAATCTGAATAGAGAAAGACTGAAAGACGACTTCCTATTACCTCACATTGATGTATTGGTGGATAACACAACTCAGTTCTCGGTATATTCCTTCATGGAGGGATTTTCGGGATACAATCAGATTAAGATGACACCAAAAGACATGGAGAAGACAAATTTTATCACACCCTGGGGCACGTTCTGCTACAAGGTAATGCCATTTGGTTTAAAGAATGCCGATGCAACATATCAACGGGCTATGGTAACATTATTCCACAACATGATCCATAAAGAAATCGAGTGATACGTGGATGACATGATTGCCAAGTCGCAAACAGAGGAAGAGCATTTGGTAAATATGTTGAAGTTGTTCAAGCATTTGAGGAAGTATCAGCTAAGATTGAACCCCAACAAATGCACATTCGGGGTACGTTCTGGTAAGCTGTTGGGTTTTATTGTAAGCGGGAAAGGAATTGAGGTTGATCATGACAAAGTCAAAGCAATTCAGGAAATGCCTGCACCTAAGACTGAGAAAGAAGTTCGAGGGTTCTAAGGTAGATTGAACTACATTTCAAGGTTCATATCTCATCTCACGGTAACCTGCGAGCCCTTGTTTAAACTGTTAAGAAAGGAACAAACAGTCGGGTGGAACGATGACTGTCAGAAAGCTTTTGACAAGATCAAGGAGAATCTGCAAGAACCTCAAATTCTCATGCCTCCAGTTGAAGGAAGACCTCTAATAATGTACCTGGCAGTATTAGATGAATCAATGGGGTGTGTGTTGGGCCAACATGACGAGTCTGGTCGAAAAGAGTATGCAATATACTACCTAAGCAAAATTTTACCGACTGTGAACAATTTTATTCACTGCTCGAGAAAACTTGTTGTGCTTTAGCGTGGGCTGCTCGCCTACTAAGACAGTATATGTTGACTCATACTACCTTGTTGATCTCAAAAATGGACCCAGTCAAGTACATATTTGAGAAGCCAGCACTTACCGGAAGGGTTGCAAGGTGGCAAATGATTCTAACAGAATATGATATTCAGTACACCTCTCAAAAAGCCATCAAGGGCAGTGTATTGTCTGACTATCTGGCCGAGCAACCCATTAATGACTACCAGCCTATGAGATTTGATTTCCATGATGAAGACATCATGTTCTTAAAGTCAAAAGATTGTGAAGAGCTTATTCACACTAAAGGGCATGATCCAGAAGAAGCATGGACTATAATGTTCGATGGGCAGTTAATTGTAACGGTCATTGAGTCAGTGCAGTGCTTATCACACCCAAAGGAGTCCATATGCCTTTCTCAACAAAGCTCACCTTTTCCTGCACTAACAACGAAGCAGAGTACGAAGCTTGCATCATGGGTCTTGAGGAAGCCATTGACCTCAGGATCAAAACCTTGGACGTATTCGGAGATTCAACTTTGGTAATCAATCAGACCAATGGCAAGTGGTATACTCATCAAGAGCATCTGGTTCCCTACCGTGACTATACGAGGACATTATTGACTTTCTTCACAAGAGTCAAGCTTGAATACATCCCTCGAGATGAGAATCAAAGTACAGACTGCCAACTATGTGCCTCGAATTTTAGTATCCAGACTGGACTGACCGACGTATGTATTCTCTATGGACACTGTTACTGACAACAAATCTTGGTTCCATGACATCAAATGCTTCTTGGAGACTCAGACATACCCACCTGGGGCATCATCTAATGATAAGAAGACATTGAGAAGGCTAGCCGACAATTTCTTTCTCAATACTGATGGTTCCTTATACAAGCGGAATTTCGACATGGTCTTACTCAGATGTGTTGACAAGAAGGAAGCAGACCTACTAATGCACGAAGTACATGAAGGTTCTTTCGGTACCCATGCCGGAGGACATGCAATGGCAAAGAAATTGTTGAGACTAGGTTACTATTGGATCACAATGGATGCAGACTATTGTGCCTATGCCAGAAAATGCCATAAATGCCAAATCTACGCGGACAAAGTGCATGTGCCTCCCAATCTTTTGAATGTGATGTCTTCACCCTGGCCCTTCACCATGTGGGGGATTGATATGATTGGAAAGATCGAGCCGACGACTTCAAATGGTCACAGATTCATCCTTGTAGCCATCGATTACTTCACCAAATGGGTCGAAGCAGCTTCATATGCAAATGTCACCAGGCAAGTGGTAGCCCGATTTCTGAAAAGGGATATCATTTGTCGAAATGGAGTTCCCGAGCGAATCATTACTGATAATGGTTCAAACCTTAACAACAAGATGATGGCAGAGCTGTGCCGAGACTTCAAGATTCAACATCACAACTCTTCTCCTTACAAGCCAAAGATGAATGGCGCTGTTGAGGCGGCCAACAAGAACATTAAGAAGATTGTGCAAAAGATGGTAGTCACATACAAAGACAGGCACAAAATGTTACCATTCGCCTTGCATGGGTACCAAACTTCCATCAGAACATCTACCGGGGCAACACCCTATCAGCTTGTGTATGGTATAGAAGCAGTCCTACCTGTTGAAGTTGAATTACCCTCCTTGCGGGTAATGATGGATGTAAAACTGGACGAAGCAGAATGGGTCCGATCTCGTTATAACCAACTGAGCCTGATTGAAGAAAAGAGATTAGCAACTATCTGTCATGATCAGTTATATCAGAAACGGATGAAGAAAGCCTTCGATCAAAAAGTCAGACCTCGGGTATACCAAGTGGGAGAGCTTGTACTGAAAAGACTCATTCCTCCTCATACAGACCACAGGGGCAAGTGGACACCAAACTATGAAGGTCCCTACGTGATAGCTTAAGTATTCTCAGGCGGAGCACTGATGCTCGCAACCATGGATGGCGAAAAGTTCCTATCTCCTGTGAATTCAGATTCATTTAAAAAATACTTCGCATAAATGACCCGCTGAACATAAAAACAGAATGTAAGTCCAGGCAAAAATAGGGCATCCCGGCGAGTCAAAAAATAAAATAAAAGACTCGGGAAAAAATATGGGGAAAATTGAAAAAATGTACACCCACTGAGTTGAAAAGCCACATCGGACAGCTCAGACAAAAATGGGTATCATGGTGGATTGAAAACCCAAAAGGGCGATCCACGCAAAATCAGGGAAAAAGCGAACAACTGCATTCTGAATTCGTTTGTATATCACTCACATGACATGGCAAGCTTCGAAAGGACAAAGCGTCGGTCAGAATCAACTTTCTTCAAAAAGCAAGATAAGAAGAGCGTTCAAGTCGTACAGGTCAAGCAAAAGGAAGATTGAAGCATCAAGTTCAGCATTTCCGCATACGACTTTTATTTTCTCAATTTTTGTAGCAATCTCCTCCTTTCAGGGATTAACTTCCTCACTGTACTCGCCTATTCAGGGCACACAAATCAATAAAGTCGAATATTCATTCACACTTTGTTTTGTACCTCTTTGTTTTGTTTGCAAAATGTCCAGAGTTCGTAAATACAACATTTGCCTGAAAACATATAAGCCATTTTCAACAAATGCTTGCAGGAAATATGTGCTCTTAAGCAAACCTAACTCCTATGACGGAATCCGGTTGAGGATACCTCAGGGAAATTGTGCATTTCCTTTGTTTAACAGGTTGCAGGTACTCAAGGCGGACAACCTTTCACAGCATGGGGCATATCAAGCACTATATCCCCAACCAAACCGGTGGTCACATCATCAGAAGGGATACTCGACGAAAGCATTGCCCCACAGAGCTTTTCATCCCCTCAGAGTATCCCCCACGAAGCTGGCCCTCCGACAATTTGCTTCCCAAAAGTTCTCTCCTCCCTGAGTAGGATCTACAAAGCAAGGCCAAAATCACTCTTCCCCACCGAGTTGTCAGATCTTATCATCCCCAGCATGGGATCCCCACAGAGTTCTTCCCCCAGAGATCTCCAGAAAGATCGTACAGTGATCCTTTCTCCCCACAGATCGTATAATTATCCATTTCTCCCCACAGATCGCCTATTGATCCGTTCTCCCAGCAGATTTCAGATCTCGGATCTCGCTTCTCTCATTTGCATAATCATAGCATTCACATCATTCCTCCCCAAACAGAGCGTAGCATTCCGTCTAATACGGAGTATTACAGCAAAAATCAAACATTTGCATGATCATAAGCCAGGTTCGAGCCAGTCACCTGCAAATACCAAAATCACTCCTCCAGCAATATGCAAAACTTACCCCCTACAGGTGAAAGCCAAAATATCCTTTTGCAATCTCAATACAAATACATGTACATACTCATACACAATCCTTCTGATACTCGTCCGTATCCTACTTATACATAATTCTTTGATACTCGTCCGTATCTTACGCATTCTCTCCAGCAGATCAACACTCGTCCATGCTCCTTGTTCAAACAGTTGATACTCGTCCATATCAACACTCCTTAAACATGCGTCGTCGTTTGTTTATATCGATACTCGTCCGTATCGTGGTCCTAAAGATACTCGTCCGTATCTTTAATCTATACACATTGCCTAAAACACTTACCATTTTATTTTTAGGGCGTAAACACTCGTTCGTGTTTATAAATCCCCTGAAGTCGACAACAAAATAACTTTTTATCCGACATTCGTCCTATGTCGTGATATTTTTAGCAGCCGTCCCCTACTCGGTGATCATCCTTCACCTTTTGATGATCGTCCTTCATCATGTTATTCGATGGCCGTCCCCATCATTGATCTTTTTATTCGGCATTCATCCTATGTCGAGATAATCCACAACAGAGCAGTCGTCCCCTACTAGGTGATCGTCCTTCACCTCTTGATGACTGTCCTTCATCATTTATTTTGATGACCGTCCCTCATCATGTTATTCGATGGCCGTCCCCATCGTTGATCTTTTTATCCGATATTCGTCCTATGTCGCGATAAATCTCAGCAGCCGTACCCTGCTAGGTGATCGTCCTTCACCTCTTGATGACCGTCCCTCATCATTTATTTTGATGACTGTCCCTCATCATGTCACCCGATGGCCATCCCCATCGTTGATCCTTTTTATCCGACATTCGTCCTATGTCAAGATATCTTTTAGCAGCCGTCCCCTGTTAGGTGATCGTCCTTCACCTCTTGATGACCGTCCCTCATCATTGATTTATTTATCCTTCACCCGATGGCCATCCCCATCGCGATTTCTTTATTCTTCAGCCTGACGGTCGTCCCCGTTAGTGCTTTTAAAATCCCCAATCAAGTCGCTTTTCTTTACCCGATGACCGTCCCCGTCGCGGATTCTTTATTCCCCAGCATGATGGTCGTCCCCGTCAGTGCGTTTCTCACCGTTTTTATCCCCAGCAATTGTCCTCTGCTCGATGTTCGTCCTCCGTCGCTATCATTTGATATTCAGTCTATACTATTTGTTACAATTTATATCCCTTTTCTTCTTATAATAAAGAGTGCAAATTTTGGACTGTCTTGGTATTCAACCACAAGTTATCTTGTTTGTCTGTTAGGCCAGGCGCTTACATCCTACACAGATAACTCATGCTTGTATAGGGGCTATGCCTCCAAGGGTTCTTTGAAGTCAAGAAATCACAAGGGATTGCATAGATGTCCAGGCAGGCTAGGAGCTCCTACACAGATGACCTAAAATTAGGGTTTTGGTTTTGAAGGCCTTACACCCAATTTTTTTGGTCATTCTTATTTCTATTGGTCCATATATGTTATAAGGAGCTTGTGTATCAAATTTCATGGAAAAATTCAATGTGGAAGTCATCTGATCAAATGGTAACTTCTTGAGCAAGAAAAGTCAGATTTTGGGCATCTGAGGCCCCCAACAAGGGTTCCAAAGGGTCATCATCATCAATTTGAAGTCATATAATCTTTAAACTTGCCAATTTTCAAATAAATACCACATGACTTCAAATTTATGATGATGACCCTTTGTAACCCTTGTTGGGGGCCTCAGATGCCCAGAATCTGACTTTTCTTGCTCAAGAAGTTACCATTTGATCAAATGACTTCCACATTAAATTTTTCCATGAAATTTGACACACAAGCTCCTTATAACATATATGGACCAATAGCAACAATAATGACCAAATTTTTTGGGTGTAAGGCCTTCAAAACCAAAACCCTAATTTTAGGTCATCTGTGTAGGAGCTCCTAGCCTGCCTGGACATCTATGCAATCCCTTGTGATTTCTTGACTTCAAAGAACCCTTGGAGGCATAATATGATCATATAACACTCATGGACCCTCTTAGCATGCTTCATGGCCTCTGAGATAGCTCAAACCCCTTCTAAGATTCATCTGACCACAAACCCTAGCTATGCAACTATGCAATGAGTAACTATGCAGTGTGAGATGGTATGCTTATGAAATGCAATATGAAAGATCATAAGCCAAGGTGTGAGAAAAAAGAGAGGGCAAATTTGGGGTTTTTACAAAGGTCTATGATGCACCTCTCTTAGCCTGCGCAAACAGGCTTTGTTCTTTTCTCTATTCACACCATTTTTTTTCAGGCCCATTGCGTTTTAACTAATAAAAACTGCTTCCTATGCCCCCTCTCCTTATTTCATTTTTTTTCTCTTCTTTTTAATTTCTGTTTTAGATATAGTTCAATTTTAATCCTTAAAAAATAGTAAAACGCATGATAAAATTCCATAAAAATTACAGTAGGTTCCTAATTCATTTTAGAAATTTTCTACATTTTTACTTTCTGAAGTTTGGTATTTTTCATTTTAATTTCGATTTTTCATTTAATTAGTGTTATATTGAATTCTTTCATCTACACTTTATTCCTTCGAA
The DNA here is from genome assembly GCA_963966055.1 of Lathyrus aphaca. Lineage (NCBI taxonomy): Eukaryota > Viridiplantae > Streptophyta > Magnoliopsida > Fabales > Fabaceae > Lathyrus > Lathyrus aphaca. The sequence continues at coordinate 252,117,842 of OZ014522.1, forward strand.
ACTCACTCCACAGCCAACAAAAATCACCGATTATTTCACCAATCATCTCAACATCACTCAAGGATCATAAAGCACCCATTGCCATGGCCTAAAAGCCCCCAAAACAGAAATACGATTTCTGCCACACCAGAACAAAACACCATAAAATAGCCATTTAAAGCTTGTCCTAAACTCTCCAGAAGTTTCAAGGGACCAAGTGGATTGGTTTTGCACAAAGGAGGGGGTCAGAAATCTCAGAATCTCATAGCTTCAACTCAGGTACCCATCTCAAACTTTTTTTCCAGAACCTTCATTTTAAGTTACAATATGATTCTATATGTTCCCCTGGTCACACTGATATGATTAATTTTGAAAATGATGGAGAAATGGCCATGTATGTTTGCTCTGAAACGTTTTAACCTAGAACATGTTCTTCTTCGATTCCCCTTTTGATGCATGATAAATGAGTTTTGAGCCTGGATTTGTGTTTAGGAAGTTTAAGAGAGTGTTTCTGGAGCTTTAGATAGTCTGGGGTGGCCTAGGGAGAGAGATTGAGTTTTGGGGTCGCCGGAGAAGATGACTGGAACATTGTTCCGGTCACCTGAAAGTGATTAGCCCTAATTGCATTGATTATCCAGGTTTGAACGCAGGCCCTTGGATTTGTGTTTCCCGCGTGTGTTGGGTGGCTAGGATTGCTTCATTAAAACCCTAATTTATTTAATTAGTTTAATTAGGATTAATTAATATAATTTTTCCAAATCAGATCGAAGCCCTCCATTTGCGCGCCAGTCAACCCAAGTTTAAATCCTGACCACCAGATCATTTGACTTCCCATTTTAATTGGTTTTTATTTCATTTTTATTTCATTTGTTTCCATAATTTATTTAAAATAGCAAAAACCATAAAAAAAAAATCTCAAACTTTTCATTTCAGTTTTAAATATTTTTCTTAAACTAAAAACATTTTTATTTTATTTTTTTGCATTAAAAAAGTATTTTTAAAATATTTAAATGTTTATTTAATTAATTAATTGATTTTAATTAATTAAATATGCATTTAGGTTTCTAAAAATCACCAAAAAAATCATGAAGCATTCTTAAACATTTTCAAACTCACCATACAATTTTTTTTTTAGTTTTGATCACATTTTCACAATTTTCTTTGAATTAGGGTTCTTAAATTTCACATTTTTTAACCCTAACTTGAAAAATTCATTTATGCCTAACCATGATGAGTTTGAACTTGATTCTTTTTGCATTGTTTCACATATTGCATATAGTTTCTAGGTTATTTATCTCATAGTTTTATCTTGCATTTTCAATTTGATTTGCATTTTCCCTTTAGAAGCACCCAAAAACCCTAGTTAACTTAGGAATTTCATAACTTTCACTAGGATTGGCTTCTGACCTTCTCCTTTGGGGTGTCATCTTAGATGGGATTATGGTTTGTTTGAGTTCAATTTTAATTTTTTATCATGATGTATGCTTCTGTTTTGGTCATATGCATTTCATGTTGCCTTAAAACCCTAATTTTGCATCTTCATTTGCATTCTTCTTTGCATATCATGAACTTATGAACTTGAAATGCCATTCCATTCTTTTGTATGTCATCTTAGACATCTTAGGATATCTTTGAAACATTTCTTAATCATTTCTTCTTTCATTTGGTATGCTTTGCATCCATTACATTTCATGAACATTCATGTGTTTTCATGCTTCTAAACATGCTTCATTTGCATCTCATCCTTATATGATCATTCATATGCATCTTGTATGACTTTGCATCATCTCATATGCCATTTACATTGCATATTCACTTCTGACTTTGGTCTTTGCACCTTCATTTGTCTTATTTCTTTTCATTTCATTCCTTATGCATTCATGCTAACATTTCAGGAACTTTTGGTAAGTTATCTGGGAGGTGGATTTGCCTTCACCTCCCACCTTTTCTTTCCTCTTATTTGCATATTTACTTGTCTTAGAAGTTAACTTGCTTCACTTATGTCTCTCTTGCTCCTTTCTTTTCTCCTAAGTTACTTATCTTCTTCAGGAAGTAAGTAACTTATTCTTCTCTTTCTCCTTCTCTTTTCATCTGCTTCTTCCATGGTGGCCTTCTTGAAGATCCTTTCTCTTAAGCCTCACAAACCATAGGATATCAAAGCATGATAACTTTTAGGGTTGTATATAGTCCCCCCTAGCTTTTTAACTTTGATTCTCCTTGAGTCTCTCTTCTCATCCAATAATCAGAGGCTAAACTCTTAAAGCTTTAGGACTTTGAATTAGGGTTATACATGCATCCTTATCTTAGGATGGAGAGTATAACTTTAATCCTTAGTGTTAAACCTTTAATTTGTTTACACCTCTTAATCAAAACACTTAATAAAGGATTTTTATATAATTAATTTAATCCCTAACCATGGATTAAGTTGAGGTATCTTCCTCAGCTTAAGTGTTCTCATCTATCAGCCTTCTATTAGGATGGTGTAATGAGTTCACTAATCTGTGATTAGAGATTAAACTCATTACTTAACACTAAACAAAAAACCAAAAAACATCTAAATAATCACAAGTAGGTTAATGATATTAATCCTACATCATCATGGTAATTAAGATGAGATACTTATCTCATACTTAAGTATGCTCATTATCCCTAATCAGGGAGGATATAATGAGTTTACGACCCTTGATTTAGGCTTAAGCCCATTAACTTATGCAAAACACCAAAAACAATAAAAAAAACAAAAAACAAAAAAACAAACAATAATCGTCTCCTTCGGGATTCTTTTCTCATCACACTCATTCACAAACGAGAACTTGCTTCTTCCGTCTAATGCAAGACAGTTAGTACTCGAGCTAGACGAGTCATACACCTGAGCATAGACAAGCAATCAGTTCACAACAAATCATTTTCAGTCTCTTTGAGTCGAACTACGGTGTTCTGACTTCCTCATTGCACGAGAGGATACGTAGGCATAACTTAATAGTTATCGAACAAAAGTCTTTGTGTCTTCCTCCTCTTTCAACATTTTTTTAAGCCTCAGTTCCTGAGCAATTCACCCTTTTGCATTGACACTTGTATTTTCTTTCTCTAGCTTTTGCACACAGATAACACATATACTTACACCTTTTTAAACACAATCTTGTAAGCGTGGCTCCCGTCGAGTACGACGGACGATCTGGGTGCTAATACCTTCCCAGGTCGTAACCAACCCCCTTTCTCAGTTTCTCTGGTTCGCAATCGTCTTATCCATCTCTTTCCAAGTTTATGCAGCATTACCTTTCTTTCGGGATAAAAATGCTTAGCTGGCGACTCTATTCAATTCAATCCTTTCTCTTTCACCGACCGTTTGCGTTTGCACTGTGGGACCCAGTGTCTTTTCCGGGAGCGACAACAGGAACCTTTCTTTGTGGCTTGATTCGCTCAGCAGTCACATTGTCGAGTCTCATTTCGCTAATGGTCTCATTTTCAAGCCCTGTTTCGCCAACAGGTACCTTTCCATGGCTTGATTCGCTCAGCAGTCACATGTTAAGCCCTGTTTCCCCAACATGCACCTTTCTTTGTGGCTTGATTCGCTCAGCAGTCACATTGTCGAGTCTCATTTCACTAATGGTCTCGTTTTCAAGCCCTATTTTGCCAACAGGCACCTTTTCGTGGCTTGAATCGCTCAGCAGTCACGTGTTAAGCCCTGTTTCACCAACATGCACCCTCTTTGTGGCTTGATTCTCTCAGCAGTCACATCTAGGTTATCATTTTGCACAATGATCCTATTCCACCTAGTTCTATTCCCATTACCTATTCAGAGGTCAAAACAAAAATATATAATAAAAGGAAGATGACATTTCTCTTATCCACAGAGTTCAAATTTCCAGGTTTTATTCGAGTATTTAATCGCTCCACACCTTGAACGTCTAAAAGCTGTTGCAATTATTCGTTTAGGCTTGTAGATGATTGAATAGGGGCAGCTGTAATACCTCAAAATTTTCCCTCATATTTATTACCACCTTGTTGGCTTTATGCTTTGCATTCATCCAAATTCTCTATTAGGTTATTAACTTCATAATCATGCATTTCATTGGCGTTTAAGGCATGTGATTAAGGTTTATCTTGTGACTAGAACTTTCTCATTTCGAGGTAATCTACCTGATTGTTGCACTTAAGGTTGAGACAAAGGATTGAACTCCTATCAATATAGGAATTTTCTCATCAAGGCTCATCGAATATCAAGGCCATATTCTTCCATATTCCTCAAATGCATCGAGTGCTCAGGGCTTCATAATGCCTTAGGGTGTTTTTCCCATTGCGGATTGGGTTCATTTTGGGATTTATTTTCCTTGATATTGATTCAAAATCAGAGAAAGTTTCTCATGAATCTTCAAGAATGGAATTTTTGCAAAAGGGACTTCTAATGATTGGGTTAGTTGTTAAGTGACCTCAAAACACTATGACAACTTCATGTGGCCCATTTTTGCTGCAATTTGCCCAAAAGTTCATAGGTTTCTTTGCCTTGGTTCACAAAGATTTCCAAAGAGGGAAAAGTTGCAAGAGCCATGCTACCACTTGCCTCAGCCATTACAGCTGCACAAAAACAATCCAAAGGCCTTCCTTGATCCATGTTGAGCCCATCATGCCCCTATTCCTCCTCTGACCCGAGCCATACCTATGGTACACAAAGTGATGACTTTTTGCATCTTTGCCCATACCAATCAAACTGTGACATTACCAACCCTCTGCCCAATCAGAACTTAATATGTGGACCTCAATGACTTGAAACATAACTTCAGAAAGGATTGACAAAAACTGCAAATTTCTTCATCTCTTCGAAACTCTGCCCATAGCCATTAAACCTCAAAAATTTCTTCACCAATAAGTCATATACCATCTATAGATTAAGAATCAAGCACTGAAACAGCCAAAAGCACCACATACACAACCCTCCAAATCTGCTACACCAGAAACAAAATCATCAAACCAGGACATACAAGCTTGTTTTAAGCTTCATTTCATCATCAGGGGGGTCATAGGAGAGGATTTGCATCAAAGAGGGACCCAAAAAGCCCAGCATCAGGAGGTTCCATCTCAGGTACAACTTATGAACTTTTTTCTCAGAAGTTTATTTTTAAGTTCTTTTATGATTCCTTGAGTTCCCCTGGTCATGGGGATATGATTATTATTGAAAATGATTGAGAAACCACCATGTATGCAAGCTCTGAAATTTCTGCCTGTTTCACGTTTTGGTTCGATTCTTGCTCATGATGCGAAATAAATGTTTTTTTATTGAGGGTTTAGGTTTAGGATTGTTGGGGGATCATTTCTGGGCAAGAAGTTTGAGGATTAGAGGCTTAGGGAAGAAGCTAGGGTTTGAGTCCACCGGAGAAGATGACTAGAACACTGTTCCGGTCATCTGAAAGTGCTTAGGCCTAATCTGCGTAATTAATGAAGTTTGAATAATGGCCCTTGGATTTGCCCTTCTCGCGTGAGGTGAGTGGTCCAGATTTAGTTACTTAACCCTAATTCAGTTTTATTAATTTAATTAAATGTAATTAGTTTAATTAAACTGAAATGAATCTCAGCCTTTAAAAGGCGCGCGCAGTCAATCTCCCCTTCTCCAGTTCAAATCTAGGCCATCAGGTCTACATACTTTCTTTTTAATTCATTTTTATTGCATTTTAATTCATTTTTCTTGTGTATTTATTTTAAAATAGCAAAACACTTCTAAAAAATTTCATTTTTTGCATCATGACTTAAAATATTTTTCTCATTCTGAAAATAATTTTTATTTTATTTTTTGCATAAACTTCGTATTTTTAAAATATTTAAATGTTTATTTTAATTAATTAATGAGAATTAATTAATTAAAATACCATTTAAGTTTCTAAAAATCACCAAAAAAATCACATTGCATTTTGATACATTTAGAAACATTGTCAAACTCTTCACACAAATTTCTTTTTGGTTCTTGACCTACTTTGACATTTTTCTTTGGATTTAGGGTTCTTAAAAGTCAATATTTTTGCCCTAGCTTAGAAAAATTCTTTCTGCCTAACCATGAAGAGTTTGATGATGGTTCTTTTTGCATTACATTCCTCATGTCATGTAGTTTCTAGGATAAAATTGGTTTGAATTCATCTTTCATTTTCAATTTGTTTTGCATTTATCATTGAGAGGTACCTTAAAACCCTAACAAACTTGAGAAATTCATAACTTCCATTAGGTTAAGATTTAGGTCTCCCCCTTTGGGCAGTGAACTTGTATAGGTTTAGGGTTCCTTTGATCCGATTTTCAATTTTTTATCTCATGTCTTGCTTCTGGTTTTGAATTTTGCATTGCACCTTGTACATAAACCCTAATTTTTGCCTTCATTTGCATTAATTCTTCATATGCTTGCATACATGAATTTTCCATGACATTTTGTGCATCCACATGACATATAAGACATATTAAGACACATTAGAATCATGTTTGATCATTGCATCATTCATTTGCCATGCTTTTGCTTTCATTGCATCTCATAAGTTTTTATGAACTTTCATGCTTCCTTTATGTCCCATTTGCATCTTCATCACTTGTATGATCATCCTCATCTCTTGACATGCTTTCATACTATCTCATGGCATCATTTGCATCATGAACATGCTTCTGACATTGGTGTTCATCTTTGCATTTCATTCTCTTTTGCTAACTTTTCAGGTGGTAAGTCATTGAGAAGTGAATTTGCCTTCACTTCTCATAATCTCTTCTCATCTCTCTTATGCATCATTGCTGCATTTTACTTTTGTATTAGAGTGAGCTTGCTCATTCATACTCCCTCCCCTCTTTCTTTCTTCAAGCAACTTATCTTCTTAAGTGAAGTAAGTTGTCTTGCTTCTTCTGTTTCTTCCTTCCTCCATCTGCTTCTTCCTTGGTGGCTTTTTCTCTTGAAGATCTTTTGCAAGCCTCATAAACCCTAGGAACATCCAAGCATGATCACAATTAGGGTTGATTAGTCCCCCATTTAGTTTTACCTTTGTGTCATCTTTGTGTCTTCTCTTCTCATCTCATAATCAAGGACTAAACCTTAAAGGTTTTAAGGCTTTGTGATTAAGCTTATGCCTGCATCCTTCTATTAGGATGGAGTGTATAACTTTAATCCTAAGTGTTAAACCCTTAATGTGTTTAAATCCTTTAATCAATCCATTTAATAAATCACTAAGACATCAAGCTTGTAACTTGGGCCTTGCATTAGGGTTCTTATTCTTCCTTAACTGGTAAAGAAGGACTAACTCTAGTGTTAATGGAGAAGTCCCTCTCAAGTTGTCTTACAAACCATAAAATCCACTTCTTAATCTTACCATTAACTAAAATCCACTCTAATAAAGGCTTTGTTTTGCCATGAGGTTAATCCCTAATCATGGATTGAGTTGAGGTATCTTCCTCTGCTTAAATGTTCTCATCTATTATCCTTCTATTAGGATAGTGTAATGGGTCCATTAAATCCTTGATTATAGCTTAAACTCATTACTTAACACTAAACAAAAACTCCAAAAACATCTAAATAATTGCAAGTAGGACAATGATCTTAATCCTACATCATGGTGATTAAGTGTGAGGTGTTTACTTCATATTTAAGGTATTCTCATTACCCCTAATCAGAGGGAGGATGTGATGAGTTTACTAACCCTTGGTTTAGGCTTAAGCTCATTTTCTTATGAAAAACACAAAAATCAATAAAAGATTGAAAACACAAAAAAACAAACAATAATCGTCTCCTCTGGGATTCTTTTCTCATCTCATTCACTCACAAACGAGAACTTGCTTCTTCCGTCTAATGCAAGAAAGTTTGCACCTGAGCCCGACAGGTCATACACTTGAGCATAGACAAGTAAGCAGTTCACAAGTCAATTTATCTTTCAGTCTCTTTGAGTCGAACTACGGTGTTCTGACTTCCTCATTGCACGAGAGGATACGTAGGCATAACTTAACAGTTATCGAACAAAAGTCTCTGTATATTTCCCCTCTTCCAGCATTATCCTTTTAAGCCCACATAGTCTTGAGCTCTGTATTCCTTTCCTTACACTGACACTTCTTTTATTCACTTCACACTTTCTTCCAGCACTGACACTTGCATTATTTTCCAGCTTTTGCACACAAAATAGCACTGACACTACCCCTTTAAACACAAATCTTTCAAGCGTGGATCCCGTCGAGTACAGCGGAAAATCTGGGTGCTAATACCTTCCCAGGTTGTAACCAACCCCCTATCTCAGTTTCTATGGTTCGCAACCGTCTTATCCATCTCTTCCTAGGTTTATGCAGCATTACCTTTCCTTCGGGATAAAAATGCCTAGCTGGCGACTCTTGTCTTTCCAGTTCACCCTTATGTGTTCTCTCTTCTCGCCGACCGTTCGCGTCCGTACCCTATTTGACTAAGCCTCATTTAGTGGGAGCGACAACTTGGCGACTCTACCGGGACCCTTATACTGCAACCAGGGCTTCTGGTTCTTTTTGTGGGTTCCTCCTAGCGTTTGTTAGATTTGTGTTTATTGGGGTGTTATGTGCTATGTGTGTTTATTTATTTTGCTTCATTTATTGCTTTATGTACAACTTTATTTATTGCTTTCTTTTACAGTCTTATACATATTTCATACTGTCATTATCATTGCTGGATCTGGTTTCTGTTTTGGTGGGTGGGGTTCCATTTAGAGTTTAAGGTCCTATACCTAGGACCTGAGAGACACCTAGGCTAGAGTGGTTCATGTTCTTTCCCATTCCATTTTGGTCTGGTGCGGGAATATGAAACACGGTTCAGATGTGGGTTTCTTCTTGAGAACTCTGTGCTACAGATTTCCTGTAGTGCTAGGGCTATCTGGGAAGCCTGCTAAGTCTGGATGACCTTTATTATGACCTTCAGAAGCTGAGGTGAATTAGAGGAGGATTTTTTATGGTTATTGTAAACATTGTACCTCCGGGTTAGGAGTGTTTACACTTCTCATAACTGATCCAAGTCCGAGGATCCTTGTTTTAGAACATTACCTGTAAGGGGGTTGGGCTGTTTACAGGTTTGCAGGTACCCTTGGCCACATCATACCCTGTTACTATTTTGTTTAAGAGTACCTCATTTTGGACAGTTCTTGTGATCAAACCCTGGACATGTGACTCTTTATTTGAGTCCCCCACCTTTGTTACTGGATTTCTAAGCCTTCATCTGGACCTTTGAACATACATGGGCCTATATCAAGACAAATAATCAGATCCAGCTTGATCACAAACCCTTGCATATCATTTGCATATATCAACATTGCATCATTTAAGATTTGTTTATTTGCTTTTCAGGGTATCCATATCATATCTGGTTTGGTTTTGACCCCTTCTTCTGCATAGACCTCTGCTTCAGTTGTCTTCATCAGTTATCTGCTTCAGCTATCTCCATCCTCACCAGCATCAGCCTGTCAGTGGCTCCTTTCCAGCATCAGTCTGTGATCTTCATCAACATTTATCTTCAGTTTCTTCAGCAGCACTCATGACTACTCCCAGGAAGAGGAACATATCCTACCATTTCTTTGAGCCTGTGTTGGCTGGTATCAGGCAGGTCCAGTCACTCATCACACCTGATTACATCCCATTGTTTAGAGAGCATTATGGAGGAATCCTGGATATGGTTATGGACCTTGACCCTTCTCAGAGGAGCATGATTCACACATGCTTACAGTTTTATGACCCTCCTTTGAGATGCTTCACCTTTCCAGACTTTCAGCTAGGGCCTCTGCTGGAAGAGTTTTCCTCATTGATTGGAGTACCTATCAGGGGTGGAATCCCTTTCAACCCAGAGATGCCAGCTCCCAGAAATGAAGAGATAACAAAGGCATTGTACCTGGAGCCTTCCTTGATTGAGCAAAGTATGACAACAAAAGTTGGGATCCCTGGTTTGCATTTGGACTTCTTGGTTTCTCAGGCCATCCTGAAAGCTTCATATGGAGAATGGAAGGCAGTCTGTGCACTGTTAGCCCTCAGCATATATGGGGCTATACTGTTTGCAGATGAGCCCAAATTTGTCAGCAAGAATTCCATCGATCTGTTTCTTCTAAAGAACCCAGTGCCAACATTGCTGGGAGATTTTTACTACTCCATTCACCAGAGGAATGAGAAACAAAGGGGGAAATTAGTAAGTTGTTGAGCTCCTTTGTTTTATACCTGGCTGCTCAGACACCTGCCTAAGTCAGATGCTTTTTTGAACCCCCACCAACAGAAGAATTGGGCTAAAAGGCTCATTGCTTTGACTTCAGATGATATTAGATGGTGCACCCAGAGCACCAAAGGCAAGGACATTATCACCAGTTGTGGACAATACCCAAATGTGCCTCTGATAGGAGTAAAGGGTTGCATCAACTACAATCCTTTGCTGTTTAAGAGACAACTGGGCTATGCTTTGGTTCACCCTCCCAGAGGACAAGATTTAGCTGAGACCCTGTATTGTGAAGTAAAACCTAATTCAGCTGCTGTCAGACAAGCATCCTGGGCTTGGGACAACATCCAGACAAAGGGGGTAGCTATCCTTGGAAGGTGTCATAATGTTGCTTCAGCTCAGTACTATGACTGGTCCCGTACTAGAGCTCAAATTACCAGAATGCCTTTCATCTTGGAAGACATGCCTGGATCATCTACAGTACAGCCAGCAGCAACTGTCAGCCTAGAAGAATTTGAGAAGCTGAAGGAAAGGAATGAGAACCTATCTCAAGCCTTGAAAAAGACTCTCTGGGAAAGAAGTGATGGTCGTCTGGATATTGAGATATTGGAGAAGCTTAGGGTGGAGCATCTTACCAAAATTGAGAAGACAGAGGACTACATCAGGAAAGCAAGAGCTGGGGAACAAATATTGAAGAATGCTTGTAAAGAGGCCAAAATTCAGAAGGCTAGGACTGAGCTCTATCTGCAAGAGAGTCAGGCTAGGTGGGTCAGGATCACTGAAGCCCGTACACAAGAAGACCAAAAGACTCAAGCCAAGATTGAACAGCTAGAGGCCAATGAGAAGAAGCAGCAGGAAGCTTTGTTGGCAGCCCAGAAGGAGATTTCAGAGTTGAAGCTCAGAGCAGGATGGAAAAGATCAAAGGACCAGGACAGGCATAAGAAGCTGACCACCGCCATTTCTACCAGGAACCTCCTCATTAGGACTATTACAGAGCACCCAGCTGGTCCAGTGACTGAGGCACTCCTGAAGGAGGTCAAGGAGGATGAGTTTGGACTGGATGTCGGATTCTTTGTTTGTTGTTGTTTCCATTTGATGTACTTTTCCTTTTATTGTATTTTGGCCCTCCATGGGCATATGTTGAAAGACAGACTATGTATTGTTCACCATTTGTAATATATTTTAGTTTGTTTCCATTTGGGCTTTTCTCAACAGCATCAAGCATCTTCCTCGAGGTCTGGAAAGGTCAAAACCAAGAACCAAACCGGATACCTTGGAAAACAAATAAGCATACTGCATTGCATACTAACTTTTGTTTTGTTTTGTAGGTTTTGTTATTATTATTGTTTCTAACTTTGTTGTGATCTCAGGAAACATTGCTCGTCGTCGAGTGTTCCCTGTCAACCGCGCGCACCGGTACCCAACTCGTAACAATCTTCCCGGTATTCAAATGGAACAAGTACAGCAGGATCTGACTGAGGTCAGAAACCAGATGGCTAATGAGAGAGTAGAGATGAGAAATCAGATGTCTCAATTCATGGCAGTGATGACCGACTTAGCCCAGAGTCAGGAAAGGTTAAGAGAGTTGGTGGAAAGACAAACTCCTGAGGAGCCTCATCTTGGAACAGGAGGAACTAGTAACAATGAACGGGGCCAGCCTCGTATTGACCCACCAGTATTTGGACCTCATCTGGATCCAGAAGTTAATATCCCGAGAAATGTGCAAGGTAATACTGTTGGGGGGAGAATCTTGCAAGAGGATCCCCAAGAAGAACAGTTTACTGTTATGGGGGCTGGAGATGAAGTATATGACAGGAGATTGGACGAAATTGCTGAGAAATTAAGATCTTTGGAGTCTCAGAATTCTTTGGGTTTCGATGTGATGGACATGGGGCTAGTGGATGGGGTGAGAATTCCCCACAAATTCAAACCCCATGCTTTGAAAAGTACAATGGTACCTCCTGTCCACGAACTCACCTGCAGTCTTTCCTGGGAAGGCTCAAAGCGTATACCATGGATGAAAAGCTATGGATGTTCTACTTTGAGGACAGTCTGACTGGAGCTTCGAGAGAGTGGTATTCACATTTGTCTAGGGCCACCATAAGATGCTGGAAGGATTTGGCTGAAGCTTTCATCCGTCAATATCAATACAACCTGGACATGGCTCCCAATAGGACCCTCTTGATAGGAATGTCTCATTCTTCCAGAGAGAGCTTCCGGGAGTATGCCCAAAGGTGGAGACAGCTTGCTGCTGCTGTCCAACCACCCATGTCAGAGAGGGAAATGGCTGACATGTTCATGAATACATTGCAAGGGACCTATATTGATAGATTGGCTGCCTTCTCCTCTACCAGTTTTGCTGATGTGGTCATAGCTGGTGAAAGGATTGAAAGTCTATTAAAGATGGGCAAAATTTCCGACAGTGGTGCAAGTTCGTTCAGCAATCCCAGAAAGCCTTTTGTGGGACCCCGAAGGGCCGGTGAAACCAATTCCATTCATGCAAGCAGGGGCAAGCCTCGGTATGTGCACCGGTCAGTAGCAGCAGTTACCATTCCAGCTTCGATTCCTCAACAATCAGCATATCCTCAACAACAACAGCCACAGTATCAACAACAAGTTCATTATCCGCAACAGAGAACCTACAACAACAGCAATAACAACCAACAACAACGTCCCTTTCAACAAAGACCATCACAAGCTAACAGGGTGATTGACCCAATTCCAATGTCGTATGCTACACTCTTGCCACAACTCCTGAAGCTCAACCTAGTTGATTTAAGGACATTGGCACCTCCAGATCCCTCAAATATGCCAAAGAACTATGATGCCAATGCCAGGTGTGCATTCCACTCAAACGCACCGGGGCATAACACTGAAAAATGCAGGGCCCTACAGATGAAAGTCCAGGATCTGGTGGACTCAAAAGCTCTCAACTTTGCGCCTCCTCCAAATGTCACAAGAAATCCAATGCCTAGTCACAACGGGCCTAGGATTAATGCTATTGAGGAAGGTAAACTGTCCACTTTAATCACCAGTGTTGCACAAATCCGAACACCTTTGGTTGAAATCAAAGCTCAGCTGTTAGAATGCCAAGTGTTCCCCGGGTGTGAGCTCGGCTGTGGATATTGCAATATTGAAGTCAATGGGTGTGAGAGACTGAGGAACGGCATAGATGGTCTTATTAAGGATAGTATCCTTCATATTACAACAACAGCAACTACAACTCCAACAATCCCTTCATCAGCAATCACAGAAACTCCTACAACGTCAGCAACCATTGTTCCAACGGATTCTACTACAACTCCAACAACTGCTCAATCAATCACTCCAACGGATGCAAGTTCAGTCACCATTCCTGCTACAACTTCAACACCCATCCAGTCAACAGTACCTTCTACAACATCAGCAACAATTAATGAAAGTGTCTCAACGGTTACAATATACTACGATCCTACAAATGTTCCTGCCAACAACTCACAAAATGCTACTACTGTCAGAGCACCAGTTACCATATACTATGATCCACACACCATTGTGGTCCCCTCTGCATCTGCTATCAGTCTGGTCACTATCACAGTGCTTGGACCAGTTCCTTACGAAAGCAATAATGCCATCCCTTGGCATTATGGCTCAGATCTATACTGCGAGGGGAAGAAAATCACTTTAGAATCATCAACTACTTCACCTCAGATAGACAATGTGGGGGGAGGCGGAGGCTTCACTAGAAGCGGACGTCTCTTTGCCTCGCAAATTCCGAGACCCGTTGCTGAAGCAGAAGCTGCTGCCAAGGCAAAAGGGAAGAGCCTGGTGCAAGAAGAACAAGTTGTCAAAGAAGCTTTGAAGACTCCTTTTGATCAAGAGGTTGATGAATTCATGAGAATCATAAAGAAAAGTGATTACAAGGTGGTAGAACAGCTTCACCAAACACCTTCCAAGATCTCCATACTATCATTGCTAATGTGCTCCGAGGCTCATCGGAACGCACTATTAAAAGTCCTGCACGCAGCTTATGTGCCGGAGGATATTACCGTCAATCAGTTAGAGGTTGTGGTTGGAAATGTTAACGCTAGTCATGGACTAGGATTTACCAACACTGATCTGACAATGGAAGGTCGCAATCACAACAAGGCTTTGCACATTACCTTGGAGTGTAAGGGTGCGGTTCTTTCTCACGTATTGGTAGACACAGGGTCATCCCTCAACGTCCTACCCAAGAAAGCCCTTGTGAAGCTGGAGCATGATGGATTGGCATTACGCCCAAGCAATTTGGTGGTGAGAGCCTTTGACGGTTCTAAAAGATCAGTTCTGGGAGAGATAGAGTTACCAATAATGATTGGCCCACAAGTTTTCAAAACAACCTTCTTTGTGATGGATATACAGCCTGCCTACAGCTGTCTATTGGGTAGACCATGGATACACGCCGCCGGCGCCGTGACGTCAACCCTTCACCAGAAGTTAAAATTCGAGTGGGAAGGACAAGTCATTACCATTTGTGGGGATGAGGATATCTTCGTTAGCCAGCTGGCTACTTTCAAATACATTGAAATGGATGGGGAGATCCATGAAACCATGAGTCAAGGGTTTGAGGCCCTGAAAATCAATGAAGCATCTGCTATGCTTGGGACCTCCATCACATCATATCAATAAGCCCGAAAGGTTGTTGAAGAGGGTACCGCTCAAGGCTGGGGCAAGCTGCTGCCAGTTGAGAAGAAAGAAGACCGATTCGGGTTGGGTTACAGACCAACTCGACAAGATCAACCAGAGGCTGCAAAGGAGCCCAAGTTTGTCAGCGGGAGGATGCTCACCCCGGATGCTGTGAATAGCTTAGAAGATGAGTCAGAAGACGAGCGCAACCTGGAAAGCTGGATACGTCCAAGGGTCCCGGGGAGCCATGTCTCAAACTGGTCTTCCCAGGAAATTATAAGGGTTACTCCTGCAGAGTAATTATTATTTCCTGTGTTTTAAAGCATGCATCAAGTCCTGCATCTTGCCCAAAGATGTCAGGACTCATTTTGTAATCGGGCCATCTTGTATTTTGTGCAAAGATCAATTAATGAATATCAGGACATCTTTTGCAAATGAGTCTTTTCTTTTTCGCTCACTGTTTTTCATTCTTTATTTTTTGTACAAAAATAAAATGGCAATGTTTTTCAAAATAAATAACTTCATTTCCACTTTTTCAAAACAAGATAAAACTGATCACTAAAAGGAACAAATCTAAACCCTTGCAGAAAGTGCCCTCCAGACTGCACCGACAACAACACCGCTATGACTTCGTATGACTTTGACAATCCGATTAATCAAGCCGATGAAGGGGTTGAAGAAGATTATGAGCTACCTGAAGAGCTAGTCGGGTTGTTAAGACAAGAGGAGAAGGTTATCACTCCTCATCAGGAGGAAGTTGAAACGGTTAATCTTGGTACGGAAGAAGACTTGAAAGAAGTCAAGATCGGGGCCTGCCTGCAAGATTCAGTGAAAGAGCAACTGATTAACATGCTTCGGGAGTATGTGGATGTTTTTGCTTGGTCTTATCAGGATATGCCCGGGTTGGACACCGACATTGTTATGCACAAGCTGCCTCTGAAAGAAGACTGTCCGCCGGTAAAGCAGAAACTGCGCCGTACTCGTTCGGATATGGCTATGAAGATAAAAGAAGAGGTACAAAAATAGTGGGACGCCGGTTTCCTTGCTGTAGCTAGCTATCCGCCGTGGGTCGCTAACATTGTACCAGTGCCTAAGAAGGATGGCAAGGTGAGGATGTGTGTGGATTACCGGGACCTGAACAGAGCCAGCCCGAACGATGACTTCCCTTTACCTCACATTGATGTATTGGTCGACAATACGACTCAGTTCTCGGTGTTCTCCTTCATGGATGGATTTTCAGGATATAATCAGATCAAGATGTCACCTGAAGACATGGAGAATACAACTTTCATCACACCCTGGGGCACATTCTGTTATAAGGTGATGCCATTCGGACTGAAGAATGCTGGTGCCACTTATCAACGGGCTATGGTAACATTATTCCATGACATGATCCACAAAGAAATTGAATGTTATGTGGATAACATGATTGCCAAGTCCCTCACAGAAGAAGACCACCTGGTGAATCTGTTGAAGCTATTCAAGCGTCTAAGAAAGTACCAATTGAAGCTAAACCCCAACAAATGCACATTCGGGGTGCGATCCGGTAAGCTGCTGGGATTTATTGTAAGTGAGAAAGGAATTGAAGTTGACCCTGACAAAGTCAAAGCCATTCAGGAAATGCCTGCACCGAAGACTGAAAAAGAAGTTCGGGGGTTCCTGGGTAGATTGAACTACATTTCACGGTTCATATCTCACCTTACAGCAACCTGTGAGCCTTTGTTCAAGTTGTTGAGAAAATAGCAAACGGTCAGGTGGAATGAAGACTGCCAAAGGGCTTTTGAAAAAATCAAGGAATACTTACAAGAGCCTCCGATCCTTATGCCTCCAGTTGAAGGAAAACCTCTAATCATGTACTTGACAGTATTAGAAGAGTCAATGGGGTGTGTGATGGGCCAGCATAATGAGTCTGGTCAAAAAGAGTATGCAATATACTACCTAAGCAAAAAGTTTACCGACTGTGAACAATGTTATTCACTGCTCAAGAAAACTTGTTGTGCTTTAGCGTGGGCTGCTCGCGGACTAAGACAATATATGTTGACCCACACTACCTTATTGATCTCAAAGATGGACCCAGTTAAGTACATATTTGAGAAGCCAGCACTTACCGGACGAGTTGCAAGATGGCAAATTATTCTCACAGAATATGACATTCAATACACATCTCAAAAAGCCATCAAAGGCAGTGTATTGTCTGATTATCTTGCTGAGCAACCCATTGATGATTACCAGCCTATGAGATTTGACTTCCCTGATGAAGACATCATGTTCATAAAAGCAAAATATCATGAAGAGCCTATTCACACTGAAGGGCCTGACCCAGAAGAAGAATGGACTATGATGTTTGATGGGGCTGTTAATATGAATGGTCGTGGTGTTGGTGCAGTACTCATTACACCTAAGGGAGTTCACATGCCTTTCTCGGCAAAACTCACTTTTAACTGCACTAACAACGAAGTTGAATACGAAACTTGTATTACGGGTCTTGAGGAAGCCATTGACCTCAGGATCAAGACTTTGACTGTGTTCAGAGATTCAGCTCTGGTAATTAATCAAACCAACGACAAATGGTACACTCACCAAGATCATCTGATACCTTACCGGGATTATACAAGGAGGTTATTGACTTTCTTCACTACAGTCAAGCTTGAGTATATCCCTCAAGATGAAAATCAGTTTGCAGATGCTCTGGCTACCATTTCATCCATGATCAAAGTTCAAGCTGCCAACTTTGTGCCTCGGATTTCAGTATCCAGACTTGACAGACCAGCATACGTATTTTCAGAAGACCTTGCAAAAGATGATAAGCCTTGGTTTCACGACATCAAATTCTTCTTGGAGGATCAAACATACCCACCTGGGGCATCATCCAATGACAAGAAGACATTAAGAAGGCTAGCTGGTAGTTTCTTCCTGAATACTGATGGTTCTTTGTACAAAAGAAACTTTGATATGGTACTCCTCAGATGTGTTGATAGGGCAGAAGCAGACTTGTTGATGCACGAGGTGCACGAAGGATCTTTTGGTACCCATGCGGGAGGGCATGCTATGGCTAAAAAGTTGCTAAGATCAGGTTATTACTGGATTACAATGGATGCAGACTGTTGTGCTTATGCCAGAAAATGCCATAAATGCCAGATTTATGCAGATAAAGTGCATGTGCCTCCGAATCCTTTGAATGTGATGTCTTCACCCTGGCCCTTTTCCATGTGGGGCATTGATATGATTGGAAATATCGAACTGACTACTTCAAACGGTCACAGATTCATCCTGGTAGCCATTGACTATTTTACCAAATGGTTCGAAGCAGCTTCGTATGCAAACGTTACCCGGCAAGTGGTAGCCCGATTCCTGAAAAGAGACATCATCTGTCGGTATGGAGTACCTGAGCGAATCATTACTGATAATGGTTCCAACTTGAACAACAAAATGATGGCAGAGCTATGTCGGGACTTCAAAATCCAACACCACAATTCTTCTCCTTACAGGCCAAAGATGAATGGCGCTGTTGAGGCAGCTAACAAGAATATCAAGATGATTGTGCAAAAGATGGTGGTCACTTACAAAGACTGGCATGAAATGCTACCATTTGCCTTGCATGGGTACCGTACGTCAATCAGAACATCCACTAGGGCAACACCGTATCAACTTGTTTATGGTATGGAGGCAGCCCTACCTGTTGAAGTTGAATTACCCTCCTTACAGGTACTAATGGATGTTAAATTGAATGAAGCAGAATGGGTCCGATCCCGGTACGAACAACTGAATCTGTTTGAAGAGAAGAGATTAGCTGCAATCTGTCATGGGCAGCTGTATCAGAAAAGAATGAAGAAAGCCTTCGATCAGAAAGTCAGGCTTCGAGAATACCAAGTAGGGGATCTTGTGCTGAAAAGACTCTTTCCTCCTCATACAGACCACGGGGGCAAGTGGACTCCGAATTACGATG
Organism: Lathyrus aphaca; assembly: GCA_963966055.1. Classification (NCBI taxonomy): domain Eukaryota; kingdom Viridiplantae; phylum Streptophyta; class Magnoliopsida; order Fabales; family Fabaceae; genus Lathyrus; species Lathyrus aphaca. Next base: position 252,136,570 of record OZ014522.1, read on the forward strand.
GTCCATTCATAGTAAAGAAAGTTTTCTCTAGTGGAGCACTGATGCTCAGTACTATGGATGGTGAGGACTTCCTGTCCCCTGTGAATTCAGATGCGGTTAAAAAATACTTCGCATAAAATGACCCGCTGGACATAGAAACAGAATGTAAGTCCAGGCAAAAATAGGGCATCCCGGCGAGTCAAAAACAGAATAAAAGACTCGGGCAAAAATAAGGGAAAATAAAAAATGTACACCCGCTGAGTTGAAAAGCCGCATTGGACATCTCAGGAAAAAATGGGTATCCCGGTGGATTGAAAACCCGAAAGGGCGATCCCCGTAAAATAAGGGAATAAGCGAACAACTGCATTCTGAATTCGTCTGTATCACTTACAACATGGCAAACTTCGAAAGGTTCGAGCATCGGTCAGAATCAGCCTTCTTCAGGAAGCAAGATGAGAAGAACGTCAATGTCATACAAGTCATAGCGAAAGGGAAGCACTAAAGCGTCATCAACATTGCCAGCATCTTTTTGTTTCTCAATTTGTAACAATCTCCTCATTTCAGGGGATCTGTTCCTTTGACTATACTTGCCAATTCAGGGCACCCAAATTAATAAAATCAGATTTTCAGTCACATTTCGTCTCGTACATTTTCATTTGCAAAAATGTCCGATGTCCTTAATATAATAGTTGCATAAATACAGATGCGCCTTTTCTTATTACATGCTTACAGGAAATATATTTGCTCCCGGGAGTGTCTAAACTCCTATGATGGAATCCAGTAAGGGATACCTCGGGATACTTGTACGTTTCTTTGTCATACAAGATTGCAGGTATTCAAAGTACGACATGGGGCATGAGAGCTTTTCCCCAGCAAGCTGTCAAATCATTACTTCCTCAACATGTCTTCCAAACAGCATCATAAGGGGCTCATTTCCCCAGCCGATTTCATCATCCTCAGAAGGATCCTCATGGACATCCCTAGGAAGGTCATTCAGTGATCATTCCTCCCCAGCCAAGTGCTAGACAGGGAATCATCTCCCCGCAGAGTTTCAGCTTCTATCCAGAAGAGCAATGCCTGAAGATCCCACAACAAAGTGACGAAAGCTTCCATAGGCCCCAGCTGGGCTCCTCATTACCAAGATAGGTCTATCAGTGACCTATTTTCCCCAAGCAGAATCATATATATTAGATCTACCAATGATCTCATCCCCAGCTGGGATATTCTTTCAAAACAAGATCAATCAGAGATCTTCACAGCAAAGGGATCCGAATCCCGGATCGGTATCTTTGCATAAAAATAGCATTCACATCATATTTTCCCCCCAGAGCGTAGCATTCCGTCTAATACGGATCCTTACGGCAAAAGTCAAACATATTTCATAATCACAAGCCATGTTTTGAATCAAAACACTTGTATATACTAATATTCCATCAGCAATATATACAAAGACTCACAGTCCCAGCGCGAAATCCAAAGCATCCCTTTGCACTTCTAAAAAATACAGATGCATGCCCCTTTTGGCACTCGTCCGTGTCATTTTCCCCAGTAAAGTCGCCAGAACATTCTCCACAAACAGACATCTATACGCTCTTTGGACACTCGTCCGTGTCACCTTCCCTCAGCATGGTTGCCTAAATACTTATTGTAAACCAAACACTGGTTTATAATACACTTCTTTCGACACCCGTCCGTGTCATTTTATTCCCCACAGAACTTCATAATATCTTTTACACTCATAAGTTCATAACTTATACATACTCGTCTGTATCATACTCTCCCCAGCAAGTCGAACACTCGTCTGTGTCTCACTCATACATACTTTACTCATACAGATACTCGTCCGTATCTTGTATACACCGCTTATCTCCCTCATATTCGACACTCGTCCATGTTCTTTGTTAACCGGTTGGTACTCGTCCGTACCATCATCTCTGAACATGCGTCATCGTTTGTTTCTACCGATACGCGTCTGTATCGTAGTCTTAAGGATGCTCGTCCACATCTTTAATCCATACACAGCGTCAAACACTTATACCCTTTCTTTCCTGAAATTAGACACTCGTCTGTGTCTACCATTCCCCAGAAGAGTTCCCAGTAGATCCCGATAAATTATTTCCTTTCTATCTGACATTCGTCCTATGTCATGATACTTCCGGCAGTCGTACCCTGCCAGGTGATCGTCCTTCACCTTTTGATGATCGTCCTTCATCATTTTATCCGATGGCCGTCCCCCATCGTTGATCTTATTATCTGACATTCGTCATGATAAAACCCGAGAGCAGCCGTCCCCTGCCAGGTGATCGTCCTTCACCCTGTTGATGATCGTCCTTCATCATGCTTATCCGATGGCCACCCCCATCGTCGACTCTTCCTATCCGACATTCGTCCTATGTCGTGATACTTTCGGCAACCGTACCTTGCCAGGTGATCGTCCTTCACCTTAGATGACCGTCCCTCATCTTATCCCCAACAGAGCAGCCCTCCCCTGCTAGGTGATCGTCCTTCACCTTTGATGACCGTCCCTCATCATTCATTTCAAACCTGATGGTTGTCCCCATCATTGCCTTTACCTTTAATCCCCAGAGAGTCTTATTTCTTTGCCTAATGGCCGTCCCCATCATGATCCCTCTATTTCCCCAGCATGTCGGTCATCCCCGTCATTGCTTTATCCCCAGCAGTCGTCCTCTGCCCGACAGTCGTCCTCCGTCGCCCGCACTTTAATATCATACTTTAATTCCTTTTACAATCTATATCCCTTTTCTTCTTCATAATTAGTGAGTGCAAATTTTGGACTGTCTTTGGTATTCAACCACAAGTTATCTTGTTTGCCTGTTAAGCCGTCGCTTACATCCTGCACAACTAACTCATGCTTGAATAGGGGCAGCTGTAAACACTCAAAATTTTCCCTCACTAATGTTACACCATGGCTTGTGATCTTTTCATTTGCATAAGTTCAATCATATCATCTCATATTACATTTTTGCTTCACTACATTGGTTCAAAGTCATCTGCATCTAGGGTTTGTGATCTGAGCCATCCCTGAGCTATTTGAGCAATTCCAAAGGTCTTCAATCATCTCAAGAGGGTCCATGTATGATCAAGCATCATATTATATCCTCCCAAGATCAAGAAAGTCAGAAAATCACAAGAACTGAGAAAGGCATGGAAGCAGTGCCAAGCTTAACTGCACAGATGACCTAAAATTAGGGTTTTGGTTTCAGAGGCCATAACTCCAAAATTTTCGGTCATTCTTGTTTCTATTGGTCTCTATGTGTTATAATGATCATGCATGCCAATTTTCATGAAGAAATTCAATGGGGAAGGCATCTGATCAAAAGATGACTTCTTAAGCAAGTCAGTGCAAAATCAGGGCATCTGAGGCCCCCAATCACCCAACCAAAGGGTTTTCTCCATCATTTTGGATGTATATGATCTTTATTTGATCTTAGAAGAAGTTAGAAGTTCACAAAATTGAATAATTTCAAGCCATTTGCAAAGTTGCCATTTTGGGAAAGTGACTTGTAATGCAAACTTGCCATTTTGGGAAAGTTTTTCAACCTCCTCTTTTTGATTCAAAAATGCTTCAAATGAAAAATTCTTGGTCATAAAAGTTATAGATTGGATCATTCCCTTTTCAAAAAGTACAAGAACTTGATCTAATTCATCATAGAACTCAAGTTATGGCCTTTCAAAGTTGGGAAAAATCACAAAATTTCACTTATGCACCAAAGAGGGAAGTTTGCAAAAACACTTGCCAAAGCCAAATGTGACCTCTAATTGACTTCTAACCTTTACACAAACATCACACATGACCTAAAATTCAGAATAGGCCAGGGATTTTTCATGCCTTGAATTACAAGCCACCATAAGGCATTTCTCATGAATCTTCAAGAATGGAATTTTTGCAAAAGGGACTTCTAATAATTGGGTTAGTTGTTAAGTGACCTCAAAACACTATGACAACTTCATGTGGCCCATTTTTGCTGCAATTTGCCCAAAAGTTCATAGGTTTCTTTGCCTTGGTTCACAAAGATTTCCAAAGAGGGAAAAGTTGCAAGAGCCATGCTACCACTTGCCTCAGCCATTACAGCTGCACAAAACACAATCCAAAGGCCTTCCTTGATCCATGTTGAGCCCAACCATGCCCCTATTCCACCTCTGACCCGAGCCATACCTATGGTACACAAAGTCATGACTTTTTGCATCTTTGCCCATACCAATCAAACTGTGACATTACCAACCCTCTGCCCAATCAGAACTTAATATGTGGACCTCAAGGACTTGAAACATACACACACACAAGCCAACATCCTCCCATATGCAAGGATTGACAAAAACTGCAAATTTCTTCATCTCTTCAAAACTCTGCCCACAGCCATTAAACCTCAAAAATTTCTTCACCAATAAGTCATATACCATCTATAGATTAAGAATCAAGCACTGAAACAACCAAAAGCACCACATACACAACCCTCCAAATCTGCTACACCAGAAACAAAATCATCAAACCAGACCATACAAGCTTGTTCTAAGCTTCATTTCATCATCAGGGGGGTCATAGGAGAGGATTTGCATCAAAGAGGGACCCAGAAAGCCCAACATCAGGAGGTTCCATCTCAGGTACAACTTATGAACTTTTTTCTCAGAAGTTTATTTTTAAGTTCTTTTATGATTCCTTGAGTTCCCCTGGTCATGGGGATATGATTATTATTGAAAATGGTTGAGGAACCACCATGTATGCAAGCTCTGAAATTTCTGCCCGTTTCACGTTTTGGTTCGATTCTTGCTCATGATGCGAAATAAATGTTTTTTGATTGAGGGTTTAGGTTTAGGATTGTTAGGGGATCATTTCTGGGCAAGAAATTTGAGGATTAGAGGCTTAGGTAAGAAGCTAGGGTTTGAGTCCACCGGAGAAGATGACCAGAACACTGTTCCGGTCACCTGAAAGTGCTTAGCCCTAATCTGCGTAATTAATGAAGTTTGAATCATGGCCCTTGGATTTGCCCTTCCCGCGTGAGGTGAGTGGTCCAGATTTAGTTACTTAACCCTAATTCAGTTTTATTAATTTAATTAAATGTAATTAGTTTAATTAAACTGAAATGAATCTCAGCCTTTAAAAGGCGCGCACAGTCAATCTCCCCTTCTCCAGTTCAAATCTAGACCATCAGATCTACATACTTTCTTTTTAATTCATTTTTATTGCATTTTAATTCATTTTTCTTGTGTATTTATTTTAAAATAGCAAAACACTTCTAAAAAATTTCATTTTTTGCATCATGACTTAAAATATTTTTCTCATTCTGAAAATAATTTTTATTTTATTTTTTGCATAAACTTCGTATTTTTAAAATATTTAAATGTTTATTTTAATTAATTAATGAGAATTAATTAATTAAAATACCATTTAATTTCTAAAAATCACCAAAAAAATCACATTGCATTTTGATACATTTAGAAACATTGTCAAACTCTTCACACAAATTTCTTTTGGGTTCTTGACCTACTTTGACATTTTTCTTTGGATTTAGGGTTCTTAAAAGTCAATATTTTTGCCCTAGCTTAGAAATATCCTTTCTGCCTAACCATGAAGAGTTTGATGATGGTTCTTTTTGCATTACATTCCTCATGTCATGTAGTTTCTAGGATAAAATTGGTTTGAATTCATCTTTCATTTTCAATTTGTTTTGCATTTATCATTGAGAGGTACCTTAAAACCCTAGCAAACTTGAGAAAATCATAACTTCCATTAGGTTAAGATTTAGGTCTCCCCCTTTGGGAAGTGAACTTTTATAGGTTTAGGGTTCCTTTGATCCTATTTTCAATTTTTTATCTCATGTCTTGCTTATGGTTGTGAATTTTGCATTGCACCTTGTACATAAACCCTAATTTTTGCCTTCATTTGCATTCATTCTTCATATGCTTGCATACATGAATTTTCCATGACATTTTGTGCATCCACATGACATATAAGACATCTTAAGACACATTAGAATCATATTTGATCATTGCATCATTCATTTGCAATGCTTTTTTTTTCATTGCATCTCATAAGTTTTTATGAACTTTCATGCTTCCTTTATGTCCCATTTGCATCTTCATCACTTGTATGATCATCCTCATCTCTTGACATGCTTTCATACTATCTCATGGAATCATTTGCATCATGAACATGCTTCTGACTTTGGTGTTCATCTTTGCATTTCATTCTCTTTTGCTAACTTTTCAGGTGGTAAGTCATTGAGAAGTGAATTTGCCTTCACTTCTCATAATCTCTTCTCATCTCTCTTATGCATCATTGCTGCATTTTACTTTTGTATTAGAGTGAGCTTGCTCATTCATGCTCCCTCCCCTCTTTCTTTCTTCAAGAAATTTATCTTCTTAAGTGAAGTAAGTTGTGTTGCTTCTTTTGTTTCTTCCTTCCTCCATCTGCTTCTTCCTTGGTGGCTTTTTCTCTTGAAGATCTTTTGCAAGCCTCATAAACCCTAGGAACATCCAAGCATGATCACAATTAGGGTTGATTAGTCCCCCATTTAGTTTTACCTTTGTGTCATCTTTGTGTCTTCTCTTCTCATCTCATAATCAAGGACTAAACCTTAAAGGTTTTAAGGCTTTGTGATTAAGCTTATGCCTGCATCCTTCTATTAGGATGGAGTGTATAACTTTAGTCCTAAGTGTTAAACCCTTAATGTGTTTAAATCCTTTAATCAATCCATATAATAAATCACTAAGACATCAAGCTTGTAACTTGGGCCTTGCATTAGGGTTCTAATTCTTCCTTAACTGGTTAAGAAGGACTAACCCTAGTGTTAATGGACAAGTCCCTCTCAAGTTGTCTTACAAACCATAAAATCCACTTCTTAATCTTACCATTAACTAAAATCCACTCTAATAAAGGCTTTGTTTTGTCATGAGGTTAATCCCTAATCATGGATTAAGTTGAGGTATCTTCCTCAGCTTAAATGTTCTCATCTATTATCCTTCTATTAGGATAGTGTAATGGGTCCATTAAATCCTTGATTATGGCTAAACAAAAACTCCAAAAACATCTAAATAATTGCAAGTAGGATAATGATCTTAATCCTACATCATGGTGATTAAGTGTGAGGTGTTTACTTCATATTTAAGGTATTCTCATTACCCCTAATCAGAGGGAGGATGTGATGAGTTTACTAACCCTTGGTTTAGGCTTAAGCTCATTTTCTTATGACAAACACAAAAATCAATAAAAGATTGAAAACACAAAAAAACAAACAATAATCGTCTCCTCCGGGATTCTTTTCTCATCTCATTCACTCACAAACGAGAACTTGCTTCTTTCGTCTAATGCAAGACAGTTTGCACCTGAGCCAGACAGGTCATACACTTGAGCATAGACAAGTAAGCAGTTCACAAGTCAATTTATCTTTCAGTCTCTTTGAGTCGAACTACGGTGTTCTGACTTCCTCATTGCACGAGAGGATACGTAGGCATAACTTAACAGTTATCGAACAAAAGTCTCTGTATATTCCCCCTCTTCCAGCATTATCCTTTTAAGCCCCCATAGTCTTGAGCTATGTATTCCTTTCCTTGCACTGGCACTTCTTTTATTCACTTCACACTTTCTTCCAGCACTGACACTTGCATTCTTTTCCAGCTTTTGCACACAAAATAGCACTGACACTACCCCTTTAACACAAATCTTTCAAGCGTGGATCCCGTCGAGTACGGCAGACAATCCGGGTGCTAATACCTTCCCAGGTTGTAACCAACCCCCTTTCTCAATTTCTCTGGTTCGCAAACGTCTTATCCATCTCTTCCTAGGTTTATGCAGCATTACCTTTCCTTCGGGATAAAAATGCCTAGCTGGCGACTCTTGTCTTTCCTGTTCACCCTTGTGTGTTCTCTCTTCTCGCCGACCGTTCGCGTCCGTACCCTATTTGACTAAGCCTCATTTAGTGGGAGCGACAATAAGTTCTGATTTTTCAAGACATAATTCTTAGTACGAGATTTTATGGATCTTATGTTAAATCCTTTATTCCCAAGTTTGCCATGAGGTAATTGCAAAGTGTTTGTCTACATTTACAAGGCCGATACATATCATCAAGTTCAGAGGGTGAAATAGTATTACCAAATTCTCTTTTGGGCCAATGGCCATTTTTTATTTACCATAGTCCATTAGCAAAAATAAACAGGAAAATAAATTGAGAGTTGCTGCTATTGAAGAAAATAAAATTTATTTGAGGCATGCTTGTGAGACATGGATACAAATAATGGGATATTGTAACAAATTTTACAAAAAAAAAGTCCTAAAAAATAACAAAAGACTTCAACATATTTTTTCTATAGTTTTTTTCAATGGAACGATATATCAGTAGAAGAAAAAAAAGGGGTTCAGGACGATGAAAGTTCTCTCCAGGCTTTAATTGGATTCACGCCCTTCTACTCTTTCCATCTCTCTTCACATCATGACTTCGTCGAGCTTCAAAATCATTCTTCTTCATCAACAACAAGGAACCGGGCATACCGTGCTCAACAAAATATATACTAAATCAACATTTTAGTATCCTCTGCAACTGATCTTGTAACTGCAACCTGAAGAAGAAGAAGAAGGTTAGCTCAAACTGTTTACGAAAAGTAGAAAGAGAAGAATTTGAGAGATTACTTACAGCTCCAATCTTCAGGAAAAAAAACCATCAACAGTGAAGTTAAGGAATGCATTGCTAGTGTCAATAGCTACCAGAGCCCCTGTCATCGCACCTCCGAACGTGGCGTTCTTTTGCATTACATCAAAAGACCAAGGGAACAATGTAGGATAAGAGAACTACCTAGTCCCTGGTGCCACGGATCCTCTATACACCATATTCCATTCCAACATACATGTCGGCTATGGTTCCTGTAAGCATAGAAAAGAAAATACATTGAACAGAGCTAATGCATTTACTAGTTGAACTTGCCATATTACATAATGCAACATAAGACTTAACCCCAGTACGCACCTTCCTTACACAACTTCTTCAGCTGCAACAAGACTATTTCTCATCAACAACAAAATATACGCACAAGGAAAGCCAAGAGCTGCTCCATCGCTGCAAATCCTCGATTCGGCAAACTCATATCAGCATGTTTTTCATCAAATTTCTCGGCACCTTCATTGTTCATCATCAATCTTCAGTAAACATACCCCCTTCTCCTCAATTCTTATCCTCCTTAATCCGCAACGTAATATCGAAAAACTCAGACCTGTATTCATATTAAAAACTCGGTTTCCATAATACCAGCCTGCAAATCCAAATAGCAAATAATCAGTTATTGAAAAGAACTCTGACCAATGATTAAAAACTCATAACAGACTCAAAACAGAAAATCGAAAATGAATAACAGATTTAGAACAAACTTCCTAACAGAATTCTTCCAGAAGTTTCACCTGAGTTTTCACAAGAGCTGGATCCATCTTCTATAAATCAAGACTCTTCTTCTTCAATTGGTTTTTCCTTCACAACCTCATCTCAATCATTCCTCAGATTCTCCTTCAACTTCTTCTTCTCCATTCTGAGATTTCATCCCTAAACCGTTCTTCTTCAATCCATTCACCATTTTCGACCTTGCTTCACTAACTTCAATCATCCTTCATTCTCCAATTCGCACCGAACCTCCATCGATCGTGATATGCAACCTGCATCAATTTTCGAACTTGCAAGCCATCAACAACGAAGATCTTAAGATTTGCAGAAGTTGAGAAGAGCCAAAATGGAATCGTACGCAAAGAGAGTCAATGAAACAAAACTTACCAAGAGTATTGCGGCTTCATCAACAATTTGCGAGTTCGTCATCAACATCACATCTATCATCAATTCTTCATCTTCTTTGCGTCATCCTCAATCATCTTCATAGGACCTTCGAAGAAGCCGAGTGGAGGCATCACTTAGTTCTTCTTCGTCGCGAATCGCTCGGTAGCATCTCCATCGCGACATTTGTGCTTCGCCGACTAACAAGGTGCGAATCAGAATTTGTTTTAAGCCCGATTTGTTGATTGATGTATGTCGTTGATCAGTTCGTCGATAGGAATTTGTTGAGGCTTTGATTTCAGTTTTGTAATAAGCAAGTTAGATTTAGAAAAGGGATTCAGGTTATGTTCGGGTTAAGATTGAAGAGTATGATGTGGTATTCGGTTTCAATTTATCGGTTAGAAATTGTTTGGGCCGGGATAAGGCGAAGGTGGCGGCGGCGGAAGAAGATGAGGAAGAAGATTTAGGTTTAGGTTTTGTTCCATGCTTCAGCCCCTTCTTGTATTGGTGATGTTTTTAATTTTTAATTAAAGAATAATTAACATAAGTTATTAGAAGTTTAAGAGGATATTTTGGAATTAAACCACATAAAGAGAATTTAATCCACATTAATTTACAACTAATTTTTCTTAGTTCCCATAAAGCACACCGTTAGAGATGCTAAGATATAAGATTGAGATTTTTGTGGATTCTTGGCCACACCGGCGGTGACACTTGTCACTGTCCGGTTGGCACTTTGTGCGATAGTTCGTGTGTGCGTCAGTACACCATGTTCTCATGGACATGCGTTTGTGAATCCCTTGATGAAAATACCATAGGGAGACCTTTAGATCAACGATCCATAGTGAGTCAACGATTTTGACTGAAGTTGCATGTGATGGACCCTCAAAAGCTTGCGCTATTGGGCCTCAAATTATTGCTATCCGCACCCCATTCAGCAAGCCCATTGTAATTTTAACTTCAAAAAACTTCTAGATGCACCCCTCATTTTATTTCCTCATTTTAATTTTTTGTTTTAGTATAGTTTGATTTTAATCCAGAAAAAATAGAAAAACTCATGATAAAATTCCATATAAATTCTAGTAGGTTAATAATTCAATTTAGAACTTTTCTTCATTTTTACTTTCTGAATTTTGGTATTTTTCAATTTAATTTCGATTTTTCATTTAATTAGTTTTATATTAATTTCTTTCATCTACACTTTATTTTGCGCATTTTATTTCTCCCACCTCCTGTATGATTTTGGTCCTATTCTTTTTTCTATGATTAGAGGACTAATAATAGGACCTGGAATAATTTTTGGTATATTTTTTAGGCCATTTTATCCACTATTTTTGTAGCTTAGTTTGTGTAAAATTGTGAGTAGTTTTTAGGTAGATTTAAGTAACCATTTGACATAGTTAGGCTTTGAATTTTTTGGAGATTTTTAACACAATATTAGGTTCAGGTTAAAGACCTTAGGAATTTAATTTCACATTTTTTCCAGGAATTTTACTATTTTTTTAGTGCATTGATTTTAGTTAATTTTTACATTGTAAATCCCTAGTTTAGCTTAGGATTTTATGGTTCATTAAGATTTAGTTTAATTAGGTTTAATCTTAGGATATTAGAATGACTTAGTATAGTTTAGCTACTGATTTTAGAATATTGATATTAAGTAAATTCCTTTAGTTTTAGGACTTAGGCTTAGAATTCCCATTAAGTGTGCTTACATGAGAGAGTAGTCGTATTTTAGTTTTATGATTTAATATGCATTTTTGGAATTAATTTCTTCTTCTTATTTTTATGTTTTTGTCTTAATATTAGTATTTTCACTTGTATAGGCTTCCCCCATTTCATAGAACCAACTTAACTTCCTTAGGAAGTAAGTTGAGTTCTAGTAGTTTTCTTATTTTTCTTTTCTTCATTAGGATTAGAAAAACCTCACAAACCATTAGGACCACTTTTTGAACATAACAACTAAATTAGGGTTAAGTCTTAGTCCCTTAGTTTGTCATTTTTTCAACTTGAGTCATTCTTTCTCACCTCATGAAGAAAATAATAAAATACCTAATAAAAATTGAACGTTCTTATACGCCATGAGACTTTGTTGCGGAGTGCTTATACACGTCTTGTTTCGGGGCGAGGTGTAAGTATTTACCATGATGGATAGGTCTTAGTATGAGAATGTTCACAAAAAAATTCAAAACATTTCTCATAAAAGACAAAAAACAAATAATAAGAGACTATGCGGGAACTTCTTTTCTCATCTCATTCACTCACAACGCGAACTTGTGACGACTTGTCTCGCATGCAAGACGGTAAACGCACTCGTACCAGACGAGCCTGCAACACCTGAGCATAGACATACGCAGTTCCAACTATAAAAAACACAAACAAATAGTTCCCTCCTTAGTTAGGCGAACTACGTCGACTCTGATCCTCATTTTCCCGATGAGGTATATAGGCAGTGGGGTAGGGCCCGTTCGAGCACATTCTTTATTTTCCCTACATTTCTCCCTTTCTTTCCATTTTATTTTTCACTCCCCTTTCTCATTTCAGTTTCAATTCCAGGTAGCAGTTCAGTTGTTCAGCAGTTTTATTCTTTCTCACCCTTTGAAGCAAGCAAACAAGCGTGGATCCCGTCGGATATGGCGGACGATCTGGGGTGCTAATACCTTCCCAGATCGTAACCGATTCCCGAACCCAGATCTTTGGTTCGCAAGACCTTGTCCTTTCCTTTTTCCTCAAGTTTGTGCAACATTACCTTTCCCATTCATCCGGGATAAAAATGTTTGGCTGGCGACTCTACCTTTTCCGCGCCACTTTCACGTTTGTACTGGGATGAAAATCCCGGGAACCACAAGGAGGATTAGGAACAGGGGATGGATGATTCTGAGCAGCCACCAAGCTTTCTATCATGGCAGTAACTCTTTCCAAGATATCCTTCAGATATGTAACTTCCTCACGCAGCTCGTGATTCTCTTGTTGTAAGGCTTCCGACATCTTCTTCCGATTAGCTCGAGTATCAACCGTGTGAGTCAGCTTGATAGGAGAACTGAATGAAGACCAAGAAACAACATAAGATCCCTGGAGAACACTCAAGAAGCAAGACAAATGCGGGTATGATGCATGGTATGCGTATGCAAATGCAAAGATTTTAAAGGACTATAAGATAACTTGCAATATTTATAAAGAAACACTCTTTGAAGTACTAAAAACAAAATTCAATCTCATTAAAATCAAAGTAAGTATTACAAGTGAAGTACAAGCCTCAACAATCCTAATACATGAGAAAAAAAGTAAACTAGGCCTAGGGGATCACATCTGAAGAAGACCCAAATCTCGGCTGGTACTTCATGTGAATCCTCTTAATCTCTTTCTGGTACCGATTCTCCACGTCTTCCTTGTCCTTCACCTACTGGTTAACAATAGCCTTCCAAGCGCCAGATGTAGGAGGAATAGTAGACAGAGTACTAGAGGAAAATAAATCCACTCTTGGCCTCTTTGTAACGCGTCGCTCAAGTAACTCAATGAGATCATCTTTCTCCTTCAGTTGCTCTTGCATCATAGTCTTCTCAAGTTGCCATTCGTCTTTCTATTTCTTTATCTTGTCCAACTCTTCTTGAAGAGCAACGTTCTCCTCAATGGGAGGAAGAAAAGCGGACAATGGTAGTATAGGAAACAAAGGCTCCTCGGGAGGATAAGGCATCTTGAGCTTGGAAGCCCTAGATCGAACCCACTGGATGTAACACTCAGAGGGAGCAAGGTGTTGTCTTCCCAATTGACCATTCTCTTTCCGATAAACCGCATGCCAAGAATGAGCAATCTTTTTCTTCATTTCTACATGATCTGCACCATTAAGAAAGAAGAAACTGGATAAGGAAAGGTTGTTTGGTATGTCTTTCAAGTAATATCCCAACTGTCGCCTAGCAAGAATAAGGTTTTAACTAATTCCCCAACGTGTACCAAGAAGAGGTACATTGGGAAACTCTCCACAACTGTCAATAAGCACTCCAATATCATAATAGGAACAAGACCAAGTCATATCCTTATGAGAAAGATACATAATCCTTTGAGACCATCTTTGCTTCTCTCTATTATCCTTGAAAACATCGGACTTTGGTAGGTGCGAAATAAACCACCTATAGAGAAGAGGCGCACAACACACAATCTCTCTATCACCTTTGGAGGTTCTATAATGAAAGGCATGATACATGTATCCAAGCAAAGTAGGTACCAGATTTCTCTTCAAGAAAATCTGAATGGCACTCTCGTCCACAATACCATCTAAGTTAGGAAACAAGACAATCCCATAAATAAGCAAAGCAAGAATAACCTCAAATGCATCCTTATGACCCAAAGTAAGGGAAGTAGAAGCTTTCCCCATTAAGAACTTAGCATTAATACCAAGGACACTCCCTTTCGGAAGAAACTTCCCATTAAGATCGGACTCTTTGAGAAAAAGGGCTTTGGCAATGACTTTGGTTGTAAGCTCCTTCTCTAAACCACTAAAAAGAAATTCCTTGTCCAAAATAGGTAAACCTATCCAATGAGAGTACTCCTCCAAGGTCGTCGGTTAAGATACGACATTATGAAAGTATGTACATGCAATACCAACAAGGATCTTTTAGAACAACTCATAGGAGTCAGGAACGCTATCTCGTGGTGGTACGCTCTCAAAATAACCCCGTTTCAGTTAGGACTTTTGAGGGTTGTATCGTGGTCTGGTTCACAGTTATCGAAACAAAGGATATAAGCTTGAAGTTTATTTGTGCCCACCCCTCTTCGTGATGTTCTCCATTCCTATGTTCAGCTAGCTTTCTCAAGCGCTCACCTTTCATAGGGGTTTCGTGTTGGTTGAGGAACCATTGATACTAACAGTTCAAGCACCAATTAGGTTGTCGTTCGGAGTCAGTCACCCCTTGGTCTTTCGTGTCTGTGCCACACGACTTTGTTCTTGCTCAAGGATCTTTCTTGTATAATCCTTTTTGTCATTCGCTTTTACGTTATTTTGTTTATCTCTAACTTTTTCCTGGACTGATTGTTGGGAATCTTTGATTGTGAAGTCCAACGGGATGCCCTAGCTTTTGCCTAAGTCGCTTGTTTTCAAGTTTCGACTTAGCAGGATTTTTCATCATCAGTTTTTTTGAACGAATCGTGTGACACTGTTTGTCTTGATTGCTTTACGAGGTTATGACAGCCTCCTTCTTTGGTCGATGAAGGATAACCATTGTGGTTTCCAGTCTGTAGTGGTGAAAACATGAGTGTAAGTTATTGATTAACTTAACTCAAAGTAAACAGAGTCGCCACCGTGCTTTTATTTTATTCCAAGAAGAAAACGAAAAAAAGAGTGAATAAATCCTAATGAATCTAAAAGCAAAAAGCTAAAGAAACACAACAGAGAAACAGGTAAGGGGATAGGTTACACAATGGGAAGGTTTTACACACCCAAAATGTATGTGGTACTCCACGGGAGCCCTTTGAAAAATTTACTACTTTTGGTTTGAAAAAGGTTTGTTAAATGAGAGTGGAGAGATGAGAAAAGAATTATTTTTTATATTTTCGTGTTTGGAGAGGTTTTTCACCTCATGCCTATGTACCCACAAAGTGCAATGCAAGATCAAAACCCCATAGTTCATGGTACAAATAGTGAAAAAGGTGGGTTATGATTAATTTTATTAAGTGAAGAGAATTTGTCATCTTCAAGTGGATGGCCAAACAAACTACCATGAGAATGAAGACATGGACTCATACATAATTATGGGGAGGGCACCAACTCGGATAAAATCAACGAGTATGCCACTAAACCCCCACAAATGACAAGAGACTCAATTATATCAAAATACAACCACGGAGATTGAAAGACTTGCACCCGACTAAAGAATAATGACTCATAATCAGCACTCTTTTAAAGAAAATAAACAAAAGTGCACAAAGGCACAAAACAACTTGAATGAGTTTGATTCTTTTTATTTTTTGAATTAAGGTCAACATGATTAGATTCGTTGATTTTAAGAGAAAAGAGAAAAAAGTAAAAGCCACTTGACAAAAGTCAAGGTTTTGGTTTGTTAAAGAGGTGATGATTTTAAAAAAGGAATCCTTTGAAAAGGGAGAAGGTTTTGAAAATTAAAGAATGAGAGGAGATGAAGGGACTATCCTAAAAAAGAAAATAAGGAGATAAGGGAAGAAAGATCTAACCAAACTTGATGACATTCCAAATTATGAGCATAAGAGTTCCATCCTTATAAGCTAGCAAAATGGCCAAATAAAGGCTAAATCCAACTTCATGAAGATCAAAGCAAGGGGAAGGGATCCTAAAATCTAAGTCCAAAATCTCCATTCCAATGCCAAGGATAGTAACCAAAAGTCCACAAATTAAAGTCACAAGTCTTTTAGAAGTTTAATCCTTTCTTAATGTTTTTGTGTCCAAATGGACAAAAGGAAAATCAACATCAAAATAATAAGAACAAATAATAAACATGATATGGATGAATAAAGCAAAATAGAATAAAGGCAATAAAAGTGCAAGAAATTAAATGTTAGTAACAAAAGAAATTAAAGTGCAAGAATCTAAATATTAACAATAATAAAAGTATAATAATATTCACATAATAATGGTATGGTGAACTTAATCAACCACAACCAAAAATAAAGAGTAACCAAAATCGAAGGCAATCGGATCCGCTTAGAATCTTACACTATAGCGATTAATCAAGGCAAACCAAACCGAATTCAAGGAAATTTGAAAGGCGATTGGGAGACCCAAAGCACCTACGCATCAAACATTCATAAGTCCCGATTCTTAATGCAATATGATTAACCACTTTGGGGTTACGCGATCAACAAGAGATCCGGTCCACGAAAGTGCAAGTACCCAATTAGACTTTTATTCCGAATTAGGGACAAATTTAGGTCTATGTTAAGCAATCGCCGAGTAATTTACGAAGTAATTACCCTACAAATAAGGCCGGCCACCACCAATTAAGGTGCATAATGTTAGTTCTAATGCATGTGAGATAAACGATATGTAAATCGTTATCCGGACGCGATACCGCACAAAATTAAAGGTGAATACCAAATTGGGCCGTACTCATGGTATTCTTCCATCCTTAAGTTCAATCACTCATCTCGGTGGATTCAAGCATGAAAATGTATCACTAAAACAAAGTACCTTACATGAATTGAATAATCCCCTTAAAGGTAGTTTTGAATTAATGAACATTAACTACTCTAATCTACACCTAAAGTTCATTGAAATTAAGGAGAAATCACTCCCAAAAGTGCTTCCCAAGGTAAAAATAAAAAGGAGGAAGAAGAAGAAGAAAGAGGAACCAAAAAGGGCTTGAAACAAGCCAAGAATTCAATTCTGACTTGCGTTAACCGGTTAACGCATATGGTTAACAGGTTAACGCTAGAGCAGCAGCAGAAAATATGCAGAAATTCAGCATTGATCCATTTCCAAAACCTCTTTCAAAACATTTAATGATCATGATCTGAATTTGCATGAATTTTAAAACCAAAATACAGTGGAATCCCTGCAATCAAACAACAAATAAAGATCTAAAGGATCCTGGATCAAAGGAACCAAAGATCTACATCTTGAATGGTTGATGGTGAGTATGTGTTTATGGAAGGAGAGGAATTACCAAAGTCACTTCTTCAAATTGGACCAACACAAGATTAGATCTTCTAAAATTGATGAACAAAAGAATAAAAGGATGAAGGTTTAGCTCAAGTTAATCAAGAATTCAATGTGAATTCTTGATAACTTCAAAAGAAAGAAAGCGAGCTTTTGAGAATTTTGGTGTATGAGGGAGTATTTTGCAAGAGGTTTTGTTGCTATCAAAAGCTTGTGGAATGAATGAAATTGTGGTCCTATTTAAAGACCTTAGGTATGGAAATTTGGTGGAGTGGAGCTTGCTTTGGTAATTTGAATTTAGGTTTGGTAATTGGAATATTTGTGGGAAATGGAAAAGAGTGGTGATTAATAAGGGTTTATGGTAGGAAATGATCAAAGTGATGTAGAGAAATCAGAAACCAATGGATCTAGAATATTCCAATTAAATCAATGATCTAAGGGGGCTGAATTTGAATAAAGAATTCAAATTTCGCACTGGTTAACTGGTTAACGCATTTGGTTAACCGGTTAACCAAGCTGAAATTTGAATTTTTATTCAAACATGGTTTCTTGGTTGTTTCGGCCCGATTCTTGTTGTGCATCGAAGAAATGAACACATGAACCATGGAAATCCTTTGAATGAATCAATTAACTTGGGATATCCTTGATCAGATCAAAATTTGAATTATTTGTGGATCAACTTCGACTTCTATATGTGAAATTCACTCGAGCTGCAGGACTGCTATTTTTGGCATTTTCAATGGTTCCTCTTCCTGAAAAAGGATAGCAAAAGGAAATAATTTTTTTTTTATTTTGATTAATGGTTAGTAAACATAAAAAATAAAGTAATTAAAGGAAATAGTGATCCCCTGCGAGGCATAAACCTAACCCGAGAAGAACCGTGCAACCAGTGCGATCTTGTTTGTATGCAAGATGCAGATGAAAATGCAAAGAAAACTTAGGGCAAAAATTAGGGTGCAACAACTTTTGGACCTCTTGATTTAGATAACCATTGTGGTTTTCGGTCTTTGGACCTCTTAATTGGGATGATGGAATGTAATGGATCCTCAAGTACACTCTTTTATGAAAGCTTGAATGCTTGGTCCAACTAGCTGATACCTACCCTGCCCATGGGTTACATGTGAGGGTTTTTTCGTGTGAGAAGAAACTCATACTTCAAGCCTCAAAAGGGTTTGGCGAGGGTCTATCTCTCTTATATCTCTAGTGTTTAGGGATTCGAAACAAAGCATGTGCATCGTCAACAGGGTCTTATTCAAGAGCACACGATTAGAGATTCTTGCGTTTTTATTTCATCATTCTCCCTCATAGAGTTTGAGCATGACAATTGGTATCGCAATGTACACATGCAAAATTTAAATTGTCAAATGTATTACTTCAAGAAAAACATGTGAGTTTTATTATTAATAACATTCAAAAGTAAAGAACTTTCATACATGTAGGCAAATGTTTATCACATAAAAGAAACTATAAATGGAAATGCAGTAAAGAAACTGAATATTGCCGTAGTTGAGAAGGCTTAAATCCGTCTGGACCTATCAGTCTTCACTTGATTATTCTGACCTGGAGACTCTGACATGAGACGTCTCGGAGGAAATAGTAAAGCTGGGGAATAAAGTTTCCCCATAAGGTTGCTCGGAAAGACCTGACGATCTTCTTCCTACGTATCTCCACTGACCCATGACCAATGAAGAATCAGAGCGACGTAGTTCCCCTTAATAGGGAAGATAATTCATTGAAGAAAACAAACAAACAGTTGCCATTGTTGAGAGTATTTGAATACTGATGGCTTTATTTGCTTCTTGAAGATTTCAGCTTAATGTGGACCATCTGGTAAAACAACCGTGACACCGACTCCTTTGTGATTAGGCATTGGGTTTTGGAGTACATTTGGGCGAGGAGCGAAATTGATCCCTTTGGAGTCAATTAAGTCATGTACCTTGTTCTGAAAAGCCCGATATTTCTCAATATTTTTCCCCTGGGCACCTGAACGGAATTTGCATCTGGCATTTGCATCAAAATTCGGAGGTAGATTATCTGGAGAAGGAGCTTTCATGGTACGAAGCTCGACCATGTTCAACTTTAGCAGCTCTGGAAGCAATAAAGCATATGGGCATGGGATGGGGTCAAGTCTGTGGTTCCTCACTCTTGTTCTTTCTTGAAATGGTCTATGTGCCTGTTGTTGTTGACCTTGAGGTTGTTGAACTTGTGGTGTAATAGTTACTGCAGCTGTTTGGTAGTAACCTTGAGAACGACCTCTATCTCGGCCCCTATACACAACATTGGTCTCACATTCTCTTCGTCTTTGGCCATTTCCAAAAGGCTTTTTCACACCAAAAGAACCAACACTATTTGCATCCTGGATCTTTCCCAACTTCAGAAAATTTTCTATCCTTTCTCCAGTGATGACGATATCAACAAAACCGATGGACTGACAGGCGGCCAAACAATCCAAGTATGCACCTTGCAAGGTTCCCATAAATATGTCGGCCATTTCCCGGTCCAGTGACGGAGGTTGAACTTGTGCAGCCAGTTCACGCCACCTTTGGGCGTACTCCTTAAAGCTTTCCTTAGGTCCTTGAGACAAGTTCTGCAACTAGGTGCAGTTTGGAGCCATATCAATATTGTATTGATACTGCTTGAGAAAAGCTTCAGCTAAATATTTCCAGCTTCGGATAGCGACACTGCTCAACTTCATGTACCAACTCAATGAAGCTCCAGATAGACTATCTTTGGAGAAATGCATCCAAAGTTTCTCGTCATCAGTGTGAGCCGAGATTCTTCCAAAGTATGCGTGAATGTGAGTTCTAGGGCACGTGTTGCCGTTGTACTTGTCAAATGATGGAACCTTGAACTTTGGAGGGATTCTGACTCCTGGAACTAACCCAAGACTGGTTACATCGATGCCCAGGGAATTCTGACATTCCATGGCCTTAATCTTCTCTTCCAGCTCTTCATACCTTCGATTGTTGACCTCATTCATATTACCCATATCAGCATCCAGAATAGTGAACTGGTCTTCTTGTGTGTCTTCTAAAACCACATTACGGGCCGCAGTCCTGTTGGGATTTGGCCCTCCGTTACGGGTAGCATTCGAATCCACATTCTCAGTGGGTGTTCCGGTATTAGTATTATTAGCATTTTCCTGGGGTTTCTCAACCATCAACCTGAGACGCTCCTAGTTCTGAGCAATGTCGTTCATCATATCCATGAGCTGATCCATTCTCTGTCGGAGCTCATTGAGATCGTTCTGCATTCATTCATCCATTCTTACTCGATTTCTTTTTGTTGGATACCGATGGACGCGTTGACCAGCTATATTGCCTAAAGTGGAATAAGTTAGGAAGTCCGGATAACCTGTAAAAATGCAAAACATGCAAATCATGCAGTAAACGCGTATGATATGTTCATGAGGATGCGACATGCGACCCTGCAAATGAGTAAACATGTGTTAGGAATGCAAGCATGTAGAGGATGTTATGCAATGCACTGGCATGTGATCAAAGGTTTGGCGATCACTGGCCTAAGGTTGGTGCTGAGAAGACAGTCATATTCTAGTGATGAGTCATAATAATAGTACCACCGAAATCCCAGATCTCAGAACCAAATGACCATGTAGAATCTGATCATAATATTGAACAATGTTGGCAAAATGGGTATGTTGGAAGTTTCAGGGTTCCTACAAACTTGTAAACTCCTCCCAATCTCACAGGTGTGCTACTCCGAGTCAACATCACGGACTCTCAAAGCCGGATAGCAATAATACATTCACCATTTCCGAGAAATGGCTCATGTACAAATCAGGGAATCAGTTTGGCATTATATACTACCCAGGGAGATCTCAGCTAAGTACGGGGAAAACAAGCAACCCTCATAAGTCCCTAGCTTCAAGAACTGAATCGAGAAACAATAGCACATTAAGCCCTTGGGATACAATGCTATCGTCATACGAACCGTTTTTCTTTAATTGGATTCATATGAGAGAACCAGGTCATCCTATGCGAGTTCCCAGTGGGCCCTCGGATGCGAGTGGATTTGCCAACAAATGTGGTCTGCCACTGTCATCACTGGAGAGGGATGTTTCCACAAAGGTCCTCAATAATCGGTCCCCTGACTGCATATAACTATCAAGGTTGTGTATTTCCCCAGAAAGATTCTGGTATCAATACATTTCTAAGAAAGTCGCAAGTCTGGGTGTGGAACTCACTACTACCAACATAGCAAGATGCCATGAAGCAAAAGTGATTGTCCACTATAAGTCCTAAGGTGCACTCGAGCTCCGGTTTCGAGCTCAACTCACAATAACCCCATCCCGTAGAAAAAAGCCAAACCAGACAGTCCAATATATGATGCATGGAAATATATACTGAAAACTATAAATAAATGTTGTAAAGTAAAGTTGTAGAGTAAAACTGTAAAAGAAATCAATAAAGCTAAACTAAAGCACATGGCAGCAAACAGGTAAACACCCAAAGAAACAAAAGCAAACAGGCGCTAGGATTGACTCTCAAAGGGGAAACCTGAGATTATGGGTTTGTTCTCCAGCAGAGT
Source organism: Lathyrus aphaca (assembly GCA_963966055.1). Taxonomy (NCBI): domain Eukaryota; kingdom Viridiplantae; phylum Streptophyta; class Magnoliopsida; order Fabales; family Fabaceae; genus Lathyrus; species Lathyrus aphaca. Next base: position 252,158,485 of record OZ014522.1, read on the forward strand.
CGCCAACTGTCGCTCCCGGGATTTTCATCCTAGTACAAACGCGAAAGTGGCGCGGAAAAGATAGAGTCGCCAGCCATGCATTTTTATCCCGAAAGAATGGTAAAAGTAGTGTTGCACAAACCTAAAGAATAAGGAAAGAACGAGGCCTTGCGAACCAAAGATCTGGGTTCGAGAGTCGATTATGAGCTGGGAAGGTATTCGCACCCCAGACCGTCCGCCGTACCTGACGGGATCCACACTTGTCAGTCTGTTTCAAAGGGTGAGAAATAAGATGTTGTTGAATAAAGGAACTGCTAACTGGAACTGAAAAATGATAAAGGGAACTGGAAAAGAAAGAACGAAAAGATATGGGAAAATGTAGGGAAAATAAAGAATGTGCTCGCACAGACCCTACCCCGCTGCCTACGTACCTCACCGGGAAAAGGAGGATCAGAGTCGACGTAGTTCGCCTAACTAAGGCGGGAACTATTTGTGTTTTTTAGGATGATGTTACCATAGCTCTAGCTCAGGTGTTGCCGGCTCTGACTCGAGGGCGTTTACCGTATCGCTGTTTGAATTGTCGAGGTAAGTCGTATCCGTCCGCAAAGAGTAGGAGATGAAAAGAGAAGACGCGATGTCTTTGTTTGTTGTCTTTTATGAGAAGTGTTTTAAGTTTATTGTTTGTGAAACCTTCTTATACTAAGACTTGTTCATCGTGGTAGATGCCTTACACCTCGCCACGAAATGGAATGTACGTAAGTAACCCACAGAAAAGTCTCATGTCGTATAAGAACATTCAACCTTTATTAGGTGTTTTGTTGTTTTTCTTTAGAGATGAGAAAGAGACTCAAATCGGAAAAGGGAAAAACTAAGGGGGACTAAGACCAACCCTAAGTTGCTTTATTCAATACCAAAGGAGATCCTAATGGTTAGTGTGGCTTTCTAATCCTAATGCAAAGGGAAAGAAGAAAGGAGGATTAGAATGCAACTTACTTCCTAAGGAAGTTAAGTTGATTCTAAAAAAAGAGGGGAAAATCCTACCAAACACAAGTATGAAAGGTAAAATAAATTAAATGCAAATTAAATGCATAAAGGAATAAAAGGATAAGGTAAAGGAAACATACCTCAACCTCCCTACAAAACAAGGGTTAGTATGGTAAACATGATGACAAATAAGGTAAACAAATACCAAATTAATTCCTAAAAGAACTAGGACCTAAACTAGACCTAACCTAAGTTTAGGGGACCTAAAAGCAATGCAATGCCAAATTCAATAACCTACAACAACTACTAAATGCAAAAACAACAATGAAATGCACTATACAATGCAAACAACATACTACAACACCTAATCCGCATGCAAAAATAGGTGTAAAAAGTCACAAACAACATGAACATCATAACAAGCAGCATACATTTAACAGTTATTATACTAAAAAATAGATGTGAAAACAAGGCAGATTTTGTTATTTTCATTTTTCATGCACAAACTCAACATGAATATGCAACATGAATATGGATCAAGCGCACGATTGGATGAACATTTATTTTTGAGGGATTATGCGAGAATGCACCACATGATTTATTATGCACCAAGTATGCAAAATATGGCACATGAACATGGCATATGAACATATTGAACATTGATCATGAATATGCTACATGATAGATCAACAAGAATGCCAAGCTTAATGAAAAATTCAGAATTGAATTGATGTAAATGATGTGATCAAACTTACCACAAAATGCAATAAAATGCACATGCACAATTATGATCATATGAAATGCAACATTTAGTATGTGATGCAATGATGCAAATGCAATAAGGAAACATGCGAAAAATGCAAAAACAAACAGAATGAAACATGATCATTTTCATGCCAAATGATGCATGGACATAACAACAAAATGCAATGAGTCAAATATACACACATGAACACATAAACACATAATATGCAAAATGAACAGAAATGTGTCGAAACAACTCGAAATGGAGGAATGAGATGTCAAAACTAATCTTGAAAATTCCCTAAAATCAGTACCTAAACATATATGGGGATTAGAGGAATAAGGAATCAAAGTTAAGCAATCAAACTAGTTGAAAAAACAAATTCCTACAGCTTTAACCGGTTAACAGACCTAAGACAACACCAATTTGTGGCTAAAACGCATGCGTTAACTGGTTAACCAAATGGTTAACCGGTTAACAATGAACAAAGTGTGAAAAAAGTTTTGAAATAAGTGCTTTTAGCCACAAATTAACTTCTAATGATCTCTAACACATCTAGGAACATGTTAACACTAATCTTACTCCTAAATGCAACATTCTAAGACCTAGTAGGACTTAAATCGAGCTACGGGTCTAGCTACAAAATCATGCGGAGAATGTCGTTTACCAATAATCATGCGGAGAATGTCGTTTAAGGCGAGATGGAGAGAATAAGTTAAAGCAAGAATGGTTTTAGTCCACCAACCTACGAAGCGGATGCTAGCTTCGGTGAATGTTACAAGAATCGGAGCTTAAACAAAGAGAAAACCGTAGAATCCATGAATACGCAAAATAAATGTGATTCAATGCCGATCTTGAAAAACTCTTGCACAATCACTTACGATAAGCTGAAATTAAGCTGAAACTGTAGCTTCTTCTTCCACAATCCATAAATCAATGCTTGAATGGAGGCTAGGCTTCAAGATCAACAAGTTTCAATGTGAAACTTGAAGAACTTCTATGAAGAAGCTTTGGTGATTTTGGTGAATGGAGGAAAAAGTGAGAGAAAAGTGATTATGAAAATGAAAATTTGTGAAGAATGAAATTGGGAACCTTTTGCATTGAAGTGATTAAGGCTTATATAAGGGCTAGGCTTGGAGCTAGGTTTGGGAATGGAGTTAGTTTAGGTTTGGAGTTAGGGTTGGAGTTAGTTGGAGTTAGTTAGGGTTCTAGAGAGTTCTAGAGTGTTCTTTGGAATATTCCTTAGAATATTCCTTGGAAGGTTGTAGAAGACTCAAGAATGTGGTAGAATAATCCAAGGGAAAAGGAAATGTGAAGAGTGTGGAACAAGGAAAAGGAAAGGAAAGGAAAAAGTGGAGGGAAATGGTGAAAGCAACCAAAATTTGAAGTTTTTATTCAAATTTCGCCCCCGTTAACCGGTTAATCAATGTGTTAACCGGTTAACGGTAGAAAATATGAATTCTTCCCTTTTTTGTTTGGTTATCTTGGAAGTGGTTTGGATTATTTTTGGGATATTATTTTTCTCTTGAACTCCAATGTTTGGCAAGCCTCGATCGACCACATGTCTTATGCGCATGCAAAGGATGATGATTTATTTATTTATTTTTCGAATGCGATGCAATGATATGTGGATTGATCTGGGAATGAAGCGCACACTGCTCAAGGTTGAAAATAAAAGGGAAAATTTTGAGGTGTTACAACAAAGACTCTCAGCTCTTCTTGCCCCTGGGCTAAGATTTGGATAAGAGCCACCTAACCATTCATCTGGATTCTCATCTCTTCCATCTCAACTTGCAGACGTTCCAACTGATCATCCTTGTTGTTTTTAGGGTTCTTCTTTTTCGAGTCCTTAGTAAGGAGGGCTTTCAACTCTTCTTGCCCCTTGTACAAATTCAGGATCACTTCTTGAAATTGAGCATTCTGGGTTTGGATATCTTTGACAGTCTGTTCGAGAGCCAGTTCCATTGAAATAAGCAGCGAGAAGATAAGAAATTTGTCGTAGAAACCTGTTATGAAATGGTATGGTATGTAGATGCATATGCAATGTTTTCAAGGACCGGGTAGGATTTAAATTTGTTAAAGGAAAACAAAAAAAAAACAAAAACTTTCATTAGTATGTTTTAAAATATAATTGCCCATTGGGCTTACAATGAAGGAAAACAAGAAAAAGTACACAGAAAATAAACATATGAGACTCAAGTCCCCCATGGACGCTTTCTCTTTGGGTTGAGATATGTATTGAGGTTCTGCTCTTCATGAAGTTGCCTTGTTAGCTCCAACACTTTCTCTTTATAATCATGGAACTGAGCCTTAAAAGTATCCCTTTCCTCCTTCATTTGAATCCAAGATTTCTGCAGCTCTTCAAGATCCGTAGGCATATCAGGATGAAGAATGGTATAAGGAACAACTCCTTCAACAATTGGCTCAACAGTTACTAGTAGAACAGCAAGATATGACATCATAAGAGTCTGAGCACAAGATCGTACCCATCTGAGGTAAGGTTCCATAGGGATGGAGTGTTTTGGTTCCAAAGTATTACTGTTGATCTTGTTCACCATGCTTCAAGCTCGTATAAACCTTTAATGGTAACCTTGAAGATCATTGTCATAATCGAACACAATACCTTGAATAATCATATCATGAGGACCATTACTCTGAGCATAACCAAACTGATGTAGTGCTAAAGAAGGATTATAGGTAATGCCCCCTCTTATGCCAAGGAGTGGTGCATTAGAGAACTCTCCACAACGGTCAATGATAGTAATATTCTCCATAGATCGGGAACACCAATGAATGTCTAAATGAGAGAGTGACATTATCCTTCTAGACCACCTTAAACCTTGTTCATTCTTCATCATAGATCGAGGAAGGTGTGAAATAAACCACCTTGATAGTAGAGGTATGCAACACATCAGAGTTCCTCGCACCTTCGTAGTATGAATGTGAAGAGAGTGCAAGATATCTCCGGCAAGGTAGGCACCGGATTGTGAGTCATAAATATGTTGATTACATGTAAATCTGTGAATTGGTCTGGATTAGGGAACATTACCAAACCATAAATCAACAAGGCTAAGATCTCATCAAAAGCATCGTAACTCATAGCATCCAAGAAAACATGATTTTTCTCTATCAATACCTTAGAAAGAATACCCTTGGTTCCACTTCTGGTTCCCAGTATAATGTATGATTTCTTCAGATGCAAGGTTGTTGCAATAACTTCAGGTTTAAGCTCTTTCTCTAAGCCTGTAAAAGGTTTCTAATCAAGGATAGGCACACCAAGTAATTTGGAGAATTCTTCCATTGTGGGCACCAGCTGATAATCGGGAAATGTGAAGCAGTGATGTTTAGGATCAAAGAACTGGAACATAACACTCATCATATCTTCATTGAACCTTAAAGTAACCAAATAAAGTAGATGACCATGTGTCGCTCCCCAGACTTGCGTCCCAGTACAAACGCGAACCGTCGGCGATGTTGGAGGTTGGGGTTGAATAGAATCGCCAGCTAGGCATTTTTATCCCGAAGGAAAGGTAATGCTGCATAAACCTAGAAAGAGATGGATAAGACGGTTGCGAACCAAAGAAACTGAGTAAGGGGGTTGGTTACGACCTGGGAAGGTATTAGCACCCAGATCGTCCGTCGTACTCGACGGGATCCACGCTTACCTGATTGTGTTTTAAAATGGGGTAGTGTATGTGCTAAACTGTGCATAAAAAGCTAGGGAGAAAAGGATGTACAGAGTATCAGTTCAAGGAGAAAATGAGTGCTGGGAACTGAGGCTAAGGAAAGAGAAACTGGGAAGAGGAGAGGGGGAAGACAAAGACACTTTTGTTCGATAACTGTTAAGTTATGCCTACGTATCCTCTCGTGCAATGAGGAAGTCAGAACACCGTAGTTTGACTCAAAGAGACATAGTGTTTTTGGGTGAACTGCTTGCTTGTCTATGCTCAAGTGTATGACTCGTCTGGCTCGAGTGCTAACTGTCTTGCATTAGACGGAAGAAGCAAGTTCTCGTTTTCAGAGTGAGTATGATGAGAAGAGAATCCTGGAGGAGACGTTTATTGTTTGTTTTTGTGTTTTCAGTTTTTTATTGTTATTGATGTTTTGCATAGGACGATGAGCTTAAGCCTATATCCAAGGTTGTAAACTCATTATATCCTCCCTGACTAGGGATAATGAGCATACTTAAGCATGAGATGAAGATCCTAACTTAATTACCATGATGATATAGGATTAAGATCATTAACCTACTTTGGTAATTATTAAGTGCTTTTGGATTTTTGTTTAGTGTTGAGTAATGAGTTTAATCTCCAATCAAAGATTAGTGAACTCATTACACCATCCTAAGAGAAGGATGATAGGTGAGAACACTTATAGGTGAGGAAGATACCTCAGCTTAATCCATGGTCAGGGATTAAATTCATTATATAACAAGCCTTTATTAAGTGGTTTTAATTAAAGGTGAGATAAAGAAGTGTTTTTTATGATTGCAAGACTTTAGCATGAGGGGGACTTGTCCATTGAACACTAGGGTTAGTCCCTCTGAACCACCAGGCAGAGATGTAACCCTAATATAAGGCCCAGGTTACAAGCTTAAGTCTTTAATGATTATTAGATATTTTGATTGAAGGTGAAAACAAATTAAAGGTTTAGTACTAAGGATCAAAGTTATACACTCCATCCTAAGATAAGGATACATGTATAACGCTAATTCAGAGTCCCAAAACTTTAACTGTTTAGCCTTGATTATGAGATGAGAGAGAGAGACTCAAGGAGACTGAAAAGGTAAAAACTAGGGGGGGACTATGTACAACCCTAAAGTTATCATGCTTGGATATTCCTAAGGTTTGTGAGGCATTAAGAGAAGTCTTTAAGTTGGCCACCAAAGGAAGAGAAGTGGATGAAAAGAGAGAGAGAGAGAGAGAGAGAGAAGGATTAGGTTACTTACTTCATGAAGAAGTTAAGTAACCTAAGAACAAGAGAAAACATAAGTGAATGAGATTCACTGCAAACACAAACAAAGTGCATAAAAATAAAGAGAGAAAGAGAGGTTGGATGTGGATGTACATCCACATCCTGATTAACTTACCAAATGCACCTAAAATGGTTAGTTTTGAAAGCAAGATATGTAAAAGTTCAAAAGCACAAGCAAATCACATGATAAAAAATTTGAAAATGCGTCCAAGGGGACCCTAAGCACTCATGAAATCACCATCCAAAGGGGGAGGTCTAAAGGTTTACCAAGTTCAAGTTATGGTCATCCTAAAATTTGCCAAGGTTTTGGATACTTCTCAAGGGAAATTGCAAATTAATTTGAAAATGCAAGATAAAAATGTGACAAAAATAGTTTTAGAAACTAGAGGTATTTTGTGAAAGATTGCAAAAAGAATCAAATGCAAACTCATCTTGGTTTGAAAGTTTTGAGTTTTTGAAAATAGGGTTAGAAAACATGAAATTTAGAAACCCTAATTCAAAGGAAAATGTCAAAGCATGATCAAAACCAAAATGAAATTTGTAAGATGAGTTTGTAAATGTTTCTAAATGTTAAAAGAACCTCTATTAATTTTTTTGTGATTTTTAAATACTTTAAAGTATTTTTAATTAATTAAATGGAATTAATTAATTAAAATATACAATTAAAATATTTAAAAATTCATTTTTTAATGAAAAAATAAAAATGAAAATTGTTTTGGTTTCTGAAAATCAATTCAAGTGATGATAAAAAATTTAAGAAATTTTAAATGATTTTTTGTATTTTTAAAAATTAAAAGAAAGAAAATGAAATAAAATAAAATAAAATAAAAGAAAAAATGAAAAGCAAGCAAGATCAGTGGTTAAGGGCGTGAGTTAGCAAGACCAGTGGGTAATCAGATCTTAGGGCCAGGATTTAAAATTAACACATGTGCGTTATCCAAGGGCTATGATTCATTTTGGCATTTTAATTAAGTTTTATATTAATTAATCAGGATTTAAAACTAATGGCGCATCTGGACCATTCAAAACTTAAACTAATCAAGATCCAAGGGTTGTGATTTAAACTGGGAACCCTAACCCTAATGACTTTCAGATGACCGGAAAATTGCTCCGGTCATCTTCTCTGGCCAACTAAAACATCAACTTCTTCCCTAGGCCATTTCACAACCTCTAACCTGCCTAGAAATGATCCTCACCTTCCTAGGAACTCAAATCAATCATCAAACATAATTTCTAACACCTAACCAAGCTGAATCGAAGCAAAACCTAAACACGGGCAAATTTTCAGAAGTTCATGAAATGTTCATGTCTTCACCATTTTCAATTCTAAAAGCATCATAGTGATCCTTAGAGCATATAGTTTCATTTTATAACAAGAAATCAAAGCTTTGAGAAAAACTGTTCTTGAGTATACCTGAGCTGGAAACCTTCAAATGTGAGCTTTCAGAACCTCCCACTTGTGCAAATGAACTCCTTTGATCCTCCTGAAGCTATTGGGATGCTTAGAATGCTTTGAAAGTGGCTATTTTGGGTGGCTCGATTCTGATATGGCAAAAATGGAAGCTTTGGTTTATGAGGTTTCAAGCCACGGTGATGGTTTCTTTGTGTTCTTGAGGTGATTTCTGATTGAATGGTGAAAAAATCTTTGAAGTTTTATGGATGGTTAGAGAGAATCGAAGAAGATAAGTTTTTGGCAAATTTTGTGAAATCTGATGTTGTGTATCTTCTAAGCCTTTGTCCTTATTGTTTTATGACCTTCAGGCAATCCATAAGTAATCCCAACAATTCAGGAGGGCAGATATGCACTGTGGGAATGGTATGGGGTAATTGGCCAAAAAGTCAAAAAATTGTGTACTATAGGTATGGGCCATGGCAGAAGAGATTTTTGTGCTTGGATTGCCTCAGCTAGTTTCAAGGAAGGCCATTGGATGAAGTTTATGCAGCTGGATGGCCTTGATCAAGTGTTCTCATGGTTTATGCATAATTGGCATTTTGAAGTTTCTTAAGAATCAAGCAATCAAAACCCTAGGTTCAAAGGCCAATTCTGATCTTTGGAAGTTGTTTGGCCATGTTATGATACATTTGAGCACATTAGAGGTCACATAGAAGCTTGAAATGCCAATATGCAAAAATCCCTCTTTGACATGAACATGAAATTTATGTGATTTTTGCCAACTTTGCAAGGCCATAACTTGAGTTCTAGGATGAATTAGAATGAGTTCTTGTACTTTTTGAAAATTGGAGGATCCAATCTACAACTTTCATGTTTGAAGAAACTTCATTTGAAACCTTTTTGATCAAGAAAGAGGAGGTTGAAAATCTTTCCCAAAATAGAAAGTTTACAATACAAGTCATTTCCATTTTTGGCAAGTTTTGGCTTTGCTCATTTTTCTTCAATTTTGTGAACTTCCAAGCATTCCAATGATCAAATAAATACCATATGACTTCAAATTGATGATGATGACCCATTGGTACCCTTGTTGGGGGCCTCAGATGCCCATAATCTGAATTTTCTTGCTCAGGAATTTACCACTTGATCAGTTGACTTCCACATTGAATTTTTCCATGAAATTTGAAAAACATGCTCCTTATATCATATATGGACCAATAGCAACAAGAATGACCAAATATTTTGGGTGTAAGGCCTTCAAAACCAAAACCCTAATTCCAGGTCATATGTGTAGGAACCCTCAGCTTAGCTTCAATACCTCTGCAATGCTTTGACATTTCTTGATTTCAATGGACCCATGGGAGCATAAGATGATTATAGACCACTCAAGGACTCTCTGGGCATGCTTCATGACCTTTGAGATTGCTCAGATTACTTCTTGGATTGCTCATATCACAAACCCTAGCTATGCAGCTATGCAAATGAATTGTTGAAGGATGGATATGCAATGTGAAAATGTGATGATAGGCTATGCAATGATGATAATAATAAGTCAAGATGTTATAAAAGTGAGAGGGCAAATTTGGGGTGTTTACAGCTGCCCCTATTTAAGCATGAGTTAGCGGTGTAGTATGTAAGCGCCTGGCTTAACAGACAAACAAGATAACTTGTGGTTGAATACCAAAACAGTCCAAACTTTTCACTCTTTATTATAAGAAGAAAAGGGATATAAATTGTAATAGATAGTATAAACTGAATATCAAATGATAGCGATAGAGGACGACCATCGAGCAGAGAACGACTGCTGGGGAAAGATATAGTGAGAAACGCACTGACATGGACGACCATCATGCTGGGGAATAAAGAATCTGCGACGGGGGTGGCCATCGGGTAAAGAAAGGCGACTTTATTGGGGATTTAAAAGCACTAATAGGGACGACTGTCAGGCTGAAGAATAAAGAAACCGCGACGGGGACGGCCATCGAGTGAAGAGTAAATAAATCAATGATGAGGGACGGTCATCAAAAGGTGAAGGACGATGACCGAGCAGGGTACGGATGTTGAGAATTATCGCGACATATGAGGAATGTCGAATAAAAAGATCGACAATGGGGATGGCCATCGGATGAATGATGAGGTACAGTCATCAAAAGGTGAAGGACGATCACCTAGCAGGGTACGGCTGCTGAGAGTTATCGCGACATAGGACGAATGTCGGATAAAAAGATCGACAATGGGGACGGCCATCGGATGAAGGATGAGGTACGGTCATCAAGAGGTGAAGGATGATCACCTAGCAGGGGACGGCTGCTCTGTTGGGGATTATCTCGACATAGGACGAATGCCGGATAAAAAAAGATCGACGATGGGGACGGCCATCGGATAACATGATGAGGTACGGTCATCAAAAGGTGAAGGACGATCACCTAAAAGATATCACGACATAGGACGAATGTCGGATAGAAAGTTGTTTTGTTGACGACTTCTGGGGATTTATAAACACGGACGAGTGTTTAAGCCCTAAAAATAAAATGGTATAAGTTTTTCGATAGTGTGTATAGATTAAAGATACGGACGAGTATCCTTAGGACCACGATACGGACGCGTATCGATAGAAACAAAAAATGACGCGTGTTTAAGGAGTGATAATACGGACAAGTATCAACTGTTTAAACAAGGAACACAAACAAGTGTTGATCTGCTGGGGAGATGCGTAAGATACAGACGAGTATCAAAGAATTGTGTATAAGTAGGATACAAACGAGTATCAGACGGATCGTGTATAAGTATGTACAAGTATTTGTATTAAAAGTGCAAAAGGATATTTTGGCTTTTTATCTGCAGGGGATAAGTTTTGCACATTGTTGGAGGAGTGATTTTGGTATTTGCAGGTGACTGGCTCAAACCTGGCTTATGATCATGCAAATGTTTGATGTTTGCCGTAATTCTCCGTATTATACGGAATGCTACGCTCTGTTTGGGGAGAAATGATGAAAATGATATGATTATGCAATTGAGAGAAATGAGATCTGAGATCTGAAATCTGTTGGGAGAACGGATCACTGGGCGATCTATGGGGAGAAAGGATCACTGCATGATTTTTCTGGAGAGCTCTGGGGGAAGAACTCTATGGGGATCCAATGCTGAGGATGAGAAGATCTGGCCACTTGCTGGGGAAAAGTGATTTAGGCATTGCTTCAGAGATCCTGCTTGAGGATGAAGGAACTTCTGGGAAGTAATTTGCCGGAGAATCAGCTTTATGAGGGATACTCTAAGGGGATAAAGAACTCCATGGGGAAACACTATCGTCAAGTGGTCCTTCTGATGATGTGACTGCCGGCTTGGCCGGGGATATAGTGTTTGATATGCCCCATGCTATGACAGATCATCCGCCTTGAGTACCTGCAACCTGTCAAAACAAAAGAAACACACAAGTGCCCTGAGGTATCCTCAACCGGATTCCGTCATAGGAGTTAGGTTCGCTTAAGAGCACATATTTCCTGCAAGCATTTATTGAAAATGGCTTATATGTTTTCATGAAAATGTTATATTACAAACTTTGGACATTTTGTAAACAAAACAAAAAGGTACAAAACAAAGTGTGAATGAATATTTGATTTTATTCATTTGTGAGCCTTGAATAGGCAAGTATAGTGAGGAAGCTAATCCCGGAAATGAGGAGATTGCTACAAAATTGAGAAAATAAAAGTCCTATTCGGCAATGCTGAAGTTGATGCTTCAATCTTCCTTTTGCTATGACCTGTATGACCTGAACGCTCTTCTTATCTTGCTTTCTTAAGAAAGTTGAATCTGACCGACGCTTTGCCCTTTCAAAGCTTCCCATGTTATGGGAGTGATACAGAGGAATTCAAAATGCAATTGTTTGCTTATTCCCTGATTTTGCGTGGATCGCCCTTTCGGGTTTTCAATCCACCGGGATACCCTTTTTTTCCTGAGCTGTCCGATGTGGCTTTTCAACTCAGCGGGTGTACACATTTTTTTCTTCAATTTTTCCCTTATTTTTGCCCGAGTCTTTTATTTTGTTTTTGACTCGCCGGGATGCCCTATTTTTTCCTGGACTTACATTATTTTTTTATGTCCAACAGGTCATTTATGCGAAGTATTTTTTAACTACATATGAATTTACAGGAGATAGGAATTTTTCGCCATCCATGGTTGCGAGCATCAGTGCTCCTCCTGAGAAGACTTTAGTTATCACGTAAGGACCTTCATAGTTAGGCGTCCACTTGCCCCTATGGTCTGTATGAGGAGGAAGGAGTCTTTTCAGTACAAGCTCTCCCACTGACTATACATGAGGTCAGACTTTTTGATTGAAGGCTTTCTTCATCCGTTTCTGATATAACTGACCATGACAAATAGATGCTAATCTATTTTCTTCAATCAGGCTCAGTTGATTATAACGAGATCGGACCCATTCTGCTTCGTCCAGTTTTACATCCATCATTACCCGCAAGGAGGGTAATTCAACTTCAACAGGTAGGACTGCTTCCATACCATACACAAGCTGATAGGGTGTTGCCTCGGTAGATGTCCTGGTGGAAGTTCGGTACCCATGCAAGGCGAATGGTAACATTTTATGCCAGTCTTTGTATGTGACTACCATCTTTTGCATAATCTTCTTAATGTTCTTGTTAGCCGCCTCAATAGCGCCATTCATCTTTGGCCTGTAAGGAGAAGAGTTGTGATGTTGGATCTTGAAATCCCGGCATAGCTCTGTCCTCATTTTGTTGTTAAGGTTTGAACCATTATCAGTAATGATTCGCTCGGGAATTCCATATCGACAAATGATATCCCTTTTCAGAAACCGGGCTTCCACATGTCTGGTGACTGCATACGAAGCTGCTTCAACCCATTTGGTGAAGTAATCAATGGCTACCAGGATGAATCTATGACCATTTGAAGCAGTTGGCTCGATCTTTCCAATCATATCAATACCCCACATGGTGAAGGGCTAGGGTGAAGACATTATATTCGAAGAATTGGGAGGCACATGCACTTTGTCTGTGTAGATCTGGCATTTATGGCATTTTCTGGCATAGGCACAACAATCTGCATCCATTGTGATCCAGTAGTAACCTGATCTTAACAATTTATTTGCCATTGCATGTCCTCCGGCATGGGTACCGAAAGAACCTTCATGTACTTCATGCATCAGCATGTCTGCTTCCTTCTTGTCAACACATCTGAGCAAGACCATGTCAAAGTTTCGCTTGTATAAGGAGCCATCAGTATTGAGGAAGAAACTGTCGGCTAGCCTTCTTAATGTCTTCTTTTCATTGGACGATGCCCCAGGTGGGTATGTCTGAGTCTCTAAGAAGCATTTGATGTCGTGGAACCAAGGTTTGTCATCAGTAGCAGTGTCCACAGAGAAGACATATGTTGGTCGGTCTAGTCTGGATACTAAAATCCGAAGCACATAGTTAGCAATATGTACTTTGATCATAGATGAAAGGGTGGCCAAGGCGTCTGCAAACTAATTCTCATCTCGAGGGATGTATTCAAGCTTGATGAGTATACCACTTGCCATTAGTTTGGTTGATCACCAGAGTTGAATCTCTAAATACATTCAAGGTTTTGATCCTGAGGTCAATGGCTTCCTCAAGACCCATGATACAAGCTTCGTATTCTGCTTCGTTGTTAGTGCAGGCAAAGGTAAGCCTTACTGAGAAAGGCATATGGACTCTTTGGGTGTAATAAGCACTGTACCAACTCCACGACCGTTACAATTAACCGCCCCATCAAACATCATAGTCCATGCTTTTTCTGGATCAGGCCCTTCAGTGTGAATAGGCTCTTCATAATCTTTTGACTTTAAGAACATGATGTCTTCATCAGGGAAATCAAATCTCATAGACTGGTAATCATCAATGGGTTGCTCAGCCAAATAGTCACACAATACATTGCCTTTGATGGCCTTTTGAGATGTGTACTGAATATCATATTCTGTCAGAATCATTTGCCACCTTGCAACCCTTCCGGTAAGTGTTGGCTTTTCAAATATGTACTTGATAGGGTCCATCTTTGAGATCAACAAGGTAGTATGAGTCAACATATACTGTCTTAGTCTGTGAGCAGCCCACGCTAAAGCACAACAAGTTTTCTCGAGCAGTGAATAACGTTGTTCACAGTCGGTAAACTTTTTGCTTAGGTAGTATATTGCATACTCTTTTCGACCAGACTCATCATGCTGGCCCAACACACACTCCATTGATTCATCTAATAATGTCGGGTAAATTATTAGAGGTCTTCCTTCAACTTGAGAAATGAGAATTGGAGGTTCTTGCAGATACTCCTTGATCTTGTCAAAAGCTTTCTGACAATGATCGTTCCACCTGACTGTTTGTTCCTTTCTTAGCAGTTTGAATAAGGGCTCGCAGGTTGCAGTGAGATGAGATATGAACCTTGAAATGTAGTTCAATCAACCTAAGAACCCTCGAACTTCTTTCTCAGTCTTAGGTGCATTCATTTCCTGGATTGCTTTGACATTGTCGGGATCAACCTCAATTCCTCTTCCGCTCACAATAAACCCCAGCAGCTTACCATAACGTACCCCGAATGTGCACTTGTTGGGGTTCAACCTTAGCTGATACTTCCTCAGACGCTCGAACAATTTCAATAGATTTACCAAATGTTCTTCCTCTGTTTGGGACTTGGCAATCATGTCATCCACGTAGCACTCGATTTCCTTATGGATCATATTGTGGAATAATGTTACCATAGCCCGTTGATATGTTGCACCGACGTTCTTTAAACTAAACGGCATTACTTTGTAGCAGAATGTGCCCCAGGGTGTGATGAAAGTTGTCTTCTCCATGTCTTCAGGTGACATCTTGATCTGATTGTATCCAGAAAATCCGTCCATGAAGGAAAATACCGAGAACTGAGTTGTGTTGTCTACCTATACATCAATGTGAGGTAATGGGAAGTCATCTTTCGGGCTTGCTCTGTTCAGATCCCGGTAGTCGATGCACATCCGCACCTTGCCATCCTTCTTAGGTACAAGTACAATGTTAGCAAACCACGGTGGGTAACTAGACACAGCAAGAAAACCGGCGTCCCACTGCTTTTGTACTTCCTCTTTGATTTTCATGGCCATGTCCGGGCGAGTACGGCGCAATTTCTGTTTTACTGGCGGACAATCCTCTTTCAATGGTAGCTTGTGCATGACAATATCTGTATCCAAACCCGACATATCTTGATAGGACCAAGTGAACACATCAACATATTCTCGCAGCATACTGATAAGTTGTTCTTTCACTGGAGCTTGCAGACTGACCCCAATTTTCACCTCTTTCACATCTTCCTCCATACCAAGATTGATAATCTCAACCTCCTCCTGATGAGGAGCAATCACCTTTTCCTCTTTTCTTAATAACCTGGCTAGCTCTTCAGGTAAATCGTAGTCTTCTTGAACCCCTTCATCTACTTGATTAATCGGTTTGTCGAAGTCATACAAAGTCATAGCAGTGTCGTTGTCAGTGCAATCTGGAGGGCTATCTCTGCAAGGGTTGAGATTTGGTTCATTTTAGTGATTGATTTTATCTTATTTAGAAAAAGGCGAATGAAATTATTATTGAGAAAAACATTTCCATTTATTGTTTTGTGCTAAAATAACAAAAATGAAAAGATAGTGTGCGAAAAGAGATTGTTTGCAAAAAGATGTCCATTGTTCATTAATATTCAATTTGAACAAAATACATATGGCCCTATTACAAAAGGAGTTCAAAACATCTTGGGCAAGATGCACGACTTTGATGCATGCTTAAAACAGGAAATAATAATTACTCTGCAGCAGTAACCCTTATAATTTCCTGGGAAGACCAGTTGAGGACTTGTTGGCCCGGGACTTTTGGACGGATCCAGCTTTCCAGGTTGTAGTCGCTCTCAACCTCGTCTTCCAACGTGTTGACAGCATTCGGGGTCAACATTCCCCTACTTATGAACTTGGGAGCTTCAGCAGCCTCCTCTGGAACTTGTCGGGATGGTCTGTAACCCAAACCGAATTTGTCTTCTTTCATTTCTACCTTCAGCAGCTTGCCCTAGCCTTGGGCATTCCCTTCTTCCAACACCTTCTGAGCCTGTTTATAGGAAGCAATTGAGGTGCCCATCCTTTCCTCTTGGGATGCAGCAAACACCTCAGTTGTAGCTTCGTTGATATTCAAAGCTTCGAAACCCTGACTCATGGTTTCATGGATCTCTCCATCCATCTCTATGTACTTGTATGTAGCCAGGTGACTGACAAAGATGTCTTCTTCTCCACAGATGGTGATAATTTGGCCTTCCCACTCATATTTTAACTTCTGGTGAAGGGTCGATATTACTGCGTCGGCGGCATGAATCCAGGGCCGACCCAACAAATAGTTGTAGGCAGGCTGTATGTCCATCACGTAGAAGGTAGTTTTGAAAACTTGTGGGCCAATTACCACAGGCAACTCAATATCTCCGAGAACCGATCTCTTAGAACCATCAAAAGCTCTGACAACCAGGTTGCTCAGACGGAGTGCAAGACCATCACACTCCAGCTTGACTAAAGCCTTCTTTGGTAGCACATTGAGCGATGATCCAGTATCAACAAGGACATGAGAAAGTACGGCACCTTTGCATTCCAAAGTGATATGCAAAACCTTGTTGTGATTATGCCCCTCCGTAGTCAAGTCAGCATCGGTGAAACCTAGTCCATGACTAGTATTGACGTTTGTGACCATCGTTTCTAACTTATTGACTGTGATCTCCTCAGGCACATAAGCTGCGTGCAATACTTTAAGTAGTGCATTTCGGTGAGCCTCGGAACACATGAGTAGAGATAGTATAGAGATCTTGGAGGGCATTTGGTGGAGCTGATCCACAACTTTGTAGTCACTTCTTTTGATAATCCTCATAAACTCGTCTACATCATGATCAAAGGGTGTCTTCTGAGTTTCTTTTGCAACAGGTTCTTCTGGCACCACACTTTTTCCTTTTTCTTTGGCAGTAGCTTCTGCTTCAGCATTAACTCTGGGAAACTGTGAAGCGAAGAGATATCTGCTTCGAGTGAAGCCTTCGCCTCCCCCGACATTGTCAACTTGTGGTGCAGGTATTGAGGAGTCAAGAGTGATCTTCTTTCCATGGCAATAAAGATCCAAACCATAATGCCAAGGCACAACATTGTTGTTATCATAAGGAAATGGTCCAGGCACCGTGATGGTCACCAGACTAATTGCAGCAGAAGAAGGAGTTGTGATAGTCTGTGGATCATAGTAGATGGTGACAGGAGGTTTGATTGAAGTTGGTGCAGGTGTAGCAAGTTGTTGATGTTGATGAAGGTTGTTGTTGAGAGAATCCGGAACATGAATCGTTGCTGGATCATAATAGATGGTAACCGTTGAGATGTCGTGACTGGTGTTTGCTGTTGATGTAGAAGACTTTGTTGAGATAATTTTTGTTGGTGTTGTAAGAGAGATTTTTGTTGCAGTTGTAGAAGATGAAATTGTTGATGTGATTTGCAAGATGCCTTCTCTGATAAGACTGCCAATACCCTTCTTCAGATTTGCACAGCCATTGGTGGAAATTTTGCAAATTTCATAATGGGCCTCACAACCCGGAAACACTTGGCATTTCAATAGCTGAGCTTTCACTTCTGCCAGTGGTGTTTGAATACTTGCAACATCGTCGATCAGAATTGCTGGTTGGTCCTCCTCAATAGCATTAATCCTCGGCCCATCGTGATTCATTAATGGATTCTTGGTGACATTTGGTGGTGGTGCAAAATTCAAAGCTTTTGAGTCAATCAGATCTTGGACTTTCATGTGTAGGGCCTTGCACCTCTCTGTTGAATGACCAGGTGCATTGGAGTGAAAAGCACATCTGGCATTGACATCATAATTCCTTGGAAGATTCAAAGGATCTGGTGGAGCCAAAGTTCTTAGCTCAGTCAGGTTAAGCTTTAATAGCTGCGGGAGTAAGTATGCATAGGGCATCGGAATGGGATCGATCACCCTATTAACCTGAGGAGGCCTTTGTTGGAAAGGACTTTTGTTGCTGAGGTGATGGAGTAGGAATGTTGATTGCGGCCACTGATCTTTGCAAGTACTGGGTTCTACCTCTATTAACATGCACCGCATTGGTTTCTCCTGTCCTCCGAGGTCCTGAGAAGGGTTTCTTTTCATTGCTGGAGCTAGCACCATTGTCAGAAATCTTACCCATCTTCAGCAAACTTTCAATTCTTTCTCCCTCTATGACCACGTCAACAAAACTAGTGGAAGAGAACGCATCAAGTCTATCAATGTAGGTCCCTTGTAAGGTATTCATGAACATATCAGCCATTTCCCTTTCAGACATAGGTGGTTGGACAGCGGCAGCGAGTTGTCTCCACCTTTGAGCGTACTCAAGGAAACTTTCCCTTGAAGATTGAGACATACCCATCAAGAGGGTCATATTAGGTGCCATATCCAAGTTATACTGATATTGGCGAATAAAGGCCTCAGCTAAGTCTTTCCAGTTTCTGACGGTAGCTCTTGACAAGTGTGAATACCACTCTCTGGATGCGCCAGTCAAACTGTCTTCAAAGTAAAACATCCACAGTATCTCATCCATGGTATACACTTTCTATCTTCCCAAAAAAGATCGCAAATGGGTACGAGGACAGGAGGTACCATTATACTTTTCAAAACACGGGGATTTGAACTCGTGAGGAATCCTTACTCCTTCAACTAGGCCCATATCCATCACATCAAATCCCAAAGAGTTTTGGGATTCTAGGGATCTCAGCTACTCAGATATCTCGTCCAGATGACGCACATAAGCTTCATCTGCCCCAGCATCCAATACTGTAAACTGTTCATCCTGAGGGTCTTCTTGCAGAATACGATCTCCAGTGTTCCTTTGGCCATCCCCAAGGATATTAACTTCAGGATTATTGTGAGGTCCAAACACTACTAGAGTCGTTCGCGGCTGATCACGTGCATTGTTACTTGTACCCTCAGTGCCTGCATGGCTATCTTCTGGAGTTTGTCGCTCGACTAACTCCCTCAATCTTTCTTGGGTCTGTGCCAGCCCAGTTATCACAGCCATGAATTGATTCATCTGAGTCCTCACTTTTGTCCTCACATTAGTCATCTGAGTCCTCACATCTGTCAGTTCTTGTTGTAGCTGATCCATTTGTAGACTCGGAAGGTTGTGTCGAGTTGGATATCTGTGGATGCGATTGACGGGAAAGACCCTCTTGCGAGCAATATTTCCTGAAACAATCAACAGAGTGAGAAAGCAACAACAAAACACCTGCAAAAACAAAACTATATGAGGTCAGCATGCAATGCAATATGACTATTTGCATTCAGAGGGTATCCGGTTTGGTTCTCGGTTTTGACCTTCCAGACACCTCAGAGAAGATGTTGTAGCAAACGAAGTCCATAAGAAAGTAACCATAACCATAAAACATAAGTGGCAATGCCAAAGTACAAATAGTTGATGAATTACAACAAAACAAAACTCCCATGGTGAATCAAAATAAAATAAAATTCAAGAATACAACAAACAAAATCACCATGGTGAGATAAAGTACAATTAAATAGATACAAGTAAAGAAAATCAGACATCCAGTCCAAAAGCATCCTCCTTGACTTCCTTCAGGGGGGAATCAGTTACTGGTCCAACTGGGTGTTCTGTGATGGTTCTGATGAGAAGGTTTCTTGTTGCTATGGCATTTGTCATCTTCTGATACATGTCTTGTTCTTTGGATCTCTTTAACCCTGCTCGGAGTTTCAATTCTGAGATCTCCTTCTGAGCTGCTATCAGTGCGTTTTGGCTTCTTTTCTCATTGGCTTCTAACTTCTATATCTTGGCTTGCATCTTCTGGTCTTCTTGCAAACGAGCTTCAGTTATTCTGACCCATCTATCCTGACTTTCCTCCAGATAATGCTCAGCTCTTGCCCTTTGAATCTTTGCTTCCTTGCATGCATTCTTCAACACAAGTTCCCCTTCTCGGGCCTTCCTGATGAAGTCTTCAGTCTTCTCAATTTTGGTTACATGCTCGATGCATAGCTTCTCTAACCTCTCAATATCCAGACGACCATCATTCCTTTCCCAAAGGGTCTTCTTCAAAGCTTCAGCTAGCTGGGCATTTCTTTCCTTCAATTTCTCAAACTCTTCCATACTGACTGTGGCTATAGGCTCAACTGTTGATGGCCCTGGCACATCCACTAGGGTGAATGGCATATGAGTAATATGTCCTCTGATGCGATACCATTCAGTATACTGAGCAGAAGCTATGTTGTTTCAGTTTCCAAGAATAGCAGTTCCTTTAGTCTGTATATTGTCCCATGCCCAGGCTGTTTGTCAGATAATGGCATGATTGTTCAGAACAACACAATAAAGAGATTCTGCTAAGTCCTGCTCCCTAGGTGGATGTATCAATGCATACCCTAACTGTCTCTTGAAAAGTAAAATATTGTAATTGATGTAACCCTTTACTCTAATAAGTGGCACATTAGGGTATTGCCCACAACTTGTTATTATGTCTCGGCCATTGGTGTTCTGAGTACACCATCTGATATCTTCTGAAGTAAGGGAAATCATCCTCTTAGCCCAATTCCTTGACTGATGTGGATTCAGGAAAGCTTCCGTCTTCAGCATATGCTTCATCAACCAACTGTAGAAGAGAGGTGCACAACATCTTACCAGTCTTCCTCTCTGCTTCTCATTCCACTGATGAACTGGGTAGTAAAAGTCTCCTAACAAGGTGGGAACTTGGTTCTTTATCATGAAGATGTGAATGGCATTTTTGCTTACAAACTTGGGCTCGTCTGCAAACAAAATGATACCATAAATGCTGAGAGCCAGGAGAGCACACACAGTTTCCCAGTTCCCTTTTGCTGCATGCTTTGTGGCTTGAGTAACCAGGAAATCCATATGGAGGCCTGGGATTCCAGATTTGGAAGTCATGTGCTCATCAATAGTGGTTACTTCCAGATGTAATGCATTGGCTATGTCTTCATTCCTTGGAGGAGTCATTTCAGGATTAAAAGGAATTCCTCTTCTGATAGGGACACCCAATAACATAGAGTACTCTTCCAGCAAAGGACCTATCTGAAAATCTGGGAAAGTGAAGCAACGGAGAGGAGGGTCATAGAACTGTAGACAGGTATGAATCATGCTCCTCTACAATGTGTCCAAATCCATGATCATGTCCAGGATCCCACCATAATGCTTTTTGAATAAGGGAACATGATCAGGGGTGATAAGAGCATGTATCTGTCTGATGCCTGTTATAGGATACTCACAGAAGTGGTAGGTGATGTTGCTTTTCCTGGTTGAATCCATTCTGAAGATGGGTGCTGAAGGAGCTAACTGAAGAAGATAGCTGAAAAAGATAGTTGGAGAAGTGCTGAAGAAGATAAGCTGAGTAGAAGAACGGTCAAAACTAAACCAAGAAAAGTGGATACCCTGTAAAACAAATAGACAAATGTTAAATGATTAAATATGATGTATGCTAATGATATGCAAGGGTTTGTGATCATGTGTTGGATAAACAGTTGCCTTTGGTAGGATCCATGAGTGTTCAAAGTTTCGGATGAAGTCTTGAGAACCAGTAACCGGGTGGGGGACTCAAATAAAGAGTCAGTAGTCCAAGGTTTCAAAGAATTAATCCAAAATAGTATAACCTTAAGAACACATTCCATTAGCAAGGTATGATGAGGTCAAGGGTTCCTGCAAACCTGTAAACAACCCAACCCACTCATAGGTATTGTTCTAGAACAAAGATCCTCAGATTTGGATCTATTATGAGAAGTGTAAACATTTCTAACCCGGAGGTACAGTGTTTACCCTAATCATAAAGGATCCTCTTCTAATTTACCTCAGATGTTGAAGGTCATCTAAAAAGGTCATCCAGACTTAGCAGACTTCCCAGATAGCCCTAGTACTATAGGAAATCCGTAGCACAAAGTTATCAAGAAGAAACCCATGTCTGAATCGTGTTTTCATATTCCCGCACCAGACCGAAATGGAATGGGAAAGAATAAAAAACCACTCTAATCCTAGGTGTCACTTAGGCCTTTGTGTTGAGCCTTTCTCACTGGAATACCCCACCCATCAAGGTAATAGCAAATGCATCACAATGATATGACAATAATAAATGAAATGCAGAAAGCAATAAATGAAAGCGATAAAGTAAATGCAATAAATAAAGTTGTGCAGGAAGCAATAAATAAAGAAAAAACATAAACACAAATAGCATATAACACCCCCAATAAACACAAACAAACAAGCGCTAGGAGAATCCCACAAGAGAACCAGAAGCCCTGGTTGCAAAGCTCCCCAGCAGAGTCGCCAAGCTGTCGCTCCCCGGACTTACGTCCCAGTGCAAACGCGAACCGTCGGCGATGTTGGAGGTTGGGGTTGAATAGAGTCTCCAGCTAGGCATGTTTATCCCGAAGGAAAGGTAATGCTGCATAAACCTAGAAAGAGATGGATAAGACGGTTGCGAACCAAAGAATTTGAGTAAGGGGGTTAGTTATGATCTGGGAAGGTATTAGCACCCAGATCGTCCGTCGTACTCGACGGGATCCACGCTTACCTGATTGTGTTTTAAAAGGGGGTAGTGTATGTGCTAAAATGTGCATAAAAAGCTAGGGAGAAAAGGATGCATAGAGTGTCAGTGCAAGGAGAAAATGAGTGCTTGGAATTGAGGCTAAGGAAAGAGAAACTGGGAAGAGGAGAGGGGGAAGACAAAGAGACTTTTGTTCGATAACTGTTAAGTTATGCCTATGTATCCTCTCGTACAATGAGGAAGTCAGAACACCGTAGTTCGACTCAAAGAGACATAGTGTTTTTGGGTGAACTTCTTGCTTGTCTATGCTCAAGTGTATGACTCGTCTGGCTCGAGTGTTAATTGTCTTGCATTAGACGGAAGAAGCGAGTTCTCATTTTCAGAGTGAGTATGATGAGAAGAGAATCCCGGAGGAGACGTTTATTGTTTGTTTTTTTTGTTTTCAGTTTTTTATTGTTTTTGATGTTTTGCATATGACGATGAGCTTAAGCCTAAATCCAAGGTTGTAAACTCATTATATCCTCCATGATTAGGGATAATGAGCCTACTTAAGCATGAGATGAAGATCCCAACTTAATTACCATGATGATATAGGATTAAGATCATTAACCTACTTTGGTAATTATTAAGTGCTTTTGGGTTTTTGTTTAGTGTTGAGTAATGAGTTTAATCTCCAATCAAAGATTAGTGAACTCATTACACCATCCTAAGAGAAGGATGATAGGTGAGAACACTTAAGGAGAGGAAGATACCTCAACTTAATCCATAGTCAGGGATTAAATTCATTATATAACAAGCCTTTATTAATTGGATTTTAATTAAAGGTGAGATGAAGAAGTGATTTTTATGTTTGCAAGACTTTAGCATGAGGGGGACTTGTCCATTGAACACTAAGGTTAGTCCCTCTGAACCACCAGGAAGAGATGTAACCCTAATATAAGGCCCAAGTTACAAGCTTAAGTATTTAATGATTATTAGGTATTTTAATTGAAGGTGAAAACAACTTAAAGGTTTAGTACTAAGGATCAAAGTTATACATTCCATCCTAAGATAAGGATACAAGCATAAGCCTAATTCAGAGTCCCAAAATTTTAACTGTTTAGCCTTGATTATGAGATGAGAGAGAGAGAGACTCAAGGAGACTCAAAAGGTAAAAACTAGGGGGAGACTATGTACAACCCTAAAGTTATCATGCTTTGATATTCCTAAGGTTTGTGAGGCATCAAGAGAAGTCTTCAAGTTGGCCACCAAAGGAAGAGAATCAGATGAAAAGAGAGAGAGAAGGATTAGGTTACTTACTTCATGAAGAAGTTAAGTAACCTAAGAACAAGAGAAAACATAAGTGAATGAGATTCACTTCAAACACAAACAAAGTGCATAAAAATAAAGAGAGAAAGAGAGGTTGGATGTGGATGCACATCCACATCCTGATTAACTTACCAAATGCACCTGAAATGGTTAGTTTTGAAAGCAAGATATGTATAAATTCCAAAGCACAAGCAAATCACATGATAAAAAATTTGAAAATGCATCCAAGGGGACCCTAAGCACTCATGAAATCACCATCCAAAGGGGGGGGGGGTCTAAAGGTTTACCGAGTTCAAGTTAGGGTTTTGGATACTTCTCAAGGGAAATTGAAAATTAATTTGAAAATGCAAGATAAAAATGTGACAAAAATAGTTTTAGAAACTAGAGGTCTTTTGTGAAAGATTGTAAAAAGAATCAAATGCAAACTCATCTTGGTTTGAAAGTTATGAATTTTTGAAGTTAGGGTTAGAAAACATGAAATTTAGAAACCCTAATTCAAAGGAAAATGTCAAAGCATGATCAAAACCAAAAATAAAATTGTGAGATGAGTTTGTAAATGTTTCAAAATTTTAAAAGAACCTCTCTTATTTTTTTTTTGTGTTTTTTAAATACTTTAAAGTATTTTTAATTAATTAAATGGAATTAATTAATTAAAATATACAATTAAAATATTTAAATATGAATTTTTTAATGAAAAAATAAAAATGAAAATGTTTTTGGTTTCAGAAAATCAATTCAAGTGATGATAAAAAAATTTAGAATTTTTAAATGATTTTTGGTATTTTTAATAATTAAAAGAAGAAAATGAAATAAAATAAAATAAAATAAAATAAAAAATGAAAAGTAAGCAAGATCAGTGGCTGAGATTGAGAGGAAACAAGATCAATGGTTAAGGGCGTGAGTCAGCAAGACCAGGGGGTAATCAAATCTTAGGGCCAGGATTTAAAACTAACACGCGCGCGTTATCCAAGGGCTATGATTCATTCTAGCATTTTAATTAAGTTTTATATTTTAATCAAGACTAATGGCGCATCTGGACCATTCAAACCTTAAACTAATGGCGCATCTGGACCATTCAAACCTTAAACTAATCAAGATCCAAGGGTTGTGATTTAAACTGGGAACCATACCCCTAATGACTTTCAGATGACCGGAAAATTGCTCCGGTCATCTTCTTCGGCCAACCAAAACATCAAATTCTTCCCTAGGCCATTTCACAGCCTCTAACCTGCCCAGAAATGATCCTCACCCTCCTAGGAACTCAAATCAATCATCAAACATAATTTCTAACACCTAAACAAGCTGAATCGAAGCAAAACCTAAACACGGGCAAATTTTCAGAAGTTCATGAAATGTTCATTTCTTCACCATTTTCAATTCTAAAAGCATCATAGTGATCCTTAGAGCATGCAGTTTCATTTTATAAGAAGAAATCAAAGCTTTGAGAAAAAATGTTCTTGAGTATACCTGAGCTGGAAACCTTCAAATGTGAGCTTTCAGAACCTCCCACTTGTGCAAATGAACTCCTTTGATCCTCCTGAAGCTATTGGGATGCTTAGAAAGCTTTAAAAGTGGCTATTTTGGGTGGCTCGATTCTGATATGGCAGAAATGGAAGCTTTGGTTTATGAGGTTTCAGACCATGGTGATGGTTGCTTTGTGTTCTAGAGGTGATTTCTGATTGAATGGTGAAAAAATCTTTGAAGTTTGATGGATGGTTAGAGAGAATTGAAGAAGAGAATTTTTAGGAAAATTTTGTGAAATCTGATGTTGTGTATCTTCTGAGCCTTTGTCCTTCTTATTTTATGACCTTGAGGCAATCCATAAGCAATCCCAACAATTTAGGAGGGCAGATATGCACTGTGGGAATGGTATGGGGTGATTGGCAAAAAAGTCAAAAATTGTGTACTATAGGTATGGGCCATTGCAGAAGAGATTTTTGTGCTTGGATTTCCTCAGCTAGCTTCAAGGAAGGCCATTGGATGAAGTTTATGCAGCTGGATGGCCTTGATCAAGTGTTCTCATGGTTTATGCATAATTGCCATTTTGAAGTTTCTTAAGAATCAAGCCATCAAAACCCTAGGTTCAAAGGCCAATTCTGATCTTTGGAAGTTGCTTGGCCATGTTATGATACATTTGAGCATATTAGAGGTCACTTAGAAGCTTGAAATGCCAATATGCAAAAATCCCTCTTTGACATGAATATGAAATTTATGTGATTTCTGCCAACTTTGCAAGGCCATAACTTGAGTTCTAGGATGAATTAGAATGAGTTCTTGTACTTTTTGAAAATGGGAGGATCCAATCTACAACTTTCATGATTGAAGAAACTTCATTTGAAACCTTTGTGATCAAGAAAGAGGAGGTTGAAAATCTTTCCCAAAATAGAAAGTTTACATTACAAGTCATTTCCATTTTTGGCAAGTTTTGGATTTGCTCATTTTTCTTCAATTTTGTGAACTTCCAAGCATTCCAATGATCAAATAAAGATCATATGACTTCAAATTGAGGATGATGACCCATTGGTACCCTTGTTGGGGGCCTCAGATGCCCAGAATCTGACTTTTCTTGCTCAGGAAGTTACCACTTGATCAGATGACTTCCACATTGAATTTTTCCATTAAATTTGAAACACATGCTCCTTATATCATATATGGACCAATAACAACAAGAATGACCAAAATATTTTGGTGTGAGGCCTTCAAAACCAAAACCCTAATTTCAGGTCATCTGTGTAGGAATCCTCAGCTTAGCTTCAATACCTCTGCAATGCTTTGACATTTCTTGATTTCAATGGACCCATGGGAGCATAAGATGATCATAGACCACTCAAGTACTCTTTGGGCATGCTTCATGACCTTTGAGATTGCTCGGATTACTTCTTGGATTGCTCAGATCACAAACCCTAACTATGCAGCTATGCAGATGAATTGCTGAAGGATGGATATGCAATGTGAAAATGTGATGATAGGCTATGTGATGATGATAATCATAAGTCAAGATGTGATAAAAGTGAGAAGGGAAATTTGGGGGGTTTACACCATGCTTTTAGATGATCTGGGAGCTTTCAGAAACTTTTGAGACCAATTCCTTAAGCTTGGAGGGTATCCTTACAAAGTTGACTCGTATAGTGTTCTGATGCGTGTTTTTCGCAAGTGTACGAACACGTCAGAGTAATATAAAAGATTGTTGAATCCACAGAGACCAAGTGTCAATCTATCGTTATCTGTTGTTATGGTGTGTATCTAAGGCAATTGAAAATAATGGTTTTAAAGGGTGCGTAATGATAAATAAAATAGTAAATTAAAATTAATTGATAAAGACAGGTTCGAATGCAATTCACATAATCAATTGATAATCAAGTACTTGTTAATAGAACTACTTATGGGCAATGTTTTCTACTTTGAAAAGAACTAATTTAACAGGAACTGTCACTTTCGCGTATTCAGAACCGAGTTGTACTCCCTAATCAAACCCTCATATTGTCACGGATAAAAAGGTGCGTACTGTGTTAGAGTAGTAAACCTATATTTAAGAAATATAGTATCTTAACTAAGTTGAAAAGTATTTTGACCTGGATTTCATAGAAAAAAGAGGTTCTTATGAACCAGACTCTAAACTTCTTAACGCGTCTGAAAAGAGTTTTAAAATCTCTTTTCTTTTTAATCTAAAAACTCCTAATGAACTAGACAAAGCGCTTTTGGCTGTTTTTGAAATAGTTAAAAACAATTAAGTTAAATAGCAGTTGGACGGCTTTCGATCTTATCCAACAGGACTTTAAAGAACATGAAACTTATAGTAGAAAGTCAGGATAGCCCTTAAGCGATTCTACAAACAGTTGTACGAATTACCGGTTCAATTATGATCCTTACATTCTAACCTTTATAAAATTAGTTAGACATGGTGCAGTAAAAATTCATTTTATTATTTTTCATAAAAAGTATTAAGTGCGAGTGCTGGAAAGTAAATTAAAAGTAGTGCGAGGGCGGAAATAAAAGAAAGTTGTGCGAGTGCGAGAAATAAAAGAAAGTAGTGCGAGTGCGAGAAATAAACGAAAGTAATGCGAGAAATAAACGAAGTAAAGCGAGTGCGGGAAATAAAGAAAGTAGTGCGAGTGCGGAAATAAAATAAAGTAAAGCAATGCGGAAAGTAAATAAAATAAAGCGAGTGCGGAAAAATAAAATACGAACTGGAATTAAAATGGTGGCAGGATTAACTTCCTTCCAAAGTGTTCCAAGACTCGATCACACAGACGTATACAGACTCGATCACTCGATTGTAGTAACACCCCGATGTGAAGTGATTACTACTTTAAAACTGATATATGCCTAAGAGATTCTAAGTTTGGATGATGAAAAACGAAATTCTAAAGTCCTATTTTTAGGCAAACATTTAATGGGAAAAGACAAAGATGCCCCTGCAACTAAAAAATGGAGGGAAAGTATTATTGCCTTGTGGCGCCCGCCACAGGCACATAGTGCCCGCCATGGGTGTGTTTTGGTGGAGAAAGTGGGAATCATGGGCACTTGGCAGTTGGGGAGAGTCTTGAGATGTGTCTACGTCATGGCTGGCCCCATGGCACCAGCCACAGTGGGTGCCATAAGTACAAAATGCTGAATTTCTTGATTTTTATTCTTTTCAGCTCCTTTTTCGCTCCTTTTCTCAATCGAGGCTCCGATTAAACTAAAATCCTGAAAATAAAGAAAAACAAAGTAATAACATAACAAAATAGCAATAAAAACTTAGAATGCATGTGAAATCGGAGTCAGAAATACGGTGAAATTTAGTGTTATCATGTTCCTACGAGCAGAAACCATAACCTGCAACAAAGAACAAAGATAAATCCTTTGGTCCTTTAAATGGTTAGTGAGAATGCTATTCTTATGATGTTATGATGTTATGATTTTATGTTCATACACAAACAAATGGTACACACAAACAAGTCACACAATAGTCTTAGGTTTAAAGGCTTGCATGAAGTCCATAGGTAATACCCTCCCCACTGAAGTTTATTTAGTTCATCATGTTCTATGAATAGTAACCGTGTTCTAAGGGATCTCAATATCACTGATTCTTTTCAAAGTCTGTTGTTCAGTATGGCAACTGACTTTCCAACCAAAACCTCCCAAGATTATAATCTCAATGAGCGTAGCATCGAGTATCAACCAACTTTAGACTTCACTAAAGTCGGTTATCTCACTACTTTCTAATGGCCAAGATGGGTCAATTAGGGTTCTAAAGGGTAATTAGTGTTAATGACAACATAAAGGGTAATTAGTGTTAATGACAACATATGGCATTCTCTTCAATCCTATATTAACCAACCCATATCATCCCACAATACATAGGCCTATCTTTTCATCTCTTTTTGGGTCCCTTTCATTCAGGCGCAATCACATTAAGCCCGTTATCCGTACATGCATCATAGTAGAGTGACCGGTTAGTAATTCTGATCCAAAATATAGGGTTTCTGGAACATTAGCATGTGTAAACCCTTTTTATTTGACCTAAATGTATTTTTTGGGGATCGGATCGTAGTCTGCCCTACCGAGTTTAGTGCCAGATACATTTGAACCAACTAACAATAGGTGACTGCAATTTTTTTCTTTTTGTGGCAATAATTTTTTTTCTCTTTTTGGTTTAAATGACTTTGTGAGGGTCACCTATCCCATAGTTTTCCTTTTTCTCTTTTTTTTAGCACTGGATCATTCACTTATGTTCATCGGTCCCCTACGTAGAGCATGTTTAGGTCGGAGCTGACTGCTAGAATAAACTACTTAGGACAATTTTTTATTGATAATAAAGGCCATGGTATGCGGGGTTTAGGAGTGATTCCTATATTCAAGAAGTCTATGGTGCTAGAACGATACTGATGTTTCCAAAAAGTTTACCTAAGTCACCACATCATAATCCAAACCTGTCTTAAAGCCCAAAAAACACGTGGAACAACATTGTTTTCTTTTGAAATTTTTTGGTAAGGCTAAAGAAATGGGGGGAATGAGGGTGCACTAAAGATACACTGTACTAGTGACTCGTCAGACTCATGCATTACCTAAAAAAAACTTAAACTAAATAACTAACTGAAAAGGAAAATAATAGAAAGCAAATAAATAACTAAGAAAAGGGAAATAACAGAAAGCAATAAAATCCCCTCCCACACTTAAATCGAACATTATCCTCAATGTTTCGAAATAAGATAAGGAGAGTAACCTGGAAAACTACTATGGAGGACCACTGGCGCCCTTGCCGTCCAAATGTAATGGTCTGGAACGACGGGATCTACAGCGCTGCTGGTCCCTCCGGTCTAGTCGTGCCGATAAGGCAGCCTGGGCACTTCAGACCTCTCGAAGGTTACCTAGGATGGAACCCTGAGTGGCCTCCGTAAGCTGGTATTGTAGACGGTTTACTTCTCGCTGGCGGGCATGCTCTGCTGTGATATCGGTCAAAGTGCGGCAAACGTTCCCGTAGGCACGATTCGATACCGATCGCGATTGTTCCATATAGCGCATGTTGTCCACCAGTTGTTGTGAAATGGTAGAGAGTAGGTCGTCTCGCCTTTCCTCTCTAGCCGTCATATCGCGCCACATCTCCTCAGTGATATAGAATCTAGGAGTAACACCTGCAACAGGGTTAGAGGAAGATGGTGCGGTGTGTGATTGTGAAGGATGATGGGGGACACGTGAGGTACGGGAGAATGCTCTCTCCGATCATATTCTTCATCAGTGTCATGTCCCTCCCCATCAGGAACATTAGGAGGAAGTGGACCAAAAACAGGTGGAGCATTCAAATCATAGGTCCAGTTCCTTTCATGACGTACATCGGTACGTCTACTGCAAGGTAAAGCAACAGATGGGATAGCTACCCCATGAACCATTTATTCATAACCACCTACTCTCCTCGTTCGGCACAATTTCATGTCTTTTAGAAATTTTAAGTTAATTGTGAGAGGAGGTAGGGGTTCAAGTGTAGCTATCTCATTGTTCAGGTTAAGGGCCCGAGCAATAGATGTAGAAAGTCCTCCAATAACAATCGATCCTGTTTTATTAACAATTAAAGCCATGTGTGCAAGCATAAACGGGACTGGATTGATATGACTATTTGTGAGGCTTCCTTGTAAAAATAGAAGCTCTTTAGCGTTAACCTTATTTGGACTCTCCCGGCCAAAAATAGTACATGCCAAAAGATATTTGAAAACTCTGATGGTCGGGTTATGGATGGTCGACGCGAGTATTCCTTCAAAAGAATTTATTGAAGTACTTGACAGCCTCTGCCAGAAGAAAAATACTTCGGTCGACCATTCTGAATCCAAAAGGGCCTCCATATAGCACCTTCCTGATGAGGGATTCCTAACAAGCCTGTTAGTTCGTCGGTACTGTATTCGTATTCAATTCCAAACAGTCTAAAATTAACAGTACCGATTGTGCTAGCAGTGTTAGGACTGACAGTATATATTAACAAACTCAAAAATTCAATTGTCAGCCTCTCAAAGGTAGGTTCTTGATTCACAAAAATATTATGCAAGCCTAGAAAATCTAACAAATGAAAAACACTATGATATAGACCCAAAGAGTATAGACAGTTATCATCTACGTACCTAGTTGAGAGAATTTCTCGACTCTGAAGCCTTTGAATGATATTTCTCTGTTTATCTCCCAGTTTTCCATCGCAGAGAATAAATCCGTTGAACTCCATTGTTGTTGCTCCTTGAGAAGTTGAATGTGGTGAAGAGTGGTTTAAATAGGAAATGGTAAAGGTTGAATTTTTATGGTTTGTAATGAATGGAAATAAAAATGGAATTTGGATGGGTTTTATGGATGGTGAATGAATGAGAATGGTGGGAGCTTTAATAGGGTTCAATGGGATTTTGGAAGATGGAAAAAATGGGTTTTGGAAGTTTGAAAGTGTAAAAATGGTGGGGGAGATGAATCTGTCCCGAAATAAGGGGGAACGGCGTGGCGGACGCCATAGGTCTATGACGGGCGCCATAATGCTATTTTGCTTATGGGCCCAAAATTTATCCTCCAAGTGGGCTTCGCATACCTTTTTTGTCTTCGGGGGTCCGGATAGCGTTTTCTTCTTTCTTCTAAGGCACAAAGCTTGCATACCTTGAATAAATATTAAACATAAAGAGAAATATATATTTTTTTTTATTATTATTTTTTTTGTTTATTAGACACACATACATATAAAATAAATACTCATGCATATAATAAGGCATATATTTATAAGTGATTTGTCAACAAAAATACATGGAAAATGTAGCATATGCGATAAAATAAAATATGTCTGGAGATGCGAGAAATAAAATAAAGAATGAAATATTAAATACTAGAGCAATAATGTCAGTGTAAAACGATCATGTAGTAGGCTTCTCTGCCTGGTCCGATCCACGAATCTCAGCAATCTCCCTCCGAAGCTCTCCAATCTCCTGATATATAGCGTCTGCCTCTGTGGCGTGGGTGAGATCAGATACCTCAATCTGTAAAGCCAAGTCCGCTACTTCTTGTTTGAGCCGAGCAGTCTCCTTGCGGAGCTCATAAATTTGGGTCTGTAAATCAGGCGGCTGCAAAGACATATTGTTAAACATAATAATGATTCAGGGAGAAGGAGGTGTAGGAGTGTACTCAGCGCCGGGAGGTGATTTTGGTTCCTCAACAGTCTCTCCATAACCCTCTAAAGCATAACTCCAATTAGTCGGGTCGTGGACACTGGTCATCAGCGGGTCAGGTAATGTGAAATAGTGTATCACTTTATTGTCAATCAGTAATCTGAACATGTTGGGCTCAAAAGAGGCCCTCCTCATCAATCCTCTTTCAAGGCAAAATTCGACATCCATGGTGGTGTAGCTGCAGAAGGTCCTGAGATGTAATAATTTGCGAGACAAACCCAATGCAGTAGCGATCTGAGTAACAATCCCACTGACGTGTATAATGCCTACAGATGACTTGGCGACACTAGCAAGGCCCTTCAGCAAAAAGTTGCTGCAAGCAACAGGGCGTGACTGAGTCGCACAAAACAGCAGGAAAATCTCCTCCTCACTCAGCAAAGTCTATGTATCTGGAAGACCGAAGAAAGAGTGTGCTAGGATCATCTAGAAGTACCTTAACGCAGGGTTGTGGATGACCTGAGATAGCTGCGTGGAAGGATCTTGGCTCCTTCCACCTGAGATGTCACTCCAAAACCTTTCCACTTCTCTGCTCATAAAGTACCCCATTGGTGTCTCTAGAATAGCATCAGGGGTAGTCTGGAATCCTAGTAAATCACCAAACTCTTTGTGAGAGAAAGAGTATTCAATCCCGAACAACCTGAAAATAGCATGTCCATCGGGTCCAGCCTAGGGGTCATGATTAAACGAGCTGAGGAACTCTAGAGTCAAGTTCCTGTAAGTGTTATTCATGTCGTCAAACTGGTCCCACTAGAGTTGGTGGCATAAGAATCTGATGCTTGGCTCTATCCCCAAGGCATCCATGCAATCTTGGTCTGGGTACCGTGTAGGTTCCATAGGGCATCTCATGTGGACATAGTAATGTTCTCTCTGTGCGTCGTCTTTGAAGGCCACGTGCATGCCGTCGGGATTCTGCATTCTGCACAAGGTTAGCAAAAAGGGTCCTGAAATCACATAAAACATTCAATTGTTAGTCCTGACAGAATAATAAAGGAAATAAATTAAGATAAAGTAAAAATAAATAAAAGTAAGATAAGAAAACCATGGGTTACCTCCCATGTAGCGCTTGTTTAACGTCGTTAGCTCGACGACCGGATTTTACACATCATTCGAAGGATTTGGTGGATCACTTAGAGTATGGCTGGAGTATGTTGTTGGAATGTCACCTCCTTTGTAGGGCTTTAGTCTCTGTCCATTGATGATGAACGGTTTACATGTTTGGTTCTTGATTTCAATAGTTCCAGATCTTAGAATCTTAGATACTTCGAAAGGGCCTGTCCATCTTGAGCGAAGTTTCCCTGGAAAAAATTGTAACCTAGAATCGAACAGAAGAACAGGATCTCCTATTTTGAAGTCTTTTCTTATGATTCTTTTGTCGTGCCAAGCTTTTGTTCTTTCTTTGTATATAATGGCATTTTCGTAGGCTGATTGTCTGAGTTCTTCTAATTTGTGGATATCAAGGATACTTTTTTCACCAGCAGTTAGGTAATCCAAATTCAATGTTTTAATGGCCCAATAGGCTTTATGCTCTAACTCAAAAGGTAAGTGACATGATTTTCCATAGACTAGTTGATAAGGGGTTGTTCCTATAGGGGTTTTGAAAGCGGTTCTGTAGGCCCATAACGCTTCTTGAAGTTTCTGCGACCAATCTTTACTAGATATAGAGACAGTCTTCTCAAGAATTTGTTTGATCTCCCTATTAGATACTTCTACTTGTCCATTAGTCTGTGGGTGGTATGGTGTTGCTACTTTATGCTTAACTCCATGCTTGCTTAAAATTTTATCCTATATTCTCGATATGAAGTGTGATCCTCCATCCCTTATGACTAAACGGGGTGTTCCAAATCTGGGAAATATATAATTTTTAAATAATTTGATGACTACTCTGGTGTCATTCATGGGTGCGGCGATAGCTTCAATCCATTTAGACACGTAGTCAACAACTACTAAGATATACTGGTTTTCTAAAGATGGTGGGAACGGTCCCATAAAGTCTATACCTCATACGTCGAAGAGTTCTACTTCTTAGATGTTTCTTAGAGGCATTTCATTACATTGTGAAATATTTCACGTACGTTGGAATCTGTCACATTTGACAATGAAAGCATGGACATCACGCGACATGGTGGGCCAGAATAGGCCAGCTTGAAGAATCTTGGCATAGGTCTTAGAGGTGCTTGCATGTCCACCATAGGGTGCAGAGTGACAATGCTCAGTTATATTATGTACCTCCTCTTCTAGGACACAACGGCGGAAAATGCCATCTTTACCTCTCTTGAAAAGAAATGGTTCGTCCCAATAGAAGTTTCTCACATCACTGTAGAACTTCTTCTTCCGGTGGTAATTTAGATCGGGGGGTATGATGTCAGCAGCTAGGTAATTAACAAAGTCTGCATACCAGGGCACGTTACTTATAGCTAAGGATTTTTGAGAGTGCTCATGAGGGTCTGGGTTATCATCTTCAATAGTTTCTAGTTTGGCTATCAGTCTATCATAGGCAAAATCGTCATTTATGGGTATTGAGTAAGGCTTCAGGTATTCTAGCCTAGAAAGGTGATCAACTACTACATTATTTGTGCCTTTCTTATCACGGATATCTAAATCAAATTCTTGCAGTAATAGAATCCATCGAAGTAACCTAGGTTTGGCATCCTTTTTACTTAGTAAGTAACGGATGGCAGCATGGTCGTTGTAAACTATAATTTTGGCTCCTACTAGATAAGATCTAAATTTGTCTATGGCGAAAACTACAGCTAGGAGTTCTTTTTCAGGTGTTGCGTATTTGAGCTGGGCAGCGTCTAGGGTTCTACTGGCATAATAAATTACGTGCAACTTTTTATCTTTTCTCTGACCTAGAACGGCTCCAACAGCATAGTCACTAGCGTCACACATTACCTCAAATGGTTCTGACCAATCAGGGGGTTTCATTATAGGTGTTGAAATCAGAGCTTGTTTCAAGAGATTAAACGCTTCATTACATTTTTCATCGAAGATGAATTCAACATCTTTCAGTAAAAGGCCAGTTAAAGGCTTTATTATTTTGGAGAAGTCCTTGATAAAACATCGATAGAATCCGGCTTGTCCAAGAAAACTTCTTATTTCCCTGATAGTCTTCGGCGGTTTTATATTCTCTATGACTTCTATTTTGGCTTTGTCTACCTCTATTCCCTTTTCGGAGACTATATGTCCTAAAACAATCCCTTTGGTAACCATGAAATGACACTTTTCCCAATTTAGCACAAGGTTTACCTCCACACATCTTTCCAGGATTTTCTCAAGGTCGATAAGTCAATTTTTGAAATCAAATCCACAAAATGAGAGTCCAAAAGGCATTCGTCTATAGGAAAAATTTCCAACAGGGCATGTAAAGGTAGTTTTTTCTTGATCTTCGGGGTGAATAGGTATTTGGAAGAATCCTGAATATCCATCTAGGTAACAAAAGTAAGAGTGTCTGGCTGGACGCTCCAACATTTGATCTATGAAAGGCAAAGGAAAATGGTCATTCCTGGTTGCTTTATTTAGTTTTCTATAGTCTATGTACATACGCCATCCTCCATCAGTTCTTTTTGCTACAGGTTCGCCTTTCTCGTTTTGTACGACTGTGATGCCTCCCTTTTTAGGTACTACATGCACATGACTTACCCATTTACTGTCCGAGATCTGATATATTATACATGTCTCTAGTAACTTAAGAACTTCTGTCTTAACTACTTAACTCATCATAGGATTTATTCTTCTTTGGTGTTCTCTAGAGGGTTTTGAATCTTCTTCGAGCAAAATCCGATGTGTCACACCCCAAATTTTACCCCTAACTGCCCGCATCATACATTCATCGCATTTAACAGAAAATTTCCAAGTTTTGTTTTTCTGTCACTTTCAACTCATTTTTTGAGTTTCTCAAGATTTATTTATTTTTATTTCTTTTCACTTCCAAGCTTCCATTTTTAATTTTAATTTATATTTCTCATTTTTAACTTTTATTTCATTTTTGTATTCTTATCTTTTGTTTTCTAGTTCTATTTCTATATTCCATTTTTAACTTCTTATTTTTAGAATTTTTGTTTCAATTTCTATTACTAGTTTTTTTATTCATTCTCTGTTTCCTTCTTTATATATATATATGTATCTCCATTTTAAATTTAATTTCTATTCATCTTCAAGTTCTCATTTTTAAATTGTTTGTTTTTATTATTTTCTTAAATTTTTATCTCAATTTCTACTTCCAATTTTATTTCATTTTAAAAAAAAATTGTTTCTATTTTTATTATAACTTCCAACTTCAATTTAAGTTTAAGTTCAATTTTGCTTTTAAATTCATTTCTCCAATTCATCTTCCAATTTCAATTTTTGTCCCAAGTTTAGTTCATATTTTCTATTTCTAGTTTTTTTCTTTTCCAAATTCATATTCCAAATTTCAAATTTCAAGTTCTCACATCATTTGTAAATTCAAGTTTAAATTCAAGCTTTAATTGCATTTCAAACTCATCATGAACTCAATGTCAAAATCTCATTCCAAGATCATTACAAATTCATGAAAAAAAGAGAGTTTGTTCCAAACACCAAAAATTCCAAACTTCTATTTGTCAATCTCAAGTGCATTCCTAATTTTCAAACTCATAACCAAATTCAATTACAAGCTTTTGTCAAAGTTACATACAAGTTACAAGCCACAAATTAGCAATTACAAATTCAAAACAAAAGTGTTGCTTGAATAAAGATGGTTCAAAGTTTCTCATCATAAGCAAATGCATCCAACTCCATGTTTGTTTTCTTGAATTCTTCATGCTATGCCACATCTCCAAACTTCATGCCTCTTCCATCCATCATACACATGAAAATTTAAAAAAAAAACAAGTTAGCATTAACATTTCATCAAACTCATACATAATCCATTCATCATATTTATTCAATCAAATTCATTCAACACATTACATCATTTAATACCATTCATCATTCTCAAACATTTCATTCAAGCATACCATTATTCAAAAATTCAGCATTCATGATAATTCATTTTTACATATTGTAAAGTTTCTTTTTCTCATAACAAAGTGTCAAGATACATAGTACAAAAATCAGCAAGACCACATGGCTCACTAGCAGACAAAAAACAGCAGAATAATAGCAAGACAAAGCAGTTTGACAGCACACAAAACAGTCTGCTCCACCTCCCCACTACTACACACAAACTCAGATTTTGTCTCCCTTGTCCCAACCCTTCATCAACAAGCAATAGGGTACAGAATTCAAACCAAAAAACCCTAATTTCTCCCTATAAAACCAGAACTGTTTCATTCATAAAAGGAGGAGATTGACACGAAAGCAAACCAAAAATACAACATCACTAAAAAGTCCTAAAGAGCCACCACTACCAACCATCAATCACACCAGCAGTAGCAAGGAATAGGGAGAAGCTACACAAAAAGAGGAATAATAGAAGTGAAGCTTACCATTGCGGATTCTTCACCCCGATAACTTTCGGGTCGGTAATGTTCTCCTTTTCCTTCACCTCTTTTCAGCATATTGTTCATCTTACTTGATTCCTCCTTTAGCCATGTTTATGTTTACGACTGATTTTTGATTTCGACTAGCTAGTTTCATTCTTTCTTTCAATTTCACTTCATCCTTCCCCATGTTGCATAACACCCACTGCATACACAAAACCAGAAACTTCATATTAGAAACCTCCACAATCAAAAACTTACAAAAACTTCAAAAAGCCAAGTTCCAGCAAAACTGCAGCCACAAATAACCATAACCACATGTTACCGAACAAAAAAAACCTAGGGAGCCTTTAGAAAAAAACCATACACATCCCCAACAAAACTTTGAAGAAACTCAAAAGGGGAATACAATTATCATAGAATATCAGCAACTAGCACAGAACATTAACAACCATGAATTAAGCTTCGAATAAAAAACATCACCTTAGAGCGGATTGATCCCTTGAGCCTTCTATATTCATCTCCCATCCAAACAGCGTTTGGAATCCGTCGTAAACCTTAACCTCCTCTCTCACCCTCACCAGAAGCCATCTAATACCACCCTTTTGAAAACTGTACTAAATCACCGAGTCCACCTTCACCCTTCATTATCGTCACCACACCGTGAGATCTTCAATCCATTTCCTCCACCACCTGT
Source organism: Lathyrus aphaca (assembly GCA_963966055.1). NCBI lineage: Eukaryota > Viridiplantae > Streptophyta > Magnoliopsida > Fabales > Fabaceae > Lathyrus > Lathyrus aphaca. The sequence continues at coordinate 252,197,214 of OZ014522.1, forward strand.
GTATCGGCGAAAAAAGAGTAGATCAGAGAAAAAACAGCAGAAACCAACATGAGTTTAGAGGGGTCGAAACTGAGAAGAACAGTAAAAAAAAAACTTAAACGAATATCAGGAAAACTAAAAAACCTTCAACCATTAGCTTCCTCCAACTGTGCGAAACACATCCACCAACAAGCTGATGGTATGATCACCCTGCATCAAACCTGAGTCCAGCTGAAAACAGCTCAACAAAGTTCCATCACTCTCACCGAATCGGCAGCACAGTTTCACAACGAACTCACCATCAAAACTAGGCAACCACCACCGAACACCTCTTTACGGAATTGATAACAAGCAGCTAACCTGTGAAGAACAAGATAAAAACCAAGGTTCATTTACCGCTCACAAAACAATAACAATACCTTTTCAAAACTGCAAACCAAACACAACCCAAAGTAAGTCCAGAAATACTCACCTGTTTCCAAACACAGTTCAAAATAAACCCAAAAACCACCTTTCACAAAACCCTTCGACAACCTTTTTTTCATAAACCATTTGCACATCACAGAAGAGACAAAAGATAAACTCAGCCATCACTAAATCCTAGCAATACTTCATACCACATACATAAAGTACTGAGAAACAAAAAAACATAGCAAAAAACTTTCACAACAGCAGCAACCAGGACCAACCTCTTCATACCACCCTCGCACAAACCGCTACACTCTTCATTTTATTTAACCTGCAAGACAAACCAGAATCGAATCATAAAAAAAAAAACACTAATAAGAAGCCAATGGAAAACCATCACAGAGCAGGTATCATTAACAAGAAATAACCATTAACCTTCCAAATCAAACACTGACCGAAAACCATCAACATCCTTCAGACCCTGCATAAATCCGAACATACAACCACATATCAGAAAAAAAACAAAACAAAGAAGATTCTCAGAACCAGCAACAAAAAAATTCAAGCACCACTCTTCTATCACAAAAAATAACCACTATCATACGTTTGAAAAAAAACAAAACTAAAAAACTAAAGAACCAAACCCTCGTCTCCCCAACTCACCCTTCCCGCAACTTCTTCAAACCCATACCAAGCCATAACCATCCTCCAACCCTCATAAACGCAACCTTCACCTTTTCCTCCATCAACACGCGAAAATCGCGAACAAAAATGAACTGATGAGAACACCTCTTCCGCCCAAACTCATCGAACCACCGTGACGGAATTGGAGACCCGAAACCGCGAGCCTTCCTTCATATTTTGAAAGCTCCTGTCAACAAAAACCAAAAGCACCGAGTTTGAGATGAAGAGAGAGGGACTGAGAATCAAAATCCGTAAAACCGAGAGCGAAAGCAAGATCGTAAAACTGAGACGCGTGAGAACAATTTGAAACTCACCGTTTAATTAAGAGTAAACCAAATCGAGGGAGAGGGCTTGGGAGAGTGTCCGTTTTGAGAAGAACCGAACGCGATTGAGAGTGAGAGCGGGTGATCGTGAGAGAGAGAACAGGGTTTGAGAGAAAGAAATTTGACGATGAGAGAGTGAGACGGACAAGGGGGGTTTCTTCCCCATTTCACAGACGGCGTCGTTTTTCCCTAGGGTTCTAGTTTTTACCCCTTTTGCAACTGGATCGGGTTAGGGCCGGGTCCGACCCGTCAAACCCATGACCCGGTCTCCTAACCCATCACCCGGTCCCTCCTCTTCTTAATTCTTGGGCCTGCTGGGCTGTTTCTAAAGGCACCTCCAGTTTTCTCTGTCTCCAGCCCATTTATTTTTGTCTATTTTCATTATTTATTTTCTCTCTTCATTTTTATTTGTTTCTATTACCTTTTTTTAATAATAAAAAAAACTCTCTAAAAAACCAAAAAAATATTAAGTTATTTATTTTTAAGTTTTGTCATTTAAATTAAATCTTCTTTTCAGTTTAATATAAAAACCTAAAAATATTTTCCTTTAATTTTACTCACCCTTTTATTATTATTAATTTCCATTTTTTTTAATTTTGCTCTAATATATCAAAAATCAAAAAGATCATTTTTCTTAAATCTTTATGTTTAATTAGATTTTAGTGTCTTTAGCTAATTTATTTAGGTTTTTTTATTTAAATATATCTTATCTTCTTAGTAAATTTCTTATTCGTTCCTTAAGAAAAATCTAAAAAAAATGTGTTTAGTTTTTTTTCCCTTAAGTAGTTTATGTAAGACACTTAGTAAAGGTTAGTTTCTTTAGAGGCATATCATTAGGGTAAGTTGGGTTAAATCTAGGTTTATCTCTTAGTGTGAGTTTTTATTTTAATCTTCTGATGTTTTGGTTGTATATATGCCATGAATTTTTTTAATTTTAATTTTGCAAGATGACCATATATTTGTTAAAATAAAAATTGGAAGCGCACACTTTTGAAACTTTAATTTTCAAAATAATAATCATTGGTCCAACGCCAAGTCAATTTCATATACACTTCACTCACACACGTAAGTCGGTCGTTTTACGACCGCCATCTGCACGGTCTTTACACTTCACAACTTTCCAACTTAAGCAAATTGACGCACCGCGTTTGTCTTCCACCCCCGCATTCTCGATCCATATATCGAGTCATAGCCCGGTTACTAAGCCTTTTATCTTGTACTTCCATTTACTTCATTCAGTTAATTTTTGCAAGTTGCAACCTATGCCTTAGACTTAGGAGCTTGCACCCTCATTTATTTACTTTCTTTTATGCTTTTCAATCCAAGAGGGAAAGAACTCCTGCAGTTGACTCAATGTCATAGGAAGTTTAGCCATCCCTAGTTCCTTTTCAACCTTAACCATTAGGACTTTTTATTTTAGAACTTTTGTGACTTTCCTAAAGTCACGTGAGTGTTTGCCATAACACTTACCTTCCCCCGCGAACCTTGAGCGTAACCAAGTGTTCGTTAATCCTTAGGAGAACTACGAGTGCTCTGATTCTATACCCGATACGTAGGCATCGATGCGATGTTGTGCGAGCACCATTAGAAATAAAACTTTAGGTTCCCATAATTTTAGCAAGCAATAAATAACAATAACACAAATATTAACAAGAGGTTCCTGTAGGATACTGCGGATGCTTAGGATGCTAACACCTTCCCTAGGTATAATCAACCCCCGAACCTAGTTTCTCCTCATTTAGGGTTTTTACGATCTTTTTCCCTTTTCCCTTTGGATTAAATTAAAGTCGGTGGTGAACATAAAAGTTTTGCGATTCAAGCTTAATCAATAGTTTGGTATCCGATTCTCACCGCAACATACACTCTCAACTTCAAATTTTCAAAGTTCTTCCTCTCTCAAACCCAGATCTTCATCTTTCCTCAAGCTCCTTCAAAGCTAACAATGGAGGCCTCAAGCTCTCAAAAAGACAAGAAGAACATAGAAGTTCTCCCTCCTGCACACAAAATCCTTGGACCAAAGGTGGTGGATAACCAATAATACATCCCAGAGCCTCTGAATCAAAGAGAAAAAGAAAGCATTTACTATTCTCAGGTACTCATTCCCATTCTTGTTTCTGGTAAACATCATGCCATGTTAGGTCCCCTCCCTAACCCAAATATTGATCTAGCTCGTCTCACAGATTTCTTCCCCACTTATACATATTCAAAACCCATAGGATCGGGGAAGATAAAAACACCTAGTGACAAATCCCCAGAAACCCAGACTGAAACTGAAACTCTAGACTTAACTTATTTAAATCAAAGTAGGATTTTTAGAAGTTTCCCCTGGTTGAAAGACCCATCCGAATACTTAGACTAGGTAGAAAAGCTTGAAGCTTTCAAGGGTAAGATTTGGAAGAAAATAGACATTTATGACCTAATTCAAATGTCGAAAGAGGGCACAAACTATTGCCCTACCATGATTCTATCTTCCCTTTATTTTTGGGATAGTACTTATAATACCTTCCACCTTCCTTGCGGAATGGTAACACCCACTCTTTTCGACCTAGCTGCTATAGTAGGTCTTAGCCCACTAGGCATGGATTTTGACCCAACTATATTAGATAAAAATACCATAGCTTTTGACACCAGTTTTGCCTCATACTCCCCCTTCATTGCTCATTATCACAACAAAGACTCCCCTGATGTGTCAGACACAGAACATATAGCCTTTTGGACTCTTTGGCTATCAAGATTCGTATTTTTCTCAAGATCCCTCCAGGTAGCCAAAAAATACATCACTATAGCTAATCAACTACATGCTGGTAGAAACCTTTGACTAAGCGAAATGATTTTGGCTAGCCTCTATGAATCTATGAGTGAGGGAGTCGAAACCATGAAAAAAATCAAGGACAAGGGAAAACTTATCCTAGCGGGTCCCTTTTGGCTCTTTCAACTGTGGCTTAATGCCACATTTGAATCCAGAATCTTCAACAAAGGCATGGTGGATGAAGAGTATGTCAAGGATAGGCACGTCGAATGGGCAAGGTTGGCTCAACTAACTCCTTCGGAAGAAGGGCAAAGCCTTCGACGTTCTTTCACCAGTTACATCAATATGTTCGCCAAAAGCCACAATTCTACTGCGAACATGGACCCCTTTGCCAATAGGACTGTAGGGCCCAAATGGTTTACCAGACAGCTCCCTGTCGAACACAAAAAGGACGAAGACAATTTTTTGACTGTTTGGAAAATGCTTCTGACGCCAAGACTTCCACCTTCTTACCCAACCATGAGTAACTCTAAGGTAGCCTTACTAGTTTATCAACCAAACTTAGTTGCTCGATAGTTTGGGTTGGTACAGCTGAAGCCTAGGTCGATTTACCCCAAGAAATGAGCTATTCTCTTTTACAATTCGTTTCTGACTGCGGCGAAAAGTATTGAGATTATGGAGAAATTGAACGACGCTACTCTGGAGGTTCGACCGGTGATCTTCCGACCCATGTTCTTTTGTACACAAGAATTCGACGTCTGGTGGAAGGAGTATTATCTTACAAGATTTTATGATGTAGCTACCTTCAACCAACTTCTGACGAACGCTTTTGCTTTTGTGCAGGACAGAACGAAAAAAGGTAGTGATCAACATGTTAAGGAAATTCAAAAGTTTCAAAAATATTTTGAAACAGCATACAGGCCAGATGATCTTAGGCAAACCATAGGTGAAGCATCTGTGACTCTAAAGCATAAATTCACTGAAAGGATGGGGAAACTGGTAATACCCTCGTATATTCCACCAGAGGCGCATTATAATTTTGCATATTCCAGTTATCCACCAAAGTTTCCCCCTCTACCATCTATTGATTTTGGTGTGGCGCTCAGCCCTCCTTTCCCAGATTGGTTCGTATGTGAGGAAGATTTAAAACTCTTAAAGAGTCACAAAAAAAGCTAGCCGAACGTGTGGTTCCGACCAAATATCATCTGGACGATTATCCTGGGCACCTTCATGTTGGAAAAGAACACGTGCGCGTGGAATCTACTATTCTTGAAGGTGTTTGCACCATTAGAATTTATTGTTTTTAATTTCTTATGCTTTATTCATTTATTTTTCTTTTTTTTAATAATTATTTCTTTCCAGCTACCAAAATTCCAATCAAGAAGGCATCTGTCGAAGACTAACTTGTCAATCCTGTTAAGAAAACTTCTTCGACGGCGAAAAAGGTTTCATTTTTTTTATTTAAAGGACTTGTGTTAATTTGGCCTTTGGCTTATTGAAGTCTTGTTATTTTTCAGGTGAGTCGAAAACCCCCTACTCCTCAGAAAAGGAAGAAAGAAATAGTGAAGGAGATTTCTGAAGATTCTGGTGACGAATCTCCTGATCAACAACCCCTAAAAAGGAAGAAATCCAGCAACATAAGAACAATCGCTTCCGAAAGGTCGCTCGTCACATCGAAGAAAACCTCTCCCATCAGTCCAGTGGTTAAATTCGCGGGGGACGCAGAAAGTGGGAACTCCAGTTTTCATACTGAAATTCCTCAGGTAACTATTTTCGACTGACTTTTGAATTTAAATTCATGTGCATATTTTTCATATTCTTTTCTTTTCTTCAGGTTGAAATCAACCTTGGTGAACCTTCCCATGGCGCTGGTGAGACGAATGTGGAAAAACAAATCCAAGAGAAAGAACTCTCAAAGGGTGATGTATTTGAACCCCAAACCTGCTCTGCATTCGACACCATATTGGATGAGCATTCTACGGATAACTCCCCTGACAACCCAAAATCCAAAGCCAAGGAAAATCAACCTGCCGAAGCTGGTAAAGGTGAAAAAGCTGACGTCGAATCTGTGACTCAGGAGAAGGAGAAGCCACCCGAAATTACAGACGCTAAGGAGGAGAAACTTAAAGCCAAAGTTGTAGCAGAACAAGACCTGTCGAAACAAGGCACTGGGCCCAGCGTTCAGAGCCTTCCTGACTCCAATCCGAACAAATCTCTATCTTCAAGTTCGACTGCCTTTACTCATGAGGAACTTGAGAGCCTGAAGGTACGAAAGCCTTTGAACTATCTGAAAGCCATGATCAACCAACGTTACAATTTCCAAGATTCCTCCAACAATTCGTCAACCTCTGGAACCACTTCTGAAGTGAAGAACCTTAGCGTTCTTATGGGTGAAATCAAAAGCAAAGTGCTTGGTGTCGATCTATTCAGACTTCTGGAGGAGGACCCTACTCAGCAATGTGAAATGAAGAAACTCCTTAAACAAGTGAACATTTTGGAAGCCAGCACTGACGAAACTCGTCTGGTGTTGGATCTTTCTCAGATTATTGATGTAACCTATGCAGATCTCAATCGTCGAAGAGAGTACATCAAACTGATTTCTAACAAAACAGACACTC
>OZ014522.1:252204174-252376335 GCA_963966055.1 Lathyrus aphaca
GGTTATTGTTTCTGGTATCCCAAACCTATAGATTATGTATTTTTGGATAAATTCTATAACTGCTTCTTGATCCACATTAGTTAGCGGTATGGCTTCGATCCATTTAGTAAAGTAATCCACTCCTACTAAAGTATACCTTTGCCCTTTTGATGAAGCAGGTCGAATTTCTCCAATTAGATCCAAAGCCCATCCTCTGAATGACCAAGGTTTTATGATCGAATGTAGTTCGCTTGCAGGAACATGTGGTATTCCTGTGTGGATTTGGCATTCTTGGCAACCCTTCGCGAATTCGACACAGTCTTTGAGCATAGTTGGCCAATATAAACCCTTTTTAAATAGTAGCCATTTCATCTTATGTCCTGCTTGGTGTGCACCACATGTGCCACTATGTATATTCGACAGTGCAATATACGCCTCTTCTTCGCCTAAGCATTTTAGTAAGACTTCTTCTGGAGTCTTTTTAAACAATTCATTCCCAAAGAGTACGTAGCTTAATGCTTTATATCTTATTTTCCTTTCTACGCTTTTGTTTGGGTCTTATAGATAACTTCTTATAGGTTTTCTCCAGTCATCCATGTCTGAATTGTCTATATTAAAAATTTCGAAGCTTTCGTCATCCCTATAACCAAGTTTCATTGATTCTAAATCTGATGGGGATAATTTGGTCAATACAACCCTTCCCCTTACTTCAATAGATTTCTCCAGATTTTCTCTTGATACCCTATAACCTGATGCAATCTGAGCCAAATCATTGGCCTCTTGATTCTTTATTTTAGGGATATGTTTGAGGGTCACAGTGTCAAATGCTTTCAGGAGCCTGTTGGCTATGACGAAGTACATGATCAGATTTTCTTTAACACATTTGTACTCTTTGGTTAGTTGTTTTATTACTATTTCGACTCGAGCTGCCCCCAGTTCCAACAAAGTTTCAAGTCCAGCAATTAAAGCTTCGTACTCAGCTTCATTATTTGAACAAAGGTCTTTGACCCTATACTTGAATTTTATCAGGAGAAATAATCAATATACCTATACCTGCACCATTCTTGTGGCTGGAACCGTCGAAATACAATTTCCAAGGCTGTAGTTCGACGTACTTTATTTCACTATCGTCTATGGAATGGTCGGCTATGAAATCAGCCACCACTTTCCCTTTTACAGCTTTTAAAGGCAGATATCTTAAGGAATATTCAGTTAATGCTAAAGCCCATTTCCCAATTCAACTATGTAAAATAGATTTAGAAAGCATGTATTTTATTACGTCGAAATGAGATTATACAAATACATCAACTGGTTTTATATAATGTTTTAATTTTGTACAAGAGAAATATACACAGAGACATAACTTTTCTACTACACTATCTCTGGTTGCAGCGTCGTTTAATACTCTGCTGAGATAATAGATGGCTCTTTCGACGCCATTTTCATCTTCCTGACAAAGCATGCTTCCAAGGGTCTTATCAGATGCTGAGATATATAACTTCATGCTTCTTCGTCTATTAGGTGACGTCAAGACTGGAGGGATTTCCAGATATCCTTTTATCTCGTCAAAAGCTTCTTGTTGTTCTTGCCCCCATGTGACATTTTCTTTTTTGAGTCGAAATAAGGGGGAGAAGGCTTGCGTCTTCCCACTGAGGTTTGAAATAAATCTTCTAAGGAAATTAATCTTCCCCAGCAGTGACTGCAGTTCTTTCTTTATCGAATGAGCTTTCCCCTCCATTATTGCTTTATCTTTATTAGCATTTATTTTGATTCCCTTTTTGTGGACCACAAAACCTAGGAAATCTCCAGCCTACACACCAAACGCACATTTAAGGGGGTTCATCTTTAAACCATGTTTTCTCATTGTCTCAAAGGATTGTCGAAGATGGTTTAAATGATGTGTTTTTGAAACAGACTTTATTACAATATCGTCAATGTATACGTGCATGAATGTTTTAATAAAGTCATGAAATATGGAATTCATAGTGTAACGCCCCGATTCGATAATTCCCATTTTGTTGGAGTCTTTTATTTTAATTGAGTAATTATTATTTTGTTTGTGAAATTAATACGATGATATGATATGTTGATGAATTAATGTGATATGTTGGTGTGATATGTGATTTTACCGTTTTATGAATTTCCGGGTAAAATTGGATAAGAGGGTATTTTAGACTTTTGTTAATTAGTGATTAGTTAGAAATTAGTAGAATTGGTATTTTGTGAGAAAATGATATTTGGTTGGAGAGAGTAGAACATAGAAAGAAAATATAAGAGAGTGAGAAAGAGTATAAGTTGGTAAGAAGAGAAAGAAAAGGTAGAAAGAAAAAGAGAAGAAAGAAAAAGGAGAGAAGAGAAAAGAGGGAAAGTTGGAAAAGCTTCAAGATTTCTCCAAGAAATCGAAATAATCGGGTAAGGGTGATAAGCATTGTTATCTTAATATTGTGTATGATTATGTATGTGTTTGATTGATTGAGTTTTGGTTTTGATGAAAGTTAGAGAAGATGAATAGTTAGGGTTTGAGAGAAAATGTGAGAAATTGGTAGATTAATCGGTTAGAAATCGTTGTAATCGAAGTATGATGTTAGATATATGTTATTGATCATGTTTGTATGGGTTTAGAGGAGTTTTGGAGTGGTTAAGGTTGACTGTTCGCAGCTGGTATGTTGCTGAAATCACAGTGGTCGCTCAGCGAGCTACCCTCTCTCAGCGAAAGTTCCAGGGTGATTTTCGCTCAGCGAGCTGTTCGTCGTTCAGCGAGCCTGGGAGGAGTTTTGGGTTTTTTACGTTTTGTTTCGTAACTTGAGTTTCGGGTATCCGTTTTTAGTGATCCTTATATCGATTCGAAGCTAAAAACATGTAGAATCTAATGATGCTAAAATATGTAATGTTTAGCCGACTTTTCTGATAAAACGTAATTATGTTAATTATGGAATTGTGGGTTTGATTGTTGTATTGAGGCTGTTTGGCAAGTAGATACATTGCTTGAATTAAATGCGATTGTATGTTAATTGTATGAGATCAATGTATAACTATATTGTGAATATGTATGCATTTTCAAGAATGTTGTGTGTCATTTTGCATGTAAGCATAATGTATGCATTCTTGTGCTGTGGGATTCTTTGTGAATCTGTTGTAGCATCGTATGCTCATGTGGAGTGTGAGCGATGACTACAACAAAATCGTGTGCCCATGTGGGGCGTGAGTGATCGGATTGTGTGCCCATGTAGGGTGTGAGCAATCCAGAAACATCGTGTGCCCGTGTGGGGTGTAAGCGATGGGTGATTTATTCACATTGATTGTGTGCCCGTGTGGGGTGTGAGCAATCGGATTGTGTGTCCGTGTGGGGTGTGAGCAATCCATAAACATTGTGTGCCCATGTGGGGTGTGAGCAATGGGGAACATCGTATGCCCGACGGGGAGTTACTTTAGGTAACAAGCGATGATTCCATTTGGTTCCTGAGAGAACCTGCTGAAATGTTGAGTCGGTACCGTATTGCATCTGCATAGAGTCGTGTGTCGGTCTCTATGAGTTGCATTTTTATCATTTTGATTATGATTTGCAGAAATAAACATGAATGTGTAAATTTTTATTTGGAGTATTCTGGAAATGATAGTATGTGTGATGAAACATACTTGATGGTATATATGCATGTTTGATATGTATATGTATGTGGTTTATACATTTGTAATGTATATGTGTGATTAAACATAGCTATGACGTATGTTTATGCAGAATGAATAGAATCGAGGAATAAACATAAATGACATAAGTTATGTGAATTGGTGCATGATGAACATGCTTGATTTGTGCATGTACACATTGCGATGTGTATAGGTGATGGGGAATGAAATGTGTGGTGAGAATATGTTTTATGTGCATTTTTATATGTTGAGATATATAATTATATGCAATATTATTATGATAATGTTTCTCACCCTTCTGTTGTTTTATGATGCTCTATGAGGCATTGCAGAGTAGGTTGCTGGATGATATTTTTGTGAAGTTCGTCTTCATCTTTTGGTCGGTCGGCTCTGATATGTAGCACCGGGTAGCTAGGACTTGGCTTGATGCCTTTTTGTGAATACATTTGTATATGTATTTTGATGTGATATGTTTTATGTAAACATGGAGTATTTTGGTGATTCAAACTTGCAGATATATTTATGATAAGTATATAAGTTTAAAATTGTTATGTTTTGTTTCTGCTATTTAATGAATTGATGAATACGGGTGTAAGGATGAAATCCTTATGTATGTAAGTTACCCTGTTTGTTGCATATCTTTATTGAGCAGGTGTAGTATGTTTTTAAATTCAAGTATAATGTGGCATTGCTCTTTTATACCGTTTTTCAAATATACTCTGATGAAATTTTAATATGTTCCTAAGTGAATTAATTGCTTATTTGGGGTATAGAAAGGGGGTGTTACACATAGCCCTTTGGTATGTGGCCCCAGTGTTTTTCAAAACCAAAGGGCATAACTACCCATTCGTACGTCCCTATCGCTCCAGGACACCTAAAGGCTGTTTTTGCAACATCTTCCTCTGCAATGAAGATTTGGTTGTAGCCAGAATATCCATCTAGCATACTTAGGTATTTGTGCCTTGCTGCAGAGTCTACTAGCATTTCTGCTACTGGCATAGGATATTCATCCTTTGGGGTGGCAGAATTTAAGTCTCGAAAATCAATGCACACCCTCAAAGAGCCATTTTTCTTTATTATGGGTACAATATTTGCAATCCATTCGACATACCTGGTTGGACGAATGAATTTACACTTGAGAAGCCTTTCGACCTCCTCTTTTATCTTTGACAAAACCTCTGGTGCGAAACGCCTTGGAGCTTGCTTCACAGGCTTCCTTCCTTCAATTATAGGAAGTTTCAGTTCGACCAAACCCCTGTTGAGGCCTGGCATTTCGTCATAGTCCCATGCGAAGAAGTCCTTGTATTCTTTCAACAACTGAACTAATTCGATTCTAAAATGGGGGTCCATAGCTGCACTTATATAGGTTGGTCTTCTCTCTGCCCCCAGTCCCAGATTGATTTCTTCTAGAGGATCTTGTGCCACCATCTTCATGTTGGTTGAAGTTGGGTCTTTTTCAAATCCCAATGGTTCGTCGTCGTAGATGGCATCCAACTTGTTATTCTGGCATTTGCCTGTCTGCTCATCTTTATTTTCTCCGTCTATGCCTTGGTGAGGGCATGGTGGATGTGAACTTTCTTCCTTGGCTTCGACAGCCATATAATTTTCTTTGGCTTCAAGAGCCGCTTTTAGTTTATTTTCGGCCATATAGGCCGTTAATCTCGTTAGTGTTGTAGCTTCACTCTTAGTTGCCTTCGAATTCACTATCCCAACCCGTTGGTTCTATGTTAGTAGTTCCACAAACATGCCTTGGTTCGCCAATTACCTCTTTGTCCCATTGGAATCCATGTGTCGGATGTAAGTACATAGAGCAATAGGTGTTGTCCGACGCTGTCAGGTCAAAGTCAGCTGGGTTGCAAGGAGCTATGTGGGCTAAGTGTTTGTTGAAGCTTCGATTAGTTATGCCTTTTACTTCAGTCATGAAATAACTTTGATCTCCCTCAATATTTTCGACGATCCCATCAGGACGCCATATGACTATCCGTTGGTGCATCGACGATGGTACCATTCCTACTCCATGGATATACTCCCTACCTAGCAGCAAGTTTTAATTCGCCCTTGATGCAATAACTATGAACATTGTTGGTCTGGTGATGGTGCCTACTGTCAGATCTACTTGAATGACACCCATGGTTGTGCCTACTTTTCCTTCATAGTTCGACAGGACCATGTTGTGTGGTTTTGCATAAGAGTCATTTTTGCCCATTTTCTTCAACATATAGTGGGGCATTAGGTTTACAGCAGCCTCTCCATCTACTAGGATTTTGTTGACGCCTGTGTCTTCGACCTTTCCTTTTATGAACAAGGGTTTCAGATGTCCCTTCATTGAATCATCTGGTTTTTCGAAGAAAGCATTTTGTTCTTCGACACAGCCGTTATTCATGATATAGTAGCATATGGGTCTTGGCCCCACTGTACTATCCATCAAGGCATCTTCTTCATCCTTTACTTCCATTACTCTATCATAGTCTCTGGGAAGTACGGAGACTACATTACAAATCACGTCGAATGAGCCTTCTTCGTTAGACTCGAAGCTATCAGTAGTTTCGTCAGCTTCTGCCACTGCGCTGGTAAGCTTTGACAATGGTAGCCAGTTGATGGTGTCTTTTCCTTTGTGGAGCTTGTCATTTTCTGCCACTTGAGTGTTTCTGCTGGATTTTGCTTTGTTTTCGCCAACATTTTCCTCCTTGGCCTTTAGTCCGCTCGTTGCTTCTTTCTCAGTCCTTTTTTGCCTCTGGAACCTCCTCCATTGAGATTTCGACATGGGATTCTTCCCTTTATAGTTCTCTGAAGGATATGTCATGTGCCTCTGCTTCTCAGCTTCCTTTTTTATTTCGATTGAGGATCCCCTTTGAACTTCAAAACTTTTCCATTCTCTAGGCCTCTGGGCGTCCCTAATGGGTTGTACCCATTTGTCATTCGGTACTTTGCCTGATGGCTTGTAGGTATTGTGGTACCTGCCCCCAGGGCTTTGAAAGTGATATCTGCTTTTCCTCGGATCATATCCATTGGCTTCGACTGCTGGCTTTTTAGACCAATTGCTCCTTGCCATTGATTTCTCTACTTCTTCCAAGTTTGTTGCCACCTTTCTGTCGAAAATGGAGTTGCAGCGCGGACATAGCATCACTTCAGTATTCTTCTTTTGGCACCTTTGGATAAACTCTGCCAAATTTTCACATTCCTTTGGATATGCTGCCCTTTGGTACTCCTCTCGACGACATTCCATCTCATTCATTCCTTTGTTCTTTTGAGAAGCTTCGACCATGTTGATATACAGGCCTTGCCTATCAGCGAGACTTAATTCGTCCATCTTCTTTATGAGAGCCTCTTCGACTTCGCAAGGTCCCTTTGAAGTCGGGTCACTCCTGGTTTGGGCTGCTTTCTTTTTAGGATCTTCCATGGTTCTACGAAGTATCCCATAAGTGATTTTTGGTTGAGGGCCATCAACAGCCTCAACTGTGATTTCCATATTTTCTTTATTTGCAATCTTACCTATGCTGGTGAGATTATTAGTGTCACTATTAAGGCCTTCAGTGACCTCCTTCGACTGGTTACGAAAATTTTCCCTAGTGACCTCATTTCTATTATTGAGGCCTTCAGTGGCCTTCTCATCAGTGTTGGGGAAAGCCTCAACTTTCTCCTCATTGTTGTCAAAATCTTCACCCCATCCTGTTGGTTGTATTTCGTTGATGTTGATCTTGGTGCTAGCAGGCGAACTGTATTTTACCCAGTAGTCAAATTTTCCACTAGGCTCTCCCAAGGTATCCCAGACTACTCCATCTGCAACTAATTTGTTGACTATTTTATGGAAACTTTCAGTAACTCCCTTCCTTAGATGCTTAGCGTCTTCAATGACCCCAGGGTCACCTTGGTGGTCGAAACCCTTAGTGGTTTCAACCTTACTTTGGTTGTCAAAATCTGCAACAGCCTCGATATTGTTTTTCTCTTCAAGATCTTCAGTGACCTTGATCAGAACAGGCATAGTCAATTCATCTCCTGAAGCTCCTTTACGTTGTGGCGAATGGGGGAACCTTCAGTGACTCCCACCATGTTGACAATGTTTTCGAAACCTTCAGTGGCTTCAATCAAATCAAAACTGTGATCTGACACTTTTTCTATCTCGACCATATTCATGTCGAAAGGTTCAGCATAATTAGCTTCCATTACTTGCACATGGGTCGCTTCAACCCTTGTTTGATGTTTTGGCTTCTCTCGAAACTTCAGCCTTTTGTCTTGGATTGCATTTTGAACTAGGTCCCTGAAAAGGAAACATTGAGAAGTTTTATGACCTAGAAAATTATGGTACTTACAAAAACCTCTCTTTTTCTTTTGGTCAATAGGGGGTTATTTTACACCCGGTGGTTTTATTAGTTGACCATGTTTTACCAACAGATCAAATATTTCGTCACACTTGGTAACATCGAACGTGTATGTTCTTTTAGGGAATTTTTTGTTCTTATCCGTTTCGACAGGATTCTTCCCGTTCGACGGAGCTAACATCTTGCAGGAATATGGGGGACCTTGTTTTAATTCTGCTAGGTCAATTTCTTGTTCGTCGAAAATGATTAATTCGTCTTCGTCGTAGTCATCATTTTGACGCATTCCTACATAGGCTACCCTTTCTATTTTGCTTTTGTTAGCCCTATACTTCTCAGCTTTCAATCTTTCAGTTGTGCCAGTTGTGCCATATCTGCCAGTTGTGCCATATCTCTTAAGTACTGGGTGTCTAGTTTCTTCCTTATGGAATAATCTAAACCTCCCGCAGCCATTTCGACAAGTTCTTACTCTGGCACCTGTGTGAAACAACTTGCCTTTAGCAATCTGAATCTATTGAGATAGTCATCAATGGGTTCTGAGTATTATCTTTTTACACTAGCTAATTCTTTTAGAGTTATTTTTGTTTGTCCCGTGTAGAATTGCTCGTGGAACAACCTCTCCAATTGAGTCCATGTATGAACGGAATTCGCTGGTAGGGATGTAAACCAAGTAAAAGCATTTTTTGTTAAGGAACTTGGGAAATATTTTATCCTCGAGTTCTCATTTTGCGCTATTTCGCCTGCCTCTATCAAATAACACGCTATATGTTCTATGGTGCACTCACTAGTATCCCTTAAAAATTTAGTAAACTTGGGGATCTTCCACCTTGGGGGTAGTTCCTGTTGTAGGATATATTCAGACAGTGGGGAAATATAATTTGGCCTTTGTAACCCCACATTTACCCTATTTTGCGCCATTATCCTTTCGACCATGGCTGCTAGATTATTTTCGACAGGTGGATTATTGTAAAGCATTCTTTGTTGCAAGATGTCATCAGCATCTTGCCCTCTCTGGACTAACAATCTCCTAGGCTCTCGTGGCATGGGAACTTCGACGCGAGGCTATTCGACAACCTCTTCTTGAATCCTACGATTTGCTTGAGCGTAGGCCACAGGTCTCTGATTTATTGTTGGTTCCTCTTCGACGTTGACTACTGGATTATGGACCAACTTCTCTCTCTGTCGAATTTCGGGTACTCCAAAGAATTCAGCAATACGCACCATTTGTGTTGCCAATATTTGGTTTGTTTGAGTGGTGCTTTGTATTAAAGGGTTAAATACTTCCCCCATTTGTTGAGTCAACCTATAGACCATTTCATTATTGCTGTTTTCCATTTGTTGACAGATTGCCTGCGCAGAATTAGTCGTAATTGCTGGCATATGGAATCCTGGGGGTTGGTTTGGTCTACTAAAGTTTCCACCATAACCTGAACCTTGTAGCGGCGAAGACAAGTGGGCCACGGTATCCGAATATAATGACGTTGCGTTATGCAAACTAGCCATCATTGAAGTTGGCATTCCATAAGGTTGTTCCCTTCCAAACATGGGTGTGGGAATATTGGATTGATAAGGCCTGAAGTTATTTACCCTAGGGGGAGGAGTACTCATGGGTATCGAATGTCCTATGTTGGAGGAACTAGGTCCACTTCGAGACAACGACATCCCTGGTATTGAACCTGATACTGAGGGATTTCCTCCTTCTGAAACGTGGAGTGTTTCAACATTCCCTCCTGTCGAAGGAATGGCAGTGGAAACTGGAATTTCATCATTATTTACTGGCGGTGGGATAGCCATCCTCCTAACTCTAGTTCTCCTGGGTCTTTCTACGTTATTTTCTGCTATGAAAGGAAAAGGGAAATGGTCCTTCCTGGTTGCTTTATTTAGTTTTCTATAGTCTATGCACATACGCCATCCTCCATCAGTTCTTTTTGCTACATGTTCGCCTTTCTCATTTTGTACGACTGTGATGCCTCCCTTTTTAGGTACTACAAGCACAGGACTTACCCATTTACTGTCTGAGATCTGGTATATTGTACTTGCCTCTAGTAACTTAAGAACTTCAGTCTTAACTACTTAACTCATCATAGGATTTATTCTTCTTTGGTGTTCTCTGGAGGGTTTTGAATCTTCTTCGAGCAAAATCTGATGCATGCATACAGATGGGCTTTTTCCTTTTAGATCAAAGATCTTATATCCTAAGGATGAGGTATACCTTCATAAAACATCTAATAATTGGTTTGTTTCCTCTTGGTCTAAGGTAGCACTGACTATAACAGGATGGTCCATTTCTTCATCAAGAAATTCATATCTCTGGTTCTTAGGCAGTTCCTTCAGTTTTACAGTTGGTTTCATAGGGCAAGGTATAGGATATGGGGTAAGAGATAAACATTTGTGAAGGTGTTCGCTGGTATTTCTAGCGAACAATCTCTGGTTAACCAAATCTCTTAGAAAAGGGTGACTGACAGGACCAACCAAACAAGTCCTAGGACGTCGCGTGCTAAGAATCAAATGAAAGATAATCCAAACGTGGTGTTTATATATTTCTGTCGAAATGTTCTAGAATAACCTAATTGTTGTTATCTATATTGAAGTTGAAAGTGTTTGTATATTTGAATCTACTAACGCGTTTGAAAGTTTTAATGGAAGAAAACTAAAGTTTGATATGATGATAAAGAATTGCTTAAACATAAACTGACTAGAATATGAAATTGTTGGAACGTGAATGAAAAGTAAATGACAAGACGAAAAGTAAAAATTTAAAGAAGAAACTTAAAGCTTTTATAACTTGAAATAAAATAGGTGTTAATACGTACATTTCCAAAATAATCTCTCTTTTCTCTTTACACACGAGTACTTGAGTAAATTTACATGAATTTGTACAATCTATTTCACACACTTTTCACAAAGCAAAACTATCATATTTATATACAAATATCATAACCTTCGAACAATGGTCGAATCCTAAACGAATGCCACTTGGAATTGTGCATGCTAATGTCTTCTAAAAGCCTTCCACGTCCCTCTTTACCAACGAAACAGTTATTGGTACAAAACAAACTGCTCTTCGAAAGATGAAACGAGGTGTCTCCTCGTGACATCAAATTGATTTCCAATTCAAATCAAAAAATCCTTCTATTAGATACTCCTACGTCGAAACTCTTTATTGTCGAAATAACAACAAAACTTTTGTCCGTAGTGATGTGAAGAACTTCCAACCAACAATCCAGCACCTCTTTCAACAAAACCCTTTTCGACTTATCAAACAAATCATCACAAACCTTCTCGAGATTTTGGACATGTTTGGAAGAAAGAGTGATCAAATTCGTCAAAAGATCTTTATAGAAGCTATTTAAAACTTTCATGCACCAAACTCATGTTGTCGAAAATCCTATGCATACAGAAGGTTATCATCAATGTAGGGTTTTTTATAACTGTCATCTTCCCAAATAAGAGTCAATTGCAATTTTATTGCTTAAGTTTCTTCTTCCTGTTCTAATTCCCTGATGCATTCATCAATGATATCTAAGGCATAACAAGCATCTCCTAGTACAGGTGCCATAAGAAATTTCGAGAGTACAAATTCTATCTTCTCGTTACCTACCTCAAAGGTTAGTTTCCCTTTTTTAACATCTATTATGGCTCCAGCGATTGATAAGAACGCTCTACCTAGGAGGATTGGTATGTCGTCATCTTCTTTAATGTCCATGACAATAAAATCAGTAGGTATAAACAGTTGACCTATCCTAACTGGGACGTCTTCAAGTATGCCTATAGGGTATTTAATGGATCTATCGGCTAATTGAAGTGACATCTTAGTAGGTTGTAATTCTCCTAAGTTTAACCTTTCACAAACTGCTAAAGGCATTAAGCTCACACTAGCTCCTAAGTCTAGAAAAGCTTTTTCGATGACATGATTCCCCAAAATACAAGGAATGGAAAAAATTTCGGGATCTTTATCTTTCTTTGCTAACTTATTTTCGGAAATAGAATTACATTCCACGAGTTTCGGATCTTCTAGTCTATGTTTATTTGTAAGTATGTCTTTGAGAAACTTTGCGTAAGAAGGTATTTGGGTGATGGCTTCTGTAAAGGGGATTTCTACGTGAAGTTTTTCTATAACATTAACGAATTTTTGATACTGGTTATTGATTTGGGTTTGCTTTAGTCTTTGCGGGTATGGTATTGGTGGTTTGTATGGCGGTGGTGGTACATAGGTTTTGTTTTTAGGTTCTTCTCCTCTTTCTTGACTTCCCTGGTTTTCAGATTCCTCTGGTTCCTTCTCTTTTTTTCTCTTAGAAGTTTCGGGCTCACTTAATCAAGGGTTTAAGGGTTTCTCATATGCGGTCCCACTTCATAGAGTAATGGCATTTGCTTTCCCTTTCGGGTTCTGTTGAGGTTGTCCATGGAACTGTCCTCCAGGTGTAGTCTGAGGGGCTTGGTTTAAAGCTACCTGAGAGATCTGGGTTTCAAGCATCTTATTGTGGGTGATAATTTGGTCAACCTTGGTCCCTAACTAGGTAATTAGTTCGTTGACATGGACGTTTTGGTTCATGAACTCTTTGTTTTGTTATGTCTGAGCGGTGATAAAATTTTCCATAATTTTCTCAAGGCTCGGTTTTGGTGGTACAGGTTGCATAGGTTGATTTGTTATCGGGGCTTGGTAACCTTGTTGTCTCGGAGGTGCGGTATTTTGGATAGGGTTATTATTTTTATAGGAGACGTTTGGGTGATTCCTCCATCCTGGGTTGTAGGTGTTTGAAAATGGGTTCCCTTGGGTGTAGTTCACTTGTTCAGAGCTGGTCTCATTTAACAAACTGCATTCTGCGGATTGGTGTCCTTGCATACAACATATCTCCCAATTCAACGAAACTGCAGCTACAGTATTCGGGGTTGCATACATATGTTCGACTTTAAGGGCCAACGCGTCCATTTTAGCTTGCATCATGTCTATAGAGCTTAAATCATGTATTCCCCATTGGACTTCCTTCATTTCCACTGTTACTCTTTCTACTCCCCATGATTGATGGTTTTGGGCCATATCTTCGATAAGGGCACTAGCTTCAGGGTAAGGTTTATTCATCCATGTGCCACCAGCAGCAGCGTCGATGGTCATCTTAGTGTTATAGTGAAGTCCATTATATAAGGTTTGAATGATTAGCCAATTCTCTAAACCATGATGTGGGCATGCTCTTAATAGCTCTTTATATCTCTCCCAGGCTTCGAACAACGATTCTCCTTGGTTTTGGGTAAATCTGGCTATTTGGTTTTGAAGAACAGCGGTCTTACTCGGGGGAAAACATCTAGCAAGGAATACTCTTCTAAGGGCTTCCCAAGTTGTTATGGAATTGGGTGGAAGGGAAACTAACCATGATAGGGCTTTATCTCTGAGGGAAAAAGGAAATAATCTTAAGCGGATCGCCTCAGGAGGAGCTCCATTGGTTTTAAAGGTGTCTGCTAACTGGAGAAAGTTTTTTAAATGTTGATTTGGGTTCTCGGTAGCAAGATCTGTGAATTGCCTCTGCTGCACTAATTGCAGCAGGGATGGTTTAAGTTCAAAATTATTAGCTGGGATAACGGGGTTTACTATACTGGAACTAGGTTCCTCGTTTGATGGTTGGGCGAAGTCCTTAAGAGGTCTTTGGTATTGATCTTCGGCCATATCTCTCCTAATTCTATGGAAAAATAAATGTGCGCGAGTGTAACGTTCAGGTTCAGCTAGAGGGTCTACTAGGCTTCTGGCACTGCAAGTCTTTTGCATTGACCGGCAGGTAACAACCTTAGTCTAAAAGGTATAACTACAGGGTACGAAATTGGTCCCTGGCAACGGCGCCAAAAACTTGATGCGTTTTTTCGCAAGTGTACGAACACATCAGAGAAATATAAAAGATTGTCGAATCCACAGAAACCAAGTGTCAATCTATCGTTATCTGTTGTTATGGTGTGTATCTAAGGCAATTGAAAATAATGGTTTTAAAGGGTGCACAATGATAAATAAAATAGTAAATTAAAATTAATTGATAAAGACAGGTTCGAATGCAATTCACATAATCAATTGATAATCAAGTACTTGTTAATAGAACTACTTATGGGCAATGTTTTCTACTTTTAAAAGAGCTAATTTAACAGGAACTATCGCTTTCACGTATTCAGAACCGAGTTGTACTCCCTAATCAAACCCTCCTACTGTCACGGATAAAAAGGTGCATACTGCGTTAGAGTAGTAAACCTATTTTTAAGAAATATAGTATCATAACTAAGTTGAAAAGTATTTTGACCTGAATTTCTTAGCAAAAAGAGGTTCTTATGAACCAGACTATAAACTTCTTAACGCGTCCGAAAATAGTTTTAAAATCTCTTTTCTTTTTAATCTAAAAACTCCTAATGAACAAGACAAAGCGCTTTTGGTTGTTTTTGAAATAGTTAAAAACAATTAAGTTAAATAGGTGTTGGATGGCTTTCGATCTTACCCTACGGGACTTTAAAGAACATGAAACTTATAGTTGAAAGTCAAGATAGCCCTTAAGCGATTCTACAAACAGTTGTACGGATTACCGGTTCAATTATGATCCTTACATTCTAACCTTTATAAAATTAGTTAGACATGGTACAGTAAAAATTCATTTTATTATTTTTCATAAAAAGTATTAAGTGCGAGTGCGGGAAAGTAAATTAAAAGTAGTGTGAGTGCGGAAATAAAAGAAAGTAGTGTGAGTCCGAGAAATAAAAGAAAGTAGTGCGAGTGCGAGAAATAAACGAAAGTAGTGCGAGTGCGAGAAATAAACGAAGTAAAGCGAGTGCGGGAAATAAAGAAAGTAGTGTGAGTGCGTAAATAAAATAAAGTAAAGCAATGCGGAAAGTAAATAAAATAAAGCGAGTGCAGAAAAATAAAATACGAACTGGAATTAAAATGGCGGCAGGATTAACTTACTTCCAAAGTGCTCCAAGACTCGATCACACAGACATATACAGACTCGATCACTCGATTGTAGTAACACCCCGATGTAAAGTGATTACTACTTTAAAACTTATATATGCCTAAGAGATTCTAAGTTTGGATGATGAAAAACGAAATTCTAAAGTCCTATTTATAGGCAAACATTTAATGGGAAAAGACAAGGATGCCCCTGCAACTAAAAAATGGAGGGAAAGTATTTTTTCCTTGTGGCGCTCGCCATGGGTGTATTTTGGTGGAGAAAGTGGGGATCGTGGGAACTTGGCAGTTGGGGAGAGTCTTGAGATGTGTCTACGTCATGGCTGGCCCCATGGCGCCAGCCACAGTGGGTGCCATAATTGCAAAATGCTGAATTTCTTGATTTTTATTCTTTTTAGCTCCTTTTTCGCTCCTTTTCTCGATCGAGGCTCCGATTAAACCAAAATCCTGAAAATAAAGAAACACAAAGTAATAACAGAACAAAATAGCAATAAAAACTTAGAATTCATGCGAAATCGAGTCAGAAATACGGTGAAATTTAGTGTTATCATTTTCCTACGAGCGGAAACCATAACCTGCAACAAAGAACAAAGATAAATCCTTTGGTCCTTGAAATGGTTAGTGAGAATTCTATTCTTATGATGTCATGATGTTATGATGTTATGTTCATACATAAACAAATGGTACAAAAAAACAAGTCACACAATAGTCTTAGGTTTAAAGGCTTGCATGAAGTCCATAGGTAATACCCTCCCCACTGAAGTTTAGTTAGTTCATCCTGTCCTATCAATAGTAATCGGGTTCTAAGGGATCTCAATATCACTGATTCTTTTCAAAGGCCGTTGTTCAGTATGTCAACTGACTTGCCAACCAAAACCTCCAAAGATTAGAATCTCAATGAGCATAACATCGAGTATCAACCAACTTTAGACTTCACTAAAGTTGGTTATCTCACTACTTTCTAATGGCCAAGATGGGTCAATTAGGGTTCTAAAGGGTAGTTAGTGTTAATGACAATATATGGCATTCTCATGTTACCCTCAACTTACTTAAGGAACATCAAAACCAACCAAGAGGTCACACTAACTGTAGCAACCAGATCAACCATATCGGTAACTAGATTCGGGTTAGGATCTTTCTCACAATAACCCCACAAAAAGCCCTTAAAGAGAAAGAAAATAATTCAAACAAGTATATTGATCTAATCCTAAGGTAACTCCTCTTTTACTTAGTACTCCCCAACAGAGTCGCTAGTTCTGTAACACGGTGGGAGAACTGACTTGGGTGTTTTTGTTTCTAAAAACTATGTTGCGGATAGCAAGAGTCGCCACCGACTTTTAATTTATCCAATAAGGAAAAGGAATAAGAGAACAGGAAAGACCTTTTTTAAAAAAGATTTGAGTTTCGGGGGTAAGTTATACAAAGGGGAGGTGTTAGCACCCTTTGTATCCATGGTTACCCATGGGCTCTTAATTACTTAGCTCACTTTACTTTTGTTTGAAAAAAAGAGTGTAGTGTGTGTTTAGAAAATATTTTCATAAGTCTTTAAATTTGCAATGATCCTCTTATGGATGTATACAAAGTGTTTAGTTTGAAAGTATTTTGAAAAGTGGGGTGTAAAGAGTGTTTTGAAAATAAGTGAGCAAGTATTTAAGAACTACTTACCCTAAGTTTGTAAGGTCTTTCTTGTTATTTATTTCCTTTAGGGTAAGACTGTCCTTACTATTAGTTAGTAAGTAGTCTTAACCTTGGATGTTTGAAGGAACAGGCATAGGGTCATCGTATGGTCATAGATGGCAACCATGTAGGGGTATCTTAGTAATTCGAAGGGACGATCATCATTTTTGTAGGGTCATCGAGGGACTATATCATTTATTCGTAGGCAACTCGAAGGGACTATGATCTTTTATCTTGAAGGGACTTGATGATTTTATTCATAGGCAGCTTTTACTAAGATACCCCCACGTTCGAGGGACTTGACCATGTTTATTGTAAGGCAACCAAGAGAGGAAACACTAGGAGGTGCATATGGCAATCGTAAAACGATTGACTTACGTGTGTGAATATTGATTTCAGATATTTTATCTTGTGAATTAGGGTTAGCTAACGGTTGATTTTAGTCTTGCCATACAATCCTATTAAGCATACATCTAACAGCTTATAATGCAGAAAAATAAACCCTAGTTTAAACTATTACATGGCTTTGGGTGAGATACATAAATATAAAAAAATCCTGACAGAAAATGTAAAGTGCGGAAAATAAACCTAAACTATTACAAGGCTTCAGCAGTTACATTATCTTTAGAAATTGTAAAATAATCGAAACAAAAAGATCAGAAGAATATTGAGTATTTGAGATGAGAGGAGGATATGTTTTTTATCATGCTATTAGAAGAATAAAAAGAAATAAACAGATTCAGATAAAATCACTGCAGATTTTAAAATAATGGAAAATAAGAAAAGCGATTAAAATAAAATCTAAAAAATATTAAAACGATGCTAAAAATCTAATAAAATCAAATAAAGAGCGCACAATTTTGGCAGATTTTTTTGAAAATATGGAAATAGAAAATAAATCAAATAAAATAGAAAAAAAAAGGAATTTGCGATTTTGAGGGTCAAAATCTTTTAGAAATTTTATTCTAAAAGAGTAAATCGAAGTAAATCGGAGTAAATCGAAATAGTAACACTTACCTTACTTACTTGTCGGACTAGAATTCTTATCACTACTGCAGCCTTCAAAGTATCGGCGGAAACGGATTACAGCAGATTAACCAACAGTTTAGTTCTCCATGGTGCCCTAAACTTCAATTCGATCACCCAGATAGTTTGCTCACATCATACAAAACACAAATATACAAAGAGATTAGATGTATCATGCGTATAAATATGAAATCAAAAAAATTGAAAAAAAAAACAAAAGCAAATTCGGTTATGGCGTTTTATGAGGTTTTAGAGCAATGTGATGATTGGTACGCCTTCAGAAGAGTCTAAGGAATGTTCTTGGACCTTCAAACCTCCTTGAGAATTGTTGCAACCCTAAAACCGAATCCAACTTACTCTTGAGTTTTTTGAAGTTTTGTATGCTCTCTTTGATCATAAATTTCGTCTTTTGCATTGTATCCTTGTTATGTTTTTATAGATGAATGGAATAGGTCAAGAAATTTGTGCTTTTTGGTGGATTATGAGATTAATTGGAGGTGAAGAAAGGATCTTTCTAATTTGGTCAAAAAAATTAGATGAAATCATACTTGTTTGGTCTTTCACGACTTTGGACACTTACAATCATCATAAACATCAAATATTTGATCCCAAAATAGACCTAAGATCAAATATATGATTTTTCAATATTTATCTTAATTAAAATTGAATTTAAATAAAATAAATCCAATATAATATAAATTAAATATCAAAAATTAGATATTATGATCTATAGTGTCGCTCCCGGGATTTTCATCCTAGTACAAACGCGAAAGTGGCGCGGAAAAGGTAGAGTCGCCAGCCAGATATTTTTATCCCGAAGGAAAGGAAAAGGTAATGTTGCACAAACCTGAGGAAGAAGGAAAGGACAAGGTCCTGTGAACCAAAGATCTGGGTTCGGGATTCGGTTATGACCTGGGAAGGTATTAGCACCCCAGATCGTCTATCGTACCCGACGGGATCCACGCTTGCTTGTTTTGTTTCAAAGGATGAAAGAATAAAGTTGTTGCTGAATAGAAACTGCTATTGGAATGGAACTGGAGATAAGAAAAGGAACTGGAAAAGAAAATGGAAAGAAAGAAGGAAATGTAGGGAAAATAAAGAATATGCTCGAACGGGACCTACCCCGCTACCTACGTACCTCATCGGGAAAATGAAGATCAGAGTCAACGTAGTTCGCCTAACTAAGACGGGAACTATTTGTTTGTGTTTTTTTATGGCTGGAACTGCTTATGTCTATGCTCAGGCGTTGCAGGCTCGTCTGGTACGAGTGCGTTTACCGTCTTGCATGTGAGACAATTCTTCGAAAGTTCGCGTTGAGAGTGAATGAGGTGAGAAAAGAAGTTCCCGCAGGAAAGCCGCTTATTGTTTGTTGTTTGCTTTTTAAGAGTTTTGTATGAATTCGGCACAAGGAAGTGAATTCAAACTCTTTTCCATGGAATGTGTAATGGCTACTACATTCCAAGATGGAATAATAGAACAAGCACACCAAACAAAGAGAATTTATCCAAGGCTTGTTTCCAAGGATTAGGGTTTAAGTTCACTAGCTTGTTGAACCTATTACATGTTTTTGTAGTTTGTGTGAAGAAGTATCTTTTAGATTTTTCTTTGTGAAACAACCCCTTGATAAGACTTGTACATCATGCTAGACAAGCTTACACTATTCCAAGAGGGAATGAATGTAAGTGCCCCATGGAATAAGGCTATACACAAGGGATCCCTTCATACATTTATTAAGTCTTTTTGGATTTTGCTTGAAGATGAGAAGAGAAAGACTCAAAAGGAAAAGGTCAAAGCTAATGGGGGACTAAGACACAACCCTGAGTTATCTTATTATGTACAAGAGTGTGGTCCTATGGTTAATAAGGTATTCTAACCTAAGGAGAAGAAGGAGCAAGCGAGAATTCAACTTACTTCCTAAGGAAGTTAAGTTGAAATCTAAAGAATGAGAGGAGTCCTATGAACAAAGCACCAAGGTGCTCAAAGAAAATAAATACATAAAAGAATAAGAATGAAGTGATTACCTCATCTTCCCCCCCCCTACAAAACAAATATTAGCATGAAGGATAAAAATGAACAATTATAACATTCTAAATCTCTCAAAATAACCCACACTATCTAAGGAAGATATTAGTGAACACCTAAGACAAATACCTAAGCCTAATGCATCTTATAAGATGGTAAACTTAGAAAGTCAGTAGCTAAGCTCAACTTATGTATTCTAAAGCTATAAGAGTGAACAATTTCAAACTATGCCCTAAAAGGAAGCTAAACCCTAATAAGAGTTAAGGTAAAGTTACATGGGGAAACCTACATGATTAAGTAAGCCAAACTTGTGTGAAATCAAGGGTGAATGGAAAATCCAGGAGCTAACACTTAATTAAAGTCCCTTAAGATGTAAAATAAGATGGGAGAAAAGAAATCCAAGTGAAAGGGATTCAAACTCTATGTGGAATGATGTGAACAATAGAAGAAATGAATATTGAACATCAAAGGAAGGAAAAACTTAAAGTAAAAAAAATCAAACATGTCTAAGAGGATTTGAATTCCTCATACAAAAACCAGGGGCTTGATGAAGTTTTAGAATGGAATTAGAACTCACAAATGACTTACAAATAAGGTGGTATGGAAGCATTAGGGTTAAGGGACCTAAATATGAAGTTTTGAAATCTTAGGGATGCATATGACATTATATGAGACACAAAGACCAAAGACTTGAAGTGAACACTTGGACATGTATATGAAACACTTATGAGGTGTATGAAAAAGATTTAACAAGCATGACATGGCCACAAAATTGGTTTTGAGGGGTTAAGATGGAAGATGAAGAAGAATTAGGGCAAAAGGAGACAAAGATGACTTATGACTCAAGAAAACCCTAAAATCAAAAGACAAAGACCTATTGAGTGAGCTAAACACTTAAGGACCTCTAATATGACCTAAAAGACTTAGAACCAAGACCTTAGAGCAATGGAATGAATGCCTTATTCAAATGGATTGAAGGAAGCTTATAAAAGGGGCCAAGAATGACTTAGAGCTTAAGCAACTTGAAAAAAAATATCAAATGACTTAGAAAAATTATGAAATTTAACATTGGACATCACAATCCAGAGGATGACTTAGTTACAACAAATCTCACATAGACCCCTAATTTTGCCTGGTCAAAGGAATATTAGAATGCAATTAGGGTTTATATGGACCTATGGGGAAGAATGGACTCAAAAGGACCTAAATGTGACCTAAAAATCCATAGAAAATTGGTTTCAAGAAGTATAATGGGACATTAATAGGATGAAAAAAGAATGGTATCTTTATCATTTTTGGTTTAGGAGAACAAAAATGTATAAAATGATGGGTTCAAAATGGAGAAATTATGAAACAATTAAAAGGAAAATTAATTCTGACTTCAAAAATGAATAAAAAATGAAATCTAAAAATATGGAAAATTAGAGAAAAATGAAAGGAATGCTCATGAACTTATTTGGAATTTTTTGATAGAATTTGCTATTTTCAATAATAAGAAACGAAATTGGAATAAAATGAAAAAAAGAAATAAAAGAAATGACCATGGAATGGACCTGGGGGTTCAAAGAGCAACAAAAATAACATAACTAGGATGAGACTCATATGCGTGGGGGTGTGAATATAAAGTCAAGGTCAACAGGTAAGGCACTTGGTTGGCACGCTTTCATTAATGTGATGGCGCTGTTTAGACCATTGGATCAGAAATAATCAAGGGCCATGACTTAAAGTTGGGCAAAGATCTAGGGAATTGTTCAGATGACTGAAGATGAATTTCGGTCATCTTCTCTGTTCACTATTCCGGTAGGGCAAACCCTAATCACTAGTAAAATGAAAACTAGGACCATGAATGGATTTGTCTCTCTTCACTGATCATAAATATGGCTTCAAAAACTATTTAGGGTTCCTAAAACTCCTGAATCGAAAGCAAGAAGCTAAGCCTGAAAAAATTGAATCTGAGCATCTATAATGCCTATCAACTAGCCAGTTAATCCATAACCTCTATCAGGCCTCAATCAACATAAAACCAATTGAAAACATGCAATTCGAGCAAGTGGAATTTCAGGACATACCTGAGTTGCAGAGATATCAAGTTGTTGCTAGAAGGCCAAAGATGAGGATCCTTAGCTTGCTTTATCTTGATCTTGATCAATGAAAGTGAAATAAACACTCTGGGAGCTATGAATCCTGAGTAATTGATGAAAGTGTAATGAAGATCAATGTTATGCAGTGTTGATTCCTTGATGTTTCAAGCTATGCCTTCCATGGATCTTGATCTTGAGATGATGTTGATGTTCAATTGAGGTTGAATGAAACCAGATTGTGGCAATTTGAGGAGTTTGAATCCAAAATGCAGTGAAGCTTCAACAATGTGCAATGCTTGATCTTGAAGCTTCAGGCTATGCAATCCACGAAGATTAAGCTTGAGATGATGATGATGATGATGATGATGATGAATGGAGAGAGATTGAATCAAGATCAGTGATGACAAAGCTTGCTCGAATCCATTTGTAGTGTGAAAATTCAGAGAGAAAACTTTACAATTTTTGGTGATTTGTGATGAAATGAAGCTGAACCTTGCACTGCATTGATGACCTTGCTTTTATAGGGCCCTTAACCATGGTTAATATGCCTTGAGTTAACTGAATGAGTGAGGTTAAGTGAGTGAGGCAGTTATGGCAGTTATGCCTGCTGTAACATCCAGAAGCTTCCACATTCGAGCTGGATCATATATTGCAAGCTCCATGAAGTTTATTGTATGGATTAGAGCATGGCCATAAGCAGCATGATCTAATGACTATAGCCTGCAGTTCAATGTGATTTAGAACAAGTTTCATGAGGTGCCTAGAAAGAGGCATGGTCCTGCAAGTATTCAAATGCAGTCTGCTCGTATTTGCAACATTTGAATCCAATACACTTGTATTCATGATCTTATGGTGGAATGCAATGTGATTGAGTGATTCAGTCATGCTTGATCCATTTGGCTTGACTGATGTGAAGTGCATTGTAAATACCATGTATAGCCATGTACAAGATCCCCTAAACACTCTTGGATACATTGCAATGTGATATAAGCATGTTAGCAAGTGTAGACAATTGATTGAATTTGAAAACAAAGTCACAATGCACTAACTTATGCCACAAGCAAACAGGTTTGACATAGTGATCTTCCATTGATTATTTCTTCATGAGCAAGTCACCAAATGGTGTGATTATTGTGATCAATTTGAAGAGGAGGATGCAATGAACATGTTTGGTGTTTGGTTCAAGATAAAACAAAGCTTCCAAGTGCACCAAATTGGTCAATGAAGTTCATGCCATGAGACTGCATAGTGGCCTGCATGAATTTGTCATGCCTTGTGTCAATGAGCCTATGGCTGGCGAGTTTCAACCTTCCCACTTTGATCCTCAATAAGCCCAAGAAGACTTGCTCAATTGAAAAATCTTTGAACACCAATATTGTATGGATTGTATCAAGGAACAACTTTGTCGTTCACCAAAAATTCATTTGAGGTATTTTTGGCAAAGAAAAATAGCTTGACATTCTTCCCCCCACAGGTTTGATGAATTGTCAGGCAGGGCGCGCACACTGGCCTGCAACTTGCCTCTCCCATGACTTGCCTTGGGCCTTGAATTGTTCAAACTTGCCAAGATCATATCTCTGTCAATTTTAATGATATGAGTGAGTTCCACCCATGGATTAGAAGCTCAATATGTCCTCTTTAATTGGCTTAAGGTATAATTTTGATAGCCCTTATATTTTGGGAGAAGGCCTCTCTCAAAGATGCTGCAAAAATGGCCAAAACTTGCCATTTTTGGAAACCCTAATTTTCAAAAAATGGTAAGTTTTGGTTTTCTTGATTTCTCTTGATTCCTCCATCATTTCTTGATAAAATTTGAACCATGGGATCCTTGTAACCCTAATTTCATAATTTTGATCCCAAAAATTCAGGAGTTGACTTTTTCTTTAGCATGGTTGACGTTTCCCCAAATCCCTGATTTTCAGTCATCTGGCCAATTGACCCTCTTCCAAAATGAATTTGTGGATTAAATTTGAACCCTAGGCACTTGACATCATATATAAGACAATGGAATCAACTTTGAATTAAAACTTCATGGAGAAGCCCAGTAGAAATGAAACCCTAATTTGTCCCTTTTCATCAAGAGATGTTGCACTGCTTGCCTACTTTGATCCAATCAAATCTTTTCATGGCTTGTGGCTTCAAATGAAGACTTGTGGGATGTTGTGAACCCTTTTCACAAGGTTGAGAAATTTTGTGGCCCTCTGATTGCCTTTATATAGCCTTCATTTTCTCCAATCATTGATCACATACTTATACCTCAGCTATGCTACACATGATGCAATGTTGTTAGTTATTCCATGAATTTATGTATGCAAAATACTATGCAAAATGTTGAGGAAATGAGAGGGAAAATTTTGAGGTATTACAGTTTCCCCTATTCAATCATCTGCAAGCCTGAACGAATAATTGCAATAGCTTTTTAGATGTTCAAGGTGTGGAGTGATTGAATACTCGAATAAAACCTGGAAATTTGAACTCTATGGATGAGGAAAATGTCATCTGCTTTTATTTATTATTTTTTGTCTTTTGACCTCTGAAAAGGTAGCGGGTGTAACACCTCAAAATTTGCCCTCTTATTTATTATCAACCTCGAGCAGTTTACGCTTCATTCTTGCATCACTCCGCATATCATCTCATCACATTTGAAAAATAAATAAATAAATCATCATCCTTTGCATGAGGTGTATGGTCGATCAAGGCTTGACAAACATTGGAGTTCAAGAGAAAAATAATATCCCAAAAAATATCCAAACCACTTCCAAGCTAACCAACCAAAAGGGAAGAATTCACCTTTCCCTCCCTTTTCTTTCCACTTTTCTTTCCACTTTCCTTCCATATTCCCTTTCATTCTTTCCCTCTTATTTTTCCACTTCAATTCCACTCCATTTCCCTTGGATGTTTCTACCATGTTCTACCATCTTCTAGAGTTCTCCAAGGAATATTCTGAAGTCTCCCGTAGTGAGCAAAAGTCTCCTGTAGTGAGCCAAAGTCTCCCGTAGCGAGCAGCAGCCCCCGTAGTGTGGCAAAACACAAAAGTCTCCCGTAGTGAGCAAAAGTCTCCTGTAGTGAGCCAAAGTCTCCCGTAGCGAGCAGCAACCCCCGTAGTGTGGCAGAACATTGAAGTCTCCCGTAGCGAGCAGTAGCCCCCGTGGTGTGGCAAGGAATCAAAGTCTCCCGTAGTGAGCAAAAGTCTCCCGTAGTGAGCAAAAGTCTCCTGTAGTGAGCCAAAGTCTCACGTAGTTGAGAAATGTGGCCCCGTAGTGTGGTGAATTTTCAAAGTCTCCCATAGCGAGCAATGTGCCCCCGTAGTGTGACGAATCATCAAAGTCTCCCGTAGCTGAGCAATGTGCCCCCGTAGTGTGGCGAATTTTCTGAAAGTCTCTCGTAGTGAGCAAAAGTCCGCCGTAGTGAGCAGAAGTCTCCCGTAGCTGAGCAATGTGCCCCCATAGTGTGGCAAATTTTCTGAAAGTCTCCCGTAGCTGAACAATGTTCCCCCGTAGTGTGGCGAATCATCAAAGTCTCCCATAGCTGAGCAATATGCCCCCGTAGTGTGGCAAGATTTCCAAGGCTCCCGCAGTGTGGCAGAGTATCCCCGCAGAGTAAGCAAGCGTTCATTCTCAAGGTGGCAAGGTATCAAAAGTCTCTCATACCGAGCAGTGACCCCCGTAGTGTGGCAAAGCATTTAGAAGACCACCCGTTGTGTGGCATGTCATTAATGTCCCAGCAAAAGTCCACCCGTAGCGTGGCATATCAACAATCTCCCAGTGTTATTCCAAAACATTCACCAATTCACTACTCTTCACATCCGAGTTCTCCACAAGCAGAGTTCAGGTGGTTGGGTTTATTTTCCTTTTCTTTTTCCACCGAGTTCAAATTTTCTGGTTGTTTTTAGTATTCAATCCCTACATACTTCAAACGTCTGAAAGCGACTGCTATCATCCATTCAAGTCTACAGTGATTGAATAGGGGCAGCTGTAACACCCCAAAATTTTCCCTCTTATTTATTATCAACCTCGAGCGGTTTACGCTTCATTCTTGCATCATTCCGTATATCATCTCATCGCATTTGAAAAATAAATAAATAAATCATCATCCTTTGCATGAGGTGTGTGGTCGATCGAGGCTTGACAAACATTGGAGTTCAAGAGAAAAATAATATCCCAAAAAATATCCAAACCATTTCCAAGCTAACCAACCAAAAGGAAAGAATTCACCTTTCCCTCCCTTTTCTTTCCACTTTTCCTTCCACTTTCCTTCCACATTCCCTTTCATTCTTTCCCTCTTATTTTTCCACTTCAATTCCACTCCATTTCCCTTGGATGTTTCTACCATGTTCTACCATCTTCTAGAGTGTTCCAAGGAATATTCCCTTTTCCAACCCTAACCCTAACTAACTACCAAACCATAATTTTGGATCCCAAGCCTAATTTTTGGGCCCCAAACCTAATCCCATTCCCAAACCTAGCTCCAAGCCTAGCCTCTATATATTCATTAATCACTTCAATGCAAAGGGTTCCCACAATTTTCCAACTTTTCACTTTTTCACAATCACTTTTTCTCTCTCACTTTTCCTCCATTTCCTTTTTCACCAAAGCTTTTTGAATAAGCTCTTCAAGTTTCAAATTGAAACTTGAAGACCATGAAGCTTAGCCCTAACCTCCATTGATTTTGTGGATTGTGGAAGAAGAAGCTACTGAATTTTGGTGAAGGTTTCGACTTATCAGAATCACACGAAGGTTCAAGCATCAAGAACACATTTATTTTGCGAATCCGCGGTTTTCTTGGTTTTCTCTTCGATCAAGCTCCGATTCTTGCAACAATTACCGAAGCACTTCTCCGCTTCGTAGGTTGGTGATCTAAATCACTTCTTCCTTATGTTATTCTCTTCATCTCGCCATTTCGGCATTCTTTAATCGCTTTCGCATTGC
Organism: Lathyrus aphaca; assembly: GCA_963966055.1. NCBI lineage: Eukaryota > Viridiplantae > Streptophyta > Magnoliopsida > Fabales > Fabaceae > Lathyrus > Lathyrus aphaca. The sequence goes on from OZ014522.1 coordinate 252,230,780, forward strand.
TTGTAATCGATTACGTTTCGTTATGTATTGATTGCGATTTGTGATTGTTAATGGATTAAGAGTTAAGGTGTAGATGGTAATAGGTTCTATCATGTGTAAATAAGCCCCAATTAAGTAGAAATTAGTGTTAGCATGTTCCTAGATATGTTAGGGATCATTAGAAGTGAGTTTGTGGCCAAAAGCACTTATTTCAAAAGTTTTTTTCACTTTCTGTTCAGCGTTTACCGGTTAACGCATTTGGTTAACCGGTTAACGCGTGCGTTTTAGCCACAAATTACTGCTGTTTTAGGTCCGTTAACCGGTTAACGCATTTGGTTAACCGGTTAACGCTGTTGATTTTTGGATTTTTAGCTTATTTCATGGCTTAGTCCTAAGTTCTAGTGCCTCTAATGTCCATACATGTTTAGGTAGTGATTTTAGGAAATTTTTGAGTCCATTTCTAGTAGCTCATTCCCCCATTTCGAGTCGTTTCGACACGATTCCGTTCATGTTGCGTATTATGCATTTTAGTGTTTCTTTATGCATAGCTTGATTTCTTGCATTTTGTTGTCATGTTCATGCATCATTAGGTATGTAATAATCATGTTGCATTCTGTTTTTACATCTTTTGCATTACATTAAATCATTTGGCATTTCATTATGTTGATGTATGTTGCATGTTGCATAATCATGTATGTATGTGCATTTGGTTGCATTTGTTTGCATGCTTGATCACATCATCCATATCAATTCAATTAGGAATTTTGCATTGAGTTTAGTATTCTTGTTGAGCTATCACATTGCATTGTTCATAATCAATGATCATCATGTTCATATGCCATGCTCATGTGCCACTTTGTGCATTACTTGTTGCATAATCAACCATGTGATGCATTCTTGCATGATCCTTCAAAAAATGCTCATGTTCATTCAATTATGTATGATGATCCATGTTCAAATGCATGTTCATTATGAGATTGATACATTTTTCATTGAGTTTGTGCATTAAAAAATGAAAATAATCAATTCTGAATTTTGCATTTCATAGCTGTTTTTGCATATAGGTGCTGTAAAATGTATGTTGTTTGTTTGTTTGCATGCTGTATTTGACTTTTTACACCTACCTTTTCATGCTGCATGCTGGCTGTAAAAAGCTGATTTGTGCTATGCATTATTTTCATAGCTGTTTGTACTTTAGGGGCTGTAATAGGTGCTGGATTTTTGTTTTAGCATTCTTTTAGTTCTCTAGAATTAAGATAGAGTCATTAGGATTTAATTGTCGTGTGTTTGCCTCATTATTTTAATAAAATGCAACATTAATTTTTGTTTTGTAGAGGGGAAGATTGAGGTAAGTTTCCTTTACCTTATCCCTTTAATTTTATACATTTTCTTTATGCATTTAATTCATTTCCTTCCATATTTGTGTTTGGTAGGATTTCCCCCTTTGTTAGGACCAACTTACCTTCCTTAGGAAGTAAGTTGCATCCTTTTTCATTCTTTCTTTTCCTTTTGCTCTTTAGGATTAGAAAACCTCACTAACCATTAGGATCTCCCTTTTGTATATAATAAATAACTTAGGGTTGGTCTTAGTCCCCCTTAGTTTTTGTCCTTTTCTGATTTGAGTCTTCTTCTCTCATCTTCAAACAAAATCTAAAAGACACTTAATAAAAACCAAACATTCTTGTACGACACGAGACTTTGTTGCGGAGTTCGTATACACGTCCTGTCTCAGGGCGAGGTGTAAGTCCCTACCACGATGGATAAGTCTTAGTACGAGAATGTTCACAAACAAACTCAAAATACTTCTCATAAAAGGCAACCAACAAAGACATCGCGTCTTCTCTTCTCATCTCCTAATCTTTGCGGACGAATGCGACTTGCCTCGACAGTTCAAACAGCGATACGGTAAACACCCTTGAGTCAGAGCCGGTAACACCTGAGCTAGAGCTATGGCAACGTCATCCTAAAAAACACAAATAGTTCCCACCTTAGTTAGGCGAACTACGTCGACTCTGATCCTCATTATCCCGATGAGGTACGTAGGCAGCGGGGTAGGGCCCGTTCGAGCACATTCCTTATTTTCCCTACATTTTCCCCTTCTCTTTCCATTTTTTCAATTCCATTTTCCCATTCCAGCTCCATGCCAATAGCAGTAGTTTTATTCAGCAGCATTTTATTTCTCAGCCTTTGAAACAAACAAGCAAGCGTGGATCCCGTCTGGTACGACAGACGGTCTGGGGTGCTAATACCTTCCCAGGTCGTAACCGACTCCCGAACACAGATCTTTGGTTCGCAGGACCTTGTCCTTTCCTTCTTCCTCAGGTTTGTGCAGCATTACCTTTCCCATTCTTTCGGGATAAAAATGCCTGGCTGGCGACTCTACCTTTTCCGCGCCACTTTCGCGTTTGTACTAGGATGAAAATCCCGGGAGCGACAGCTGGCAACTCTGCTGGGGACGAACCCAGAATCTCTGGTTTCCCTTGTAGAGTCAATCCTAGCGCTTGTCTGTTTTTGTTTCTTTTGGCGTTTATCTGTTTGCTGCTATGTGCTTTAGTTTAGCTTTACTGTTTTCATTTACATTTTTACTTTACAGCTTTACTTTACGGCATTTATTTACTGCTTTCAGTATTTATCATGCATCATTATCACTGTCTGGTTATGCTGGTTTCATTTTTTCTGCGGGATGGGAGTTACTGTGAGATAAGCCAAATACCCGGCTTGAGTGCACTATAGGATTAGCGTGGACACGTTGTACTCGCATGGTTACATGATGAGTGGCGATGTGTTCCACAGCCAGGTTGCGACCGTCTTTGAACTATCTTGTGTGGGGGTTCTTCCCCACTTCGGGATACAACCTTGATGGTTATGTGCAGCTGGGGACCGATCATTGAGAACCTTAGTGGAAACAACCCTCTCCAGTGATGACAGTGGCAGACCACATTTGTTGGCAAACCCACTCGCATCCGAGGACCCACTGGGAAATCGCATAGGATGGCCTGGTTCTCTCATAGGAATCCAGTTAAGGCAAACTGTTCGTATGACGATAGTATATTACCCTTCGGGATGAATGTACTATTGTTTCTCGATTCAGTGCTTGAAGCTGAGGACTTATGAGGGATGCTTGTTTTCCCCGTACTCAGCTGAGACCTCCCTGGTTAGTACATAATGCCAAACCGATTCCCTGATATGGTCATGAGCCATTTCTCGAAAATGGTGAACGTATTATTGCTATCCGGCTTTGAGAGTCCGTGATGTTGACTCGGAGTAGCACACCCGTGAGATGGAAGGGGGTTTACAGGTTTGCAGGAACCCTGAAACTTCCCACATACCCATTTTTCCAGCATTATTCAGTATTATGATCAGGTTTTACATGGTCCTTTGGTTTCGAAATCCGGAATTTCGGTGGTACTGTTATTATGACTCTTCACCAGTACATGACTATCTTCTCAACACCAACGTCAGGCCAGTGATCGCCAGACCTTTGACCACATGCCAATGCATTGCATAACATCCTTAGCATACTTGCATCACTAACACATGTTTACTCATTTGTAGGGTCGCATGTCACATCCTCATGAACATATCATACGCATTTACTGCATGATTTGCATATTGTGCATTTTTACAGGTCATTCGGACTTCCTAACTTATTCAACTTCAGGCAATATAGCTGGTCAACACGTTCATCGGTATCCAACAAAAAGAAACCGAGTGAGAATGGCCGAACGAATGCAGACTGATCTCAATGAGCTCCGACAGAGGATGGATCAGTTCATGGGCATGATGACCGACATTGCTCAGAATCAAGAGCGTCTCAGGTTGATGGTTGAGCAACCCCATGGGAATGCTAATGCTGGAACACCGACTGAGAATGTGGATCCTAACGCTGCCCGTAACGGAGGGCCAAATCTAAATGGGACTGCAGCCCGTAATGAAGACACTCAGGAAGACCAGTTCACTCGACTGGATGCTGATATGGGTAATATGAGTGAGGTCAACAACCAAAGGTATGAAGAGCTGGCGGATAAGATTAAGGCCATGGAATGTCAGAATTCCCTGGGCATCGATGTAACCAATCTTGGGTTAGTGCCAGGAGTCAGAATCCCTCCTAAGTTCAAGGTGCCATCATTTGACAAGTACAACGGCAGCATGTGCCCTAGAACTCACATTCATGCATACTTTGGAAAAATCTCGGCTCACACTGATGACGAGAAACTTTGGATGCATTTCTTCCAAGATAGTCTATCTGGAGCTTCATTGAGCTGGTACATGAAGCTAAGCAGGGTCTCTATCCGATGCTGGAAAGATTTAGCTGAAGCTTTTCTCAAGCAGAATCAATACAATATTGATATGGCTCCAAACCGCACTCAGTTGCAGAATTTGTCTCAAGGACCTAAAGAATGTTTTAAGCAGTATGCCCAGAGGTGGCGTGAGCTGGCCGCACAGGTTCAACCTCCATTCCTCGATCGGGAAATGGCCGATATGTTTATGGGAACCTTGCAAGGTGTTTACTTGGATCGTCTGGCCTCCTGGCCGTCCATTGGTTTTTTTGATATTGTCATCCCTGGAGAAAGGATAGAAAACTTTCTGAAATTGGGAAAGATTCAGGATGCAAGCAATGCTGGTTCTTCTGGTGTGAAGAAGCCTTTTGGAAATGGCCAAATACGAAGAGAAGGCGAGACCAATGATGTGTATAGGGGCCGAGACAGAGGTCGTTCTCAAGGTTACTACCAAACAGCTGCAGTGACTATTACGCCACAGGTTCAACCACAACCTCAAGGTCAGCAATATCACGCACCAAGACCAAATTAGGAAAGAACAAGGGCAAGAAACCGCAGACTTGATCCCATCCCATTCCCAAATGCTGTATTGCTTCCAGAGCTGCTAAAGTTAAACATGGTCAAGCTTCGTACAATGAGAGCTCCTTCTCCTGATAACCTACCTCCAAACTTTGATGCAAATGCTAGATGCGAATTCCATTCGGGTGCCCAGGGGCACAGTATTGAGAAATGTTGGGCTTTTCAGAACAAGGTACAAGACCTAATTGACTCCAAGGAGATCAATTTTGTGCCTCACCCAAATGTACTCCAGAATCCAATTCCTAATCACAACAGAGCCGGTGTCACGGTTGTTTTACCAGATGGTCCACGTTAAGCTGGAATCTTTAGGAAGCAAATAAAGCCATCAGTATTCAGATACTCTCAGCAATGGCAACTGTTTGTTTGTTTTTCTTCAATGCATTTTCATCCCTATTGAGGGGAACTACGTCGCTCTGATTCTTCATTGGTCACCAGTTAATGGAGATACGTAGGCAGAAGATCGTCAGGTCTTTCCAAGCAACCTTATGGGGCAACTTTACTCCCCAGCTTCACTTTTTCCTTCAGATGTCTCGTGTCAGAGTCAGAATAACTAGAAGAAGAGGTATGATTGTCATGGTTGAGTATACGGCTGCAAATTGAAGATTACAAGTCTGTGAAAGAACTATTGATCACTAAAAGTATCCAAGACTGACAGGTCCAGACGGAGTCAAGCCTCCTCAACGACGTCAATATTCAGCTTCTTTACTGCATTTCCATTTGTAGTTCTTTTATTTGCAAAACATTTGTATACATGTATGAAAGTTGTTTTCTTTTGAATGTTATCAATAATAAAACTCACATGTTTTTCTTGAAGTAATTCATTCGCATTCACTTATAATTCTGTATGTGCATATTGCAATACCAATTATCATGCTCAAACTCTATGAAGGAGAATAATGAGACAATAACGCAAGAATCTCTAATTGTGTGCTCTCGAATAAGACCATGTTGCCGATGTACAGGCTTTGTTTCAAATCCCTAAACACTGGAGATATAAGGGAGATAGACCATCGCTAACCCCTATGAGCCTTGAAGTAGGAGTTTCTTCTCGCATGAAAAACCCTCACATGTAACCCAGGGGCATGGTAGATTGTCAGCTAGTCGGACCAAGCGTTCAGGATTTCATAAAGGAGTGTATTTGAGGATCCATTACATTCCACTATGCTAATCAAGAGGTCTAAAGACTAGAAACCACAATGGTTATCCAAGTTAAAAGATCCAAAGATTGAAAACCACAATGGTTATCCTTCATTGACCAAAGAATGAGGCAGTCACCACCCTCGCAAAGCAATCAAGACAAACAGTGTCACACGATTTGTTCAAAAAAGAAAGAAATGAAAAGCCCGCTAAGTCGAAACTTGAAAACAAGCGACTTAGGCAAAAATTAGGGCATCCCGCTGGACTTCACAATCAAAGATTCACAAGAATCAGTTCAGGAAAAAGTTAGGGATAAGCAAAATAACGCAAAAGCGAAAGACGAAAAGGATTACACAAGAAAGATCCTCGAGCAAGAACAAAGTCGTGTGGCACAGACACGAAAGACAAAGGGGTGACTGACTCCAAATAACAACTTGATTGGTGCTTAAACTGTTAGCAGCAATGCTTCCTCAATCAACACGAAACCCTTATGAAAGGTGAATGCTTGTGAAAATTAGTTGAACATAGGAATGGAGAACATCACGAAGAGTGGGTGGGCACAAATAAACTTTGAGTCTATATCCTTTGTTTCTATAACCGTGAACCAGGCCACGATACAACCCTCAAAAGTCCTAACTGAAACAGGGTTAATTTGAGAGCATACTACCACGAGACCGCGTTCCTAACTCCTATAAGTTGCGCTAAAAGATACTTGTTGGTATTGCATGTACATACTTTCATTCAAAAATAATGTCGCATCTTAACTAGTGATTCATTCACAAAGGTTTGCGACACCTTTTCAAAACTTCAAGATTAACATGTGTGTTGCATTAGAATTTCCATTCTCAGAATAAACATTTTTCTGCTTGCATACTTCTGTTTGGCATCATAAAAAGCTCACATGCGGAAATTCAGTCCAGAAGCTTAAGCTTACCAAGTTGAGAAGTCTAAAACTTCTGAAAGACACTCACGTCGAGGTGCACTTTTCCGAGAAAGCTCCATTGAGTAAGGACTTTCCCAACCAGTCATGGTAAGAGCCAACCAATCTAGGGCAGTTATGTCAAGCAATGTCCTCAAGAGTCAGTCAAACTGGGGCAATCACCTCTAGATTCAAATCTCTCCCAGAGCAATTGCTCAAAGATTCATACTGGGGCAAGTCACCCCAATCGCATGAGGATTCATTCTTTCCCGAAGACAAATAATCGGAAGTTTAGAATACCGGGTAAATTATACTCCTGAAGAGTTTAAAGACACCAAGTCTTTTGTAAAATCCTCTTAAGGTAAAGCCCGAATCAAAGCGAATGATCCCTAGCACGAGACTACTGGAAATCTTTCCTCCTCAGTAGGATGCGGTTCAGTTTCGTTATCCCCAACAGACGTATGGAAGTTATCCCCAGTAAAGTCGTCAAACTCTTCTTCAGCAGGTTTCCTTAATCTTATTTCCCACCAGATCTCAAACCAAATCCTTCTCTTCCCCAGCAGAGCAATAAGGATCATCCCTAACAAGAGTCGTCTTCCCGTAGTGAAGCACTTCTTACAAGAATCCAGAATTCTCGGCAGTTAGCCGAACGGTTCCCTTCCCCACAGGGGTTTGGAAAATGCAGGTAGACAAGAGAGTCCTCCTCAGCAGAGCCTTGACAGGTCTTTCCCAGCTAAGTCGAAAATTTGCAGATCACCCAGCGGAGTCTTAAGGGTGAGATTCAATCCCCAGCAGTTGAGGTATCCCCTAGCAGGGTCTTTAAATCTAAAGTCCAATTTATTTTTGGCAAAGGTAATAAGTCAAGACAGACTAGTCAAACTCTTCTCCAACCGAAATATCGGAAATCATCGGTTCTCCCCACAGAGTCAGCAAAGATTTCTTATATCCGCGTCAGGAATTCTTTTTATACCTATCCCAGTGTCATGGGGCATCATGTCATACAGTTCAGCATGTGTTTATTAAATCCAAGGTTGATATCCAAAGTCCACTCGTAGCGTGGAAATTTATCCCAAAGTTCACCCGCAGCGTGGCAATTTATCCCAAAGTCCTCCCGCAGCGTGGCAATTTATCCCAAAGTCCGCCTGCAGCGTGGCAATTTATCCCAAGTCCACCCGCAGCGAGGCAATTTATCCAAAGTCCAACCGCAGATTGGCCAAAGTCCATCATCTGGGTGGAAAATTCTTAAAGTCCAGCCGCAGACTGGCCAAAGTCCATCCTCCGGGTGGCGAATTCCCAAAGTCTCCCGTAGCGAGCAGCAGCCCCCATAGTGTGGCGAATTTTCCAGAAGTCTCCCGTAGCTGAGCAACGTGCCCCCGTAGTGTGGCAAATTTTCTGAAAGTCTCCCGTAGCGAGCAGCAGCCCTCGTAGTGTGGCAAAACATTGAAGTCTCCCGTAGTGAGCAGAAGTCTCCTGTAGTGAGCCAAAGTCTCCCATAGTGAGCAGCAGCCCCCGTAGTGTGGAAAATTCGGAAGTCTCCCGTAGTGAGCAAAAGTCTCCTGTAGTGAGCCAAAGGCTCCCGTAGCGAGCAGCAGCCCCCGTAGTGTGGCAAAACATTGAAGTCTCCCGTAGTGAGCAGAAGTCTCCTGTAGTGAACCAAAGTCTCCCGTAGTGAGCAGCTTCCCCCGTAGTGTGGCAAATTCCGAAGTCTCCCGTAGTGAGCAAAAGTCTCCTGTAGTGAGCCAAAGTCTCTCGTAGCGAGCAGCAGCCCCCGTAGTGTGGCAAAACACAAAATTCTCCCGTAGTGAGCACAAGTCTCCTGTAGTGAGCCAAAGTCTCCCATAGCGAGCAGCAGCCCCCGTAGTGTGGCAGAACATTGAAGTCTCCTGTAACGAGTAGTAGCCCCCGTAGTGTGGCAAGGAATCAAAGTCTCCCGTAGTGAGCAAAAGTCTCCCAGTGAGCAAAAGTCTCCTGTAGTGAGCCAAAGTCTCCCGTAGCTGAGAAATGTGCCCCAGTAGTGTGGTGAATTTTCAAAGTCTCCCGTAGCGAGCAATATGCCCCCATAGTGTGGCGAATCATCAAAGTCTCCCGTAGCTGAGCAATGTGCCCCCGTAGTGTGGCAAATTTTCTGGAAGTCTCCCGTAGCTGAGCAATGTGCCCCCGTAGTGTGGCGAATTTTCTGAAAGTCTCCCGTAGTGAGCAAAAGTCTCCCGTAGTGAGCAGAAGTCTCCCGTAGCTGAGCAATGTGCCCCCGTAGTGTGGCAAATTTTCTGAAAGTCTCACGTAGCTGAGAAATGTGCCCCCGTAGTGTGGCGAATCATCGAAGTCTCCCATAGCTAAGCAATGTGCCCCCGTAGTGTTGCAAGATTTCCAAGGCCCCCGCAGTGTGGCAGAGTATCCTCGCAGAGTGAGAAAACGTCCATTCTCAAGGTGGCAAGGTATCAAAAGTCTCTCGTAGCGAGCAGTGACCCCCATAGTGTGGTAAAGCATTCAGAAGACCACTCGTTGTGTGGCATGCCATTAATGTCCCAGCAAAAGTCCACCCGTAGCGTGGCAAATCAACATTCTCCCAGTGTTATTCCAAAACATTCACTAATTCACTACTCTTCACATTCGAGTTCTCCACAAGCAGAGTTCAGATGGTTGGGTTTATTTCCCTTTTCTTTTTCCACCGAGTGCAAATTTTCTGGTTGTTTTTAGTATTCAATCCCTGCATACTTCAAACGTCTGAAAGCGACTGCTATCATCCATTCAAGTCTACAGTGATTGAATAGGGGCAGCTGTAACACCCCAAAATTTTCCCTCTTATTTATTATCAACCTCGAGCGGTTTACGCTTCATTCTTGCATCATTCTGCATATCATCTCATCGCATTTGAAAAATAAATAAATAAATCATCATCCTTTGCATGAGGTGTGTGGTCGATCGAGGCTTGACAAACATTGGAGTTCAAGAGAAAAATAATATCCCAAAAAATATCCAAACCACTTCCAAGCTAACCAACCAAAAGGGAAGAATTCACCTTTCCCTCCCTTTTCTTTCCACTTTTCCTTCCACTTTCCTTCCACATTCCCTTTCATTCTTTCCCTCTTATTTTTCCACTTCAATTCCATTCCATTTCCCTTGGATGTTTCTACCATGTTCTACCATCTTCTAGAGTGTTCCAAGGAATATTCTATTTTCCAACCCTAACCCTAACTAACTGCCAAACCATAATTTTGGATCCCAAGCCTAATTTTTGGGCCCCAAACCTAATTCCATTCCCAAACCTAGCTCCAAGCCTAGCCTCTATATATTCATTAATCACTTCAATGCAAAGGGTTCCCACAATTTTCCAACTTTTCACTTTTTCACAATCACTTTTTCTCTCTCACTTTTCCTCCATTTCCATTTTCACCAAAGCTTTTTGAATAAGCTCTTCAAGTTTCACATTGAAACTTGAAGATCTTGAAGCTTAGCCCCAACCTCCATTGATTTTGTGGATTGTGGAAGAAGAAGCTACTGAATTTTGGTGAAGGTTTCGACTTATCGGAATCACACGAAGGTTCAAGCATCAAGAACGCATTTATTTTGCGAATCCGCGGTTTTCTTGGTTTTCTCTTCGATCAAGCTCTGATTCTTGCAACAATTACCGAAGCACTTCTCTTCTCCGTAGGTTGGTGATCTAAATCACTTCTTCCTTATGTTATTCTCTTCATCTCGCCATTTCGGCTTTCTTTAATCGCTTTCGCATTGCTTGTAATCGATTACGTTTCGTTATGTATTGATTGCGATTTGTGATTGTTAATGGATTAAGAGTTAAGGTGTAGATGGTAATAGGTTCTATCATGTGTAAATAAGCCCCAATTAAGTAAAAATTAGTGTTAGCATGTTCCTAGATATGTTAGGGATCATTAGAAGTGAGTTTGTGGCCAAAAGCACTTATTTCAAAAGTTTTTTTCACTTTCTGTTCAGCGTTAACCGGTTAACGCATTTGGTTAACCGGTTAACGCGTGCGTTTTAGCCACAAATTGCTGTTGTTTTAGGTCCGTTAACCGGTTAACGCATTTGGTTAACCGGTTAACGCTGTTGATTTTTGGATTTTTAGCTTATTTCATGGCTTAGTCCTAAGTTCTAGTTCCTCTAATGTCCATACATGGTTAGGTAGTGATTTTAGGGAATTTTTGAGTCCATTTCCAGTAGCTCATTCCCCTATTTCGAGTCGTTTCGACACGATTCCGTTCATGTTGCGTATTATGCATTTTAGTGTTTCTTTATGCATAGCTTGATTTCTTGCATTTTGTTTCCATGTTCATGCATCATTAGGTATGTAATAATCATGTTGCATTCTGTTTTTACATCTTTTGCATTGCATTAAATTATTTGGCATTTCATTATGTTGATGTATGTTGCATGTTGCATAATCATGTATGTATGTGCATTTGGATGCATTTGTTTGCATGCTTGATCACATCATCCATATCAATACAATTCTGAATTTTGCATTGAGTTTAGTATTCTTGTTGAGCTATCACATTGCATTGTTCATAATCAATGATCATCATGTTCATATGTCATGCTCATGTGCCACTTTGTGCATTACTTGTTGCATAATCAACCATGTGATGCATCCTTGCATGATCCTTCAAAAAATGCTCATGTTCATTCAATTATGTATGATGATCCATGTTCAAATGCATGTTCATGATGAGATTGATACATTTTTCATTGAGTTTGTGCATTAAAAAATGAAAATAATCAATTCTGAATTTTGCATTTCATAGCTGTTTTTGCATATAGGTGCTGTAAAATGTATGTTGTTTGTTTGTTTGCATGCTGTATTTGACTTTTTACACCTACCTTTTCATGCTGCATGCTGGCTGTAAAAAGTTGATTTGTGTTATGCATTATTTTCATAGTTGTTTGTACTTTAGGGGCTGTAATAGGTGCTGGAATTTTGTTTTAGAATTCTTTTAGTTCTCTAGAATTAAGATAGAGTCCTTAGGATTTAATTGTCGTGTGTTTGCCTCATTATTTTAATAAAATGCAACATTAAATTTTGTTTTGTAGAGGGGAAGATTGAGGTAAGTTTCCTTTACCTTATCCCTTTATTTTTATACATTTTCTTTATGCATTTAATTCATTTCCTTCCATATTTGTGTTTGGTAGTGTAGGATCAAGCACTTACCACTGCACTAAAAGCAATTGTTGTTAGTGAAGGCGCAACTTTATTTCCTTATAGTATAGAGCCCTCAAGGGGCTGCGCCTATTAAGCGACATGGGTTGGGATGTTAAGCCCATTGAATCCCTAAGGGTGACGCTGAATTAATAAATCCAACAATCTCCCCCCCAGTGTCAGCCGGGGGGATTCGAACCCATGACCTTGCTCTGATACCACTTGTAAGATCAAGCGCTTACCACTGCACTAAAAGCAATTGCTGTTAGTGAAGGCGCAACTTTATTTCCTTATAGTATAGAGCCCTCAAGGGGCTGCGTCTATTAAGCGCCATGGGTTGGGATGTTAAGCCCATCGAATCCCTAAGGGTGACGCTGAATTAATAAATCCAATAGGTAGGATTTCCCCCTTTGTTAGGACCAACTTACCTTCCTTAGGAAGTAAGTTGCATCCTTTTTCATTCTTTCTTTTCCTTTTGCTCTTTAGGATTAGAAAACCTCACTAACCATTAGGATCTCCCTTTTGTATATAATAAATAACTTAGGGTTGGTCTTAGTCCCCCTTAGTTTTTGTCCTTTTCTGATTTGAGTCTTCTTCTCTCATCTTCAAACAAAATCTAAAAGACACTTAATAAAAACCAAACATTCTTGTACGACACGAGACTTTGTTGCAGAGTTCTTATACACGTCCTGTCTCGGGGCGAGGTGTAAGTCCCTACCACGATGGATAAGTCTTAGTACGAGAATGTTCACAAACAAACTCAAAATACTTCTCATAAAAGGAAACCTACAAAGACATCGCGTCTTCTCTTCTCATCTCCTAATCTTTGCGGACGAATGCGACTTGCCTCGACAGTTCAAACAGCGATACGGTAAACACCCTCGAGTCAGAGCCGGTAACACCTGAGCTAGAGCTATGGAAATGTCATCCCAAAAAACACAAATAATTCCCGCCTTAGTTAGGCGAACTACGTCGACTCTGATCCTCATTATCCCGATGAAGTACGTAGGCAACGGGGTAGGGCCCGTTCGAGCACATTCCTTATTTTCCCTACATTTTCCCCTTCTCTTTCCATTTTTTCAATTCCATTTTCCCATTCCAGCTCCATGCCAGTAGCAGTAGTTTTATTCAGCAACATTTTATTTCTCAACCTTTGAAACAAACAAGCAAGCGTGGATCCCGTCGGGTACGGCGGACGGTCTGGGGTGCTAATACCTTCCCAGGTCGTAACCGACTCCCGAACCCAGATCTTTGGTTTGCAGGACCTTGTCCTTTCCTTCTTCCTCAGGTTTGTGCAGCATTACCTTTCCCATTCTTTCGGGATAAAAATGCCTGGCTGGCGACTCTACCTTTTCCGCACCACTTTCGCGTTTGTACTAGGATGAAAATCCCGGGAGCGACAGCGAGAATAGAACCAGGTGGAATAGGATCATTGCAATAACCTGCAATGTGACTGTTGAGCGAATCAAGCCACAGGGAGGGTGCCTGTTGGCGAAACAGGGCTTAAAATCAGACCATTGGTGAAATGGAACTAGACAATGTGACTGCTGAGCGAATCATGCCACAGAAAGGGTACTTATTGGCGGAACAGGGCTTAAAACGAGACCATTAGCGGAATGGAACTGGACAATGTTAGACGTTGTGGCTAGTGATCTAGAGGGGGGTGAATGGATCACCTCCTTGTTTACAAGGATTTAAAAGATTTTTCAGAGTTTTCAAAACTTAATGGAAACAACGGTCCCAAATATACAAGCGTCTATTCTGGACCAGCCACTAGAAGACCGGACATGTGATAACATGCTGGATTTACGATTGAGATGATAAAGGTTTAAACACACAAGATGTAAAACAGTTGAATGCACCTATCACAAAAGCTATTTCCAATGAATCAAAAACAATTGAAAACGTAAATAGAGATAGAGAAGAGATACAATACGCCGAGATTTGGTAAGGAAGTTCCCCACGTTCGTCCTCGCGTGTGGGTACGTCTCCCTCTCAATTTCAAACCGAAATTGAGAACTTTTATATCAATATTGCTGAATTCGTCGATTACAAGGTTGCTATACAAACACTAGAAATCTATACACCTAGATCTTCCTATTGTATCAACCTTCACTTGATCTGAGCCCAATCAAGATTCCCTGCAAGTAATACAAGCAATTCACCGGTTCCACGACCTATTTGCGAAATCCCCCGATTTCCAAATCTTACGCTGCGCCTGAATCTGACTTGTAAACGTGACTAACAAACCCTCAAGAACACGCCCGTTCTTGAAGGAAAAACCAGGTTTTTCCTTGAAACCTTCTATCAATCTTCAACTCAGCTGGATCTCCGATCGTACCACTGAACGTTATCTCGTAAGACTTCAATTCACAGAACAGCACACATTTCCTTGTTGATGTTCTTGAATTAAGGTATCTTGAGAAGATGATGAAGATGAATTTGATTCTAGGTTTCAATCCTGCTCAACATTGAAGTTCCAACACTCCAAAATCCTTTTCTTGATGTGTTCTTCAATGATCTATCACTGTAAAATTCGTCTCCAATTTTCTGTGATCTGTTATTTTCACTAAATGAAACACTCCACATATATATGCAGATTCTGTTAGAAGAAAAACAGACAAATGAATCGATTCAAGACACGATGAATCGATACATACTGAACAGATTTATAAAAACAGAGAATAGAACAAGCAATGAATCGATGCATGTTTGTATGTGTCGATTCATAGAAGAAAATCCAGAACCATTCAAACAGCATGAATCGGTACATGACAAGATGAATCGATTCATTTTGCGAATTTCCAGAATCCTTCAAACAGCATGAATCGATACATATTGGAATGAATCGATTCATTTTGCATATTTTTCAGAAAAACAAAACATTGATAGAAAATGAAACAAAAGATCTAAAGGCAAGCATTTTTCTTAATATGAAGAAAACACAAACACTTCAAAATTATAATCAATCAAAACTATAGTTGCTCACAAATAAAGCCACAAGGAAAGGGTGCATGTTGGCAAAACAGGGCTTAAAAACGAGACCATTAGCGGAATGGAACTCGACAATGTGACTGTTGAGCGAATCAAGCCATAAAGAGGGTGCATGTTGGCGAAACAGGGCTTAAAAACGAGACCATTAGTGGAATGAAACTCGACAATGTGACTACTGAGCGAATCAAGCCACAAGGAAAGGGTGCCTGTTGGCGAAACAGGGCTTAAAAACGAGACCATTAGCGGAATGGAACTCGACAGTGTGATTGTTGAGCAAATCAAGCCACAGGGAAAGGGTGCCTCTTGGCGAAACAGGGCTTAAAAATGAGACCATTAGCGGAATGGAACTCGACAATGTGATTGTTGAGCGAATCAAGCCATAAAGAGGGTGCATATTGGCGATACAGAGATTAAAAACGATACCATTAGCGGAATGGAACTCGACAATGTGACTGCTAAGCGAATCAATTCACAAATAGGGTGCTTGTTGGCGAAACAGGGTTTAACACGTGACTGCTGAGAGAATCAAGCCACGGAAATACGACAAACATTGACTTGGAAAGTCAAAGATGCTTGGAAAATGGTATAAGTATCTTCTGTGGGGAGTACTTCAGGTTGAGAAGATGTTACAGGTCGTATGTAATATTCCTCAAAACTGGCCCATGTTGTCATGCACATGTTTGAATTTATAGCCTAATGCTTCATGATGATGGAAATGCTACGCTTTGGAGGATGCACATGTAATGATGATTATGCATATACAAATGCAAGGGATCTCCTGGAAAGAGACTGCGAGTATCCCAGGTGGCTTGACTGGGTAGGAACTAATGATCACTACATTGATCTGGTTAGTCCTGGTGAGGAGGAAACAACTCTGCGGGGAACGTTGTTAACGATATACCGGCTCTGAACTGCCGTCATTGCCAAAAATAAATTGGACTTTGAGATTGGAGGGCCAAGACCCTGCTGGAGATGGACCTTTCTTGCACTCTGGTGGGGAAGTGAAGACAACCTGATTTGGCTGGGAGCCAAATGTATGGTATTGTTGAGGAAGCAACCTGCTGGGGATTGCCCCTGTATTGAAAGAAAACCTCTGCTTGGGGAGGACAAACATCTTTTGTCATTACTGCTGGGGGAGAACTTCAACTTCACTTCTACTGGGGATAACAGGAGACACACGAGAAGGCATCCATTCTTGTTCAAGTATGTTGTAGAAATATTCTTCCTGGAAGTCTACTTTAGCTCTGCTAGCAACACATGTACCTGCACCTGCGTAAACACAACTGATAGTTCCTGCAACATGGAGTGTTAGCTCTGGACCTATATGCCTCAGGCTCATGGTATGAATCACTATCCCGGCCACTTAACCTTTTTAGAGTTGTATTAAATGTTTTGGTCCTCCTTCATGAGTTTGAAAGCATTTAAATGTTCGCAACCCAATATAAATCACAATTTGCTGGACGTTTTTGCAATCAATCAATGCTAGATGAAAAACAAAAACAAGAAGCAAATAGTCACAAGTTTGAATGAAATTGAATTTTATTGATTTGGAACATGGCCATGAATAGGAATTACAATAGGAAGCAATTCCCTGGAAAGAGGAAATAGCCAGAAAAGAAAACAGACTATCCTATTGGCAATGTGAAAAATGGATCTCATCAAGTTTCGACCCGGCTATGACTCATATATCTTCAAGACTATCTGCTTACTCTACCCCTTGCAAAAGGTGATTGAACTGGTCTTCAACCTTTAGAATAACCTCAGTTGCAAATGGATTACGAATTTCACATATCGCAGTCGTTCATGTTAGTCCCTCTTGCGTGGATCGCCCTTTCGGGTTTTCAATCCACCGGGATACCCCTTTTTTCCTGAGCTATCCGATGTGGCTTTTCAACTCAGCGGGTGTACATTTTTCAATATTTCCCTAATTTTTTCCCGAGCCTTTTATTCTGTTTTTGGCTCGCCGGGATGCCCATTTTTGCTTGGATCTTTATTTTGTTTTTATCCAGCGGGTCTTTTTACATGAAGTATTTTCTTACTGTGTCTGTGTTGACAGGGGAATGGATATCTTCTCCATCCATGGTTGTTAACATCAAGGCTCCGCCTGAGAAAACCTTTTTAACCATGAATGGTCCTTCATAATTGGGTGTCCATTTTCCCATGTGATCGTTAAGAGGAGGAAGAATCCTTTTCAGCACTAGGTCACCTGGTATATACCTTTGAGGTCGTACCTTCTTGTCGAAAGTTTGTTTCATGCATCATTGATACAACTGTCCATGGCACACAGCTGTTAGGCATTTCTCTTCAATGAGGCTCAGTTGATTGTATCTGGATCGGAGCCACTCAGCTTCATCTAGCTTAACATCCATCATTATCCTCAACGAGGGGATCTCCACTTCAATTGGTAGGACTGCCTCCATACCATATACCAATGAGAACGGGGTTGCCCCTGTTGAGGTACGTACTGACGTTCGGTACCCATGTAGCGTGAGTGGTAGCATCTCATGCCAGTCTTTGTATGTCACAACCATCTTCTGCACGATCTTCTTGATGTTCTTGTTGGCCGCCTCGACGGCGCCATTTATCTTTGGGCGATACAAAGAAGAGTTATGATGTTCTATTTTGAAATCCCGACACAAGTCAGCCATCATCTTGTTGTTGAGGTTAGAACCATTATCAGTAATGATTCCTTCGGGAATTCCATACCGGCAAATAATATCTCTTTTGTTAAACCGGGCTACCACTTGTTTAGTAACATTGGCATAAGACGCCGCTTCGACCCACTTTGTGAAATAGTTTATAGCAACCAGGAGGAAGTGGTGGCCGTTGGAAGTTGTTGGCTCAATCTTGCCAATCATATCAATTCTCCACATGGCGAACGGCCAAGGTGAAGATATGACACTCAATGGATTCGGAGGCACATGGACCTTATCGGCATAAATCTGGCATTTGTGACATTTACGGGTGTATTTACAGCAATCGGATTTCATGGTGATCCAATAATATCCCAATCTCAACAGTTTCTTAGCCATAACATGTCCTCCAGCATGGGTACCAAAGGATCCTTCATGAACCTCTTGCATCAACAGGTCTGCTTCGTGTCTATCTACACATCTGAGTAGAACCATGTCGAAGTTTCGCTTGTAAAGCACGTCATCTTGATTCAAGAAGAATCCACCTGCTAGCCTTCTGAGAGTTTTCTTGTCTTTACTGGATGCCCCATTCGGGTACTCTTGAGTCTTCAAGAAGTGCTTGATATCATGGTACCAAGGTTTATTATCTTCACCACTGTCAACTGCAAAGACATAGGCAGGTCTTTCAAGACGGGAGACCATGATCCGAGGCACGAAATTCTCTTGACAAACTTTAATCATAGATGACAAAGTTGCTAGAGCATCAGCAAACTGATTTTCATCTCGAGGAATATAACTCAGCTTGACTTTGGTGAAGAAAGTTAGCAACCTCCTGGTATAATCCCTGTAAGGAAACAAGTGAGGTTGATGAACTAACCATTTGCCATTGACTTAGTTTACCACCAGAGCAGAATCTCCGAAGATCTTGAGGTTCTTGACTCGCAAGTTGATTGCCTCTTCTACCCCCATGATGCAAGATTCATACTCTGCCTCATTGTTAGTGCACTCGAAAGTTAACCGAGCAGCTAAAGGTGTATGGACCCCTTCTGGTGAGATGATAACAGCACCTACTCTGCTTCCGTTCATGTTCACAACTCTGTCAAATATCAACTTCCATTTGGATTCAGGGTCTGGCCCCTCCTCCGGAAGTGGTTCTTCACAGTCTTTCAACTTGAGGAACATGATGTCCTCATCCGGAAACTCGAATTTCATGGGTTGATTATCTTCAATTGGATGTTGAGCCAGGTATTCTGACAATACACTCCCTTTTATTTCTTTTTGCGAAGTGTAATGGATATCATATTCCGTTAGAATCATCTGCCATCGGGCTACCCTTCCTGTTAGAGCTGGCTTCTCGAAGATATATTTCACAGGATCCATTTTGGAAACTAGGATAGTGGTGTGAATCAACATGTACTGTCTTAGTCGGCGAGCAGCCCATGCCAAAGCACAGCAAGTTTTCTCGAGAAGTGAGTAGCGTGTCTCACAATCGGTAAACTTTTTGCTAAGGTAATAAATGGCATGCTCTTTTCGACCAGACTCGTCCTGCTGACCTAACACACACCCCATTGATCCTTCGAGCACAATAAGATACATTATTAATGGTCTCCCTAGCACCGGAGGCATGAGAATCGGAGGTTCTAGCAGGTATTCCTTGATTCGTTCAAAGGCTTGTTGATAGTCATCATTCCACTTTATAGCCTGATTCTTCCTCAGAAGCTTAAAGATGGGCTCACATGTGGCTGTTAGGTGTGAGATAAACCGTGCAATGTAGTTTAGTCTCCCTAAGAAACCACGTACTTGCTTTTTCAGTCTTTGGCTTAGGCATCTCCTGGATGGCTTTTACTTTGGCTGGGTCAACCTTAAGTCCTTGCTCACTAACAATGAAACCCAATAGCTTGCCGAAACGTACCCTAAAAGTGCATTTGTTCGGATTCAACCTCAATCTGAACTTCCGGAGTCTATCAAACAACTTTGCTAGATTGATCAAGTGCTCTTCTTCTATTTGGGATTTTGCTATCATATCATCAACATAAACCTCAATTTCAGGATGAATCATGTCGTGAAATAGCGTCACCATGGCCCATTGGTAAGTGGCTCCAGCATTCTTCAGACCAAACGGTATGACTTTATAACATAAGGTGCCCCAAGGCGTGATGAAGGTAGTCTTTTCCATATCATCAAGAGACATCTTAATTTGGTTATAACCTGAAAACCCGTCCATGAGAGAGAACACAGAAAACTGAGCAGTATTATCAACAAGCACATCTATATGAGGAAGAGGGAAATCATCTTTAGGGCTGGCCCTGTTTAAGTCCCTGTAGTCTACACACATCCTGACTTTACCGTATTTTTTAGGGACCAGTACAATATTAGCAACCCATGGAGGGTAACTGGTCACAGCCAAGAAACCAGCATCAAATTGTTTATGTACTTCCTCTTTGATTTTGATTGCCATATCAGGGTGTGTGCACCTCAACTTCTGCTTCACTGGTGGGCAGTCTTCTCTCAAAGGCAGCTTGTGTACCACAATGTCAGTGTATAAACCAGGCATGTCCTGGTAAGACCAGGCGAAGACATCAATATATTATCGAAGCATGGCGATTAGACGAGTCTTGATAGATTCTTCTAATGCAGCCCCGATCTTAACTTCTTTCTTGTCTTCTTTGGTACCCAGGTTTATCACTTCAATGGCCTCTTCATGCGGCTGAATCATCTTTTCCTCATGTTCCAGTAATTTAGCTAACTCTTCAGGTAGTTCGCAATCTTCTTCACCTTCCTCATCGGCTTGGTAAATCGGATTGTCAAAGTTATACTTAGCAATAGCAGGGTTGTCATTGATAAGATCTGGTGATGAGCACCTGCATGAATGGTGATTCATGCAAGGCTTTAGAAAGCATTTGAGAAACTGAGAAACATTTCCACTTTAAAACTTTTCTTTCTTTTTGAAAAACAAAAGTAAAAAAGAAAGACAGGGAACAACATGGATGAATGCGAAACGTCAGCTTTATTAATGATTATGTATTGTGCTAGGAACAAAAGAACCCTTACACTAAGCTACTATGTCCCGGGCAAGACATAGCGCTTGAGTACAGGAAAGACAAAAGCAAAAAAAAACATTACTCTTCAAGGGAGGTGACTGAGATGAGCCTTTCAGATGCCCAATTGCTAAGCTGAGTCTCTAGAGCACAAGGTCTGGTCCACTCGTCTAAGTCACAGTCATTATCCACTATGCCGTCTTGCACTGCACTGATACTCCCATAATCCACCATTCCTGCACTGGTGAATGTAATCGGGCCTTGACGACCTCTAGCGCTCTGTTCAGATGATGACTTCCCAGGATGGTAGCCAACACCAAACATGTCCTTCTTTTCTGATACTTCCACTGGACTGCCTCAGCCTTCTCGCATTCCTGATTCCACTACCTTCAGAGCTTGTTTATAAGAGGTTATGGAAACCCCCTTTTTTTATTCTTCAGAAGAAGCTGCTGATGAGGATGCCAATTCAGTCTTCAGGGGCTCAAAAGCTTGACACAGAGTCTCAACTTTCTCACCATCCATATCTATATATTTAAATGAAGCCAGATGACTGATAAAGATATCCTCTTCTCCGCATACCGTTACGATTTTCCCTTCCCAGACGAATTTCAGTTTCTGATGAAGCGTGAACGATATTGCCCTTGCTGAATGTATCCAGGGCCTCCCCAGTAAACAACTATATGCAGGCTATATGTCCATTACATAGAATGTGGCATTGAAGATTTATGGACCTACTTTGATTGGCAAGTCCACTTCCCCAAACACTGATCTTCTCAATCCGTCAAACGCTCGAACCACCAGATCACTAGGCTTCAGAATAACTCCGTCATAATCCAACTTTATTAATGCCTTCTTGGGAAGAACATTCAGGGATGATGTGGTATCCACTAATATATGAGATAGCATTGCACCTTTACACTCCAAAGAAATATGCAAGGCCCGATTGTGAGCACGACCCTCAGAGGTTAGATCCATGTCAGTTAAACCCAACCCATGACTGGCGTTGACACTGGACACCACAGTTTCCAATTGGTTCACCGAGATATCCTGAGGTACATAGGCTTTGTTCAGGATGTTCAAGAGAGCTTTTATGTGGGAGTCAGAACACATTAACGGAGACAAGATGGAAATCTTTGATGGAGTCTGCTGCAAATGGTCCACGATCTTATAATCGCTCTTTTTGATGATTCTCAAAAACTCTTCAGCTTCTTTATCAAATGTAATGTATGGGTCAACCATAGGTGTGGGCTCATTAGCAGTTACTGGTTGCTTCCCTCTAGCCTTAGCTTGAGCTTCTGCAGTATCCCTGGGTGGTATCACACTGTTTCTTAGTGTTTCCGGCGCAAACAACCTTCCACTTTTAGTAAAGCCTCCTACTCCAACATTTTCTACTTGGGCTGGAGACGTACTAGACATGGCCAAATCTTGCTTTTGGCCGTTACAATACATTTCACCTCCGTAATGCAAAGGGATGTCCATATCACTTTTGTACATCATTGTCCCTGCTGTAGTGATAGTTATTAGTGCCACTCTGACTATAGGAGGAACTTGGGATGGATCATAGAAAATAGTTATTGTAGCAACTTCTTTTTCTTTTGCAACCTTGTCAAACTGTAGGACCCCCTTCATCAATCATGCTTTGTATCCCCCTTTTCAACTGCTCACAACCATCGGGAGCTTCAGCACACTCTGGGCAATCATTTTCACAACCTGGAAAGATACCCTTCTGGGCCAAGCAAGCTTTGACAGTACTCAACGGAGTTTGCAGGTCATTGACATCACACACCAAATTCATATTATCTCCGTCATCAATTGCCCCAACTGTACCTCCGTGAGGAGGCATTGGGTTTTGTATCACATTCGGAGTGGGAGCGAAGTTAATCGCTTTAGAATCTAACAAGTCTTGGACTACATACTTCAGGGCTTTGGAGTTTTCTGTAGTATGTACAGGGGCTCCGGAATGGAATTCGCATCGGGCGTTTGTATTATAACCTTCAGGGAGTTTCCCCAGCTTCGGAGGTTGCAAAGTTCTGAGCTGAACCATCTGGAGCTAGAGGAGATTCTTCAAAAGCTGCAAGTAAGACATAGGTAGAGTTTCAAATTGCCTTTCTCTGGTCTTCTGAGAATAATAGGGACGGGGAGCCCTCTGTTGATAACCCTGTTGGCATTAATGTTGCGGTTGTTGGACTTGTTGTTGAATAGGCTAAGCTGAGATAGTGACAGGAGCCACTTGTTGATAAACACCTCTATCACCTCCGCCTCTCTGTGCATACACTGCCCCAGTCTCTCCTTCCTTCTTCTTCAAGAAAGGCTTCTTGATACCGGAAGTTGAAGCGCCACCATTCTGGATCTTTCCCTGCTTGATCCAGCTCTCTATCCTCTCGCCAGTCAAGATAATATCTGAAAAACCACTTGAAGAACATCCAGCCAACCTTTCCATGAAATGCCCAAGAAGGGTATCCATGAAAAGGTCCACCATTTCTCTTTCTAGAAAGGGTGGTTGCACCCTGGCGGCCACGTCACGCCATCTCTGTGCGTAATCTTTGAAGCTCTCCGAATTTTTCTGCGTCAAACTTTGAAGTTGAGTGCGACTAGTCGCCATGTCAATGTTATACTGATATTATTTCAGAAAAGCTCCCCCCAATTTTTTCCATCTTCTTACAGCGCTTCTCTCCAATTTCATATACCATTCCAACGATCCTCTAGAGAGGCTATCCTGGAAATAGTACATCCAGAGTTTCTCGTCCCTAGTATGGGCAGCAATCTTTCGGTAGAAGGCCTGTAAATGCGTTTTAGGACAGGAGCTACCATTGTACTTATCGAAAGTAGGTGGTCTGAACTTGTGAGGAATAACCACCCCTGAGACTAGGCCCATGTCAGATACATCTATCCCAAGTGTATTTACATTCAAGGGTCTTGACTTTATAAGCTAGCAGCAAAAGGTCTTGAAAATTTCCTTCCGCACCAAATCCCATATCGTTGTTAAAGGAAGGAACTGGTCCTTTTGCCTGTCTTGCACAGGGATGAAGGTTGTTGTGCCAGGCTCTGGAACTGGAGGTCCACCTGTTCCATGGTTGGTGTTGGGAGGATTCACCTGAACTTCTGGAGTGACTACAGGAGGGTCAGTCTGAGGAGGATTGAGTCCCTGGATTGCAGTCCTCAAATCTTGTTGTCCCTGGGCCATCCCATACATCATAACCATGAATTCCCCCATCCTAGTGCGGAGTTCATTGAGCTCAGTTTGCATAGCATCCATGATGGTCCTCTGGTTGTTGCGTGTTGTGTAATGATGAGGAATATTCTGTCTGAAGTGTCGGGTCTTGGCAGCTCGCGCAATCTTTGCCTGAAATACAGATAAGTTAAGTAACCTGGAGAAACCTGCAAAAAACAAAGAAAAATGCAAATGATATGTATGCAATGCAATATATTATTTTTATCTTCAAGGTTTTATTTACTTTCCCATTCCGGTGTTGAGAAAAGAAGACTTTATGTGACATTCAGATGTGAAGTGGCAGTATTCAATATCTTGTGTCTGTGCAACAGATAAACGACCAGAGACTTCAGGTGAATCAAAAGAAAACTGGAATAGCAAAAAAACCTCATGGGGTACAAGTTCATACATCAGAGGGAAAAAGGTACATCAAGAGAGGGGAATCCCACAACAAGCATGTGGGTAATCCAAATCACATGAATACAAGACTAAAGCCTAGGAAGATCTACATCCTGCAACCTCCAACTAAGATGTTTGACACCTTGCAGCAGCTGAGCTATATCTGGATGTGTAGGTTCCTGTATGAGCTTTTGAATCAGGATATCCCTAAGGTCAAAGGAGGCATGCAATTCCTCAATTTGTTGTAGGAACGCCTTTTCACTTTCCTGGCTTGTGAGGGAATCAGTCTTGGTCTTCTTGACATCAGCTCTCAGCTTCAACTCTTCTATCTCTTTCTGAGCTTCTTTCACTGCTTGCTGACTCTTTGTTATATCTTGAAGGTGACTCTTCTCCTAGTGATAGGCCCTTTGAAGGAGCTTTCCCTGTTCAGCTAAAGAGTCTTGAAGCCCTCTGATCTCTAACTGGTACTTGACTACCAGTTCCTTCTGCTTCTTCAAGTTGTCTTCACATTTCTCTTGCCATAAGGTGATAGCTTCATTGGCTTCATTCAACTCTTTTTTATCTTTCCGGCGCTGGACCGACTTATGAGTTTTAGCTAACCCCTTTTTCTTGAAATAGAGCTCCCTCTCTTGAAATTCTGGCTGCTTGAGCCTGACCATTTCTTCAGCTTTGTGAGCCCTTTCTTCCAATTTCTGGTTTTGCATTTTCAACTTCTAGCATGAATTGTTGGCTTCTTGATTCTCCAACCTGATTTGTTTAACCAAGGCTTCCAATTTTTGATACTCATGAAGAGGAACTGAAGTTGTGGGTGCCACCTCCTTAGGGTAGAGAGGTGGTTCCTTAGAGAATGGAAGTAACAAAGTCTCTACACGATCTTCCAACCAGGTGGCAAAAGGATCATAAGTCTTGGGATCTACTCTCCCAAAGTCTTTCTTCCCCTTCAACACTCTAACCTCCCAGGCTTGGGATGCTAGAAATCTCATCTTCAGGTTACCTTCAGCTTCAAAGTATAGTGACTTGTTCATCTCTTCAATCAAAGGTAAAGCTCTTAAAGGATAGCCAAATTGTTTCCTGGATAAGATAGGATTGTAGTTGATTCCACCTTTTCTTCCTATCAAGGGCACATTTGGGAAACTCCTTCAATTGACCAAGATCTCTTTGCCTACAAGATCCCTATTGCATCCCCAAGCAATGTCAACTGAGGTCAAGCCCATCAATCATTTGGACCACTTCCAAGATTGTTTCAAATCCTGGAAAGGCCCTGATTTAGGGAGTTGCCTTACAAACCAGTCAGCAAACAAGGGAGCACAACAATTCACATGCCCCTTCCTCTTTTCATTCCTGTGGTGAACCCCATAGTAGAAGTCAGCTAGTAATGTAGGTACAGGGTTTCTTTTGACAAAGATGGTGATAGCCTCCATGCTGATTAATCCTTTCTCTCCTGGAAATAAACTGATCCCATACACTATCATGGCTAATAATTCTTTGAAGTCTGCCCATTTATTTCCCAATGCCATAACATGAGCCTCTGTGATAAGAAAATCCAAAGAAATCCCCTTACCTTGGCTAGCTTCTAATCCCATCTTGAATCTGAGCATACTCAAATGACAGGCAGCAGTAATGTCTTCATAAGGAGGGGTCCTCTCTGAAGCATAGTAAGGCATACCTTCTCTAATAGGAATATTCAGGATACTAGAGATATCTTCCAATGTAGGTGCTAAGATGTAATCAGGGAAAACAAAAACCCTCAGTTGTGGATCATAGAATTGCAACAAAGAATGCAAGCTATCCCTCTGGTCAATTGTGGTCTTGCTCACATAATCAAGGATCTTTCCAAACTCCTTTCTGAAATCATTAAGGACTTTGTCACCCATCAAGCTAATCAACCCCTGAATACCCTTTGTCTCTGGTTGTGGGAAATTATAATGGACATTTATTTTCCTGGGAACCTCCATCTTGAAGTAGCAATATGACCGGGAATAGGAGTAATGAACCCTGAGAATAAAAGGAACACAAATGGTTAATGATGTTATGATGCTATGCAAGGCAAGGTATGTGATCAGTGATGTGTCTGTGTAGTGAATCAAGTAATCAAGTGTCTATGCAAGGTCACAACATCATCACAAGTATCTCTCTGATCACAAGTTCAGAACCCATAATCCATGTGTAACAGAATAAGATCACAATACTGAAGCATGTTGGTACAGTGGGTATGTTGAAGGTTAAGGCTCTTGTAATCCTGTAAACCCCTCCCAATCTCACGGGTGTGCTACTCGGGTCAACATCACGGACTCTCAAAGCCAAATAGCAATAATACGTTCACCATTTCCGAGAAATGGCTCATGACCAAATCAGGGAATCGGTTTGGCATTATGTACTACTCAGGGAGGTCTCAACTGAGTCCAAGGAAACAAGCATCCCTCATAAGTCACCAGCCTCAAGCACTGAATCGAGAAACAATAGTACATTCATCCCGAAGGGTACAATACTATCGACATACAAAAAGTTTGACTTAATTGGATTCCTATGAGAAAACCAGGCCATCATATGCAAGCTCTTAGTGGGCCCTCGGATGCGAGTGCGTTTTCCAACAAATGTGGTATGCCACTGTCATCACTGGAGAGGGATGTTTCCACAAAGGTTCCCAATTATCGGTCCCCTGACTGCACATAATTATCAAGGTTGTGTATTGCCCCAGAAAGTTTCTGGTATCAATACATTTCCGAGAAGTTCGCAAGTCAAGGTGTGGAACTCACTACTACCAACATAGCAAGATGCCATGAAGCCAAAGTGGAACCACTCTAAGTCCTAAGGTGAACTCGAGCCCCGGTTACGAGTTCATCTCACAGTAACAAAGCCCATCCCACAGAAAAAATGAAACCAGCACAGTCCAGCATATGATGCATGTGAAAATAAATACTGTAAGCAGTAAATAAAGCTGTAAAATAAGTTGTAAACGAAAACAGTAAATAAGCACAACAGCACACACATATAAACACCCAAAGAAACAAAAACAAACAGGAATTAGGATTGACTCTATAAGGGAAACCAGAGATTCTGGGTTCGATCCCCAGCAGAAACGCCAGCTGTCACTCCCGGGATTTTCATCCTAGTACAAACGCGAAAGTGGCGCGGAAAAGGTAGAGTCGCCATCAAGGCATTTTTATCCCGAAGGAACGGGAAAGGTAATATTGCACAAACCTAAGGAAGAAGGAAATGGAAAGGTCCTGCGAACCAAAGATCTGGGTTCGGGAGTCGGTTATGACCTGAGAAGGTATTAGCACCCCAGATCGTCCGTCGTACCCGACGAGATCCACGCTTGCTTGTTTTGTTTCAAAGGGTGAAACAATAAAGTTGCTGCTGAATAGAAATTGCTACTGGAATGGAACTTGAGATAAGAAAGGGAACTGGAAAAGAAAATTTAAAGAAATAAGGAAATGTAGGGAAAATAAAGAATATGCTCGAACGGGCCCTACCCCGCTGCCTACGTACCTCATCGGGAAAATGAGGATCAGAGTCGACGTAGTTCGCCTAACTAAGGCGGGAACTATTTTTTTGTGTTTTCTTATGGCTGGAACTTCTTATGTCTATGCTCAGTTGTTGTAGGCTTGTCTGGTACGAGTGCGTTTACCGTCTTGCATGCGAGACAAGTCGTTGCAAGTTCGTGTTGAGAGTGAATGAGGTGAGAAAAGAAGTTCCCGCGGGAAAGCCGCTTATTGTTTGTTGTTTGCTTTTTAAGAGTTTTGTATGAATTTGGCACAAGTAAGTGAATTCAAACTCTTTTCCATGGAATGTGTACTGTCTACTACATTCCAAGATGGAATAATAGAACGAGCACACCAAACAAGGAGAATATCTCCAAGACTTGTTTCCAAGGATTAGGGTTTAAGTTCACTAGCAAGTTGAACTTATTACATGTTTTTGTAGTTTGTGTGAAAAAGTATCTTTTAGATTTTTCTTTGTCAAACAACCCCTTGATAAGACTTGTACATCATGATAGACAAGCTTACACTATTCCAAGATGGAATGAATGTAAGTGCCCCATGGAATAAGGCTATACACAAGGGATCTCTTCATACATTTATTAAGTCTTTTTGGATTTTGCTTGAAGATGAGAAGAGAAAGACTCAAAAGGCAAAGGTCAAAGCTAATGGGGGACTAAGACACAACCCTAAGTTATATTATTATGTACAAGAGTGTGGTCCTATGGTTAATGAGGTATTCTAACCTAAGGAGAAGAAGGAGCAAGCTAGAATTCAACATACTTCCTAAGGAAGTTAAGTTGAAATCTAAAGAATGAGAGGAGTCCTATGAACAAAGCACCAAGGTGCTAAAAGCAAATAAATGCATAAAATAATAAGAATGAAGTGATTACCTCATTCCCACCCCCCTACAAAACAAATATTAGCATGAAGCAGAAAAATGAACAATTATAACATGGTAAATCTCTCAAAACAACCCACACTATCTAAGGAAGATATTAGTGTACACCTAAGACAAATACCTAAGCCTAAGGCATCTTATAAGATGGTAAACTTAGAAAGTCAGTAGCTAAGCTCAACTTATGCTTTCTAAAGCTATAAGAGTGAACAATTTCAAACTATGCCCTAAAAGGAAGCTAAACCCTAATAAGAGTTAAGGTAAAGTTACATGGGGAAACCTACATGATTAAGTAAGCCAAACTTGTGTGAAATCAAGGGTGAATGGAAAATCCAGGAGCTAACACTTAATTAAAGTCCCCTAAGATGTAAAATAAGATGGGAGAAAAGAAATCCAAGTGAAAGGGATTCAAACTCTATGTGGAATGATGTGAACAATAGAAGAAATGAATATTGAACTTCAAAGGAAGAAAAAAATTAATGTAAGAAAAATCAAACATGTCTAAGAGGATTTGAATTACCCATACAAAAACCAGGGGCTTGATGAAGTTTTAGAATGGAATTAGAACTCACAAATGACTTACAAATAAGGTGGTATGGAAGCATTAGGGTTAAGGGACCTAAATATGATGTTTTGAAATCTTAGGGATGCATATGACATTATATGAGACACAAAGACCAAAGACTTGAAGTGAACACTTGAACATGTATATGAAACACTTATGAGGTGTATGAAAAAGATTTAACAAGCATGACATGGCCACAAAATTGGTTTTGAGGGGTTAAGAAGGAAGATGAAGAAGAATTAGGGCAAGAGGAGACAAAAATGACTTATGACTCAAGAAAACCCTAAAATAAAAAGACAAAGACCTAGTGAGTGAGCTCAACACTTAAGGACCTCTAATATGACCTAAAAGACTCATAACCAAGACCTTAGAGCAATGGCATGAATGCCTTATTCAAATGGATTGAAGGAAGCTTATAAAAGGGGCCAAAAATGACTTAGAGCTTAAGCAACTTGAAAAAAATATCAAATGACTTAGAAAAATTATGAAATTTAACATTGGACATCACAATCCAGAGGATGACTTTGTTACAAAAAATCTCACACAAGCCCCTAATTTTGCCTGGTCAAAGGAATATTAGAATGCAATTAGGGTTTATATGGACCTATGGGGAAGAATGGACTCAAAAGGACCTAAACATGACCTAAAAATCCAGAGAATTTTTTTTGAAGAAGTATAATGGGACATTAAGAGGATGCAAAAAGAATGGTATCTTTATCATTTTTGGTTTAGGAGGAAAAAAATGTATAAAATGATGGGTTCGAAATGGAGAAATTATGAAACAATTAAAAGGAAAGTTAATTCTGACTTCAAAAATGAATAAAAAATGAAATCTAAAAATATGGAAAATTAGAGAAAAATGAGAGGAATGCTCATGAATTTATTTGGAATTTTTTTTATGCAATTTTCTTTTTTAATAATAAGAAACGAAATTGGAATAAAATGAAAAAAAGAAATAAAAGAAATGACCATGGAATGGGCCTGGGGGTTCAAAGAGCAACAAAAATAACATAATTGGGCTGAGACTCATATGTTTGGGGGTGTGAATATAAAGTCAAGGTCAACAAGTAAGGCACATGCTTGGCACGCTTTCATTAATGTGTTGGCGCTGTTTAGACCATTGGATCAGAAAGAATCAAGGGCCATGACTTAAAGTTGGGCAAAGATCTAGGGCACTATTCAGATGAACGGAGATGAATTCCGGTCATCTTCTCTGTTCACTATTCTGGTATGGAAACCCCTAATCACTAATAAAATTAAAACTAGGACCATGAATTGATTTGTCTCTCTTCACTGATCATAAATATGGCTTCAAAAACTATTTATGGTTCCTAAAACTCCTTAATCGAAAGCAAGAAGCTAAGCCTGAAAATTGAATCTGAGCATCTATAATGCCTATTTACTAACCAGTCAATCCATAACCTCTATCCGGCCTCAATCAACATAAAACCAATTGAAAACATGTAATTCGAGCAAGTGGAATTTCAGGACATACCTGAGTTGCAGAGATGTCAAATTGTTTCTAGAAGGCCAGAGATGAGGATCCTTAGCTTGCTTGATCTTGATCTTGATCAATGGAAGTGAAATAAACACTCTGGGAGCTATGAATCCAGAGTAATTAATGAAAGTGCAGTGAAGATCAATGTTATGCAGTGTTGATTCCTTGATGTTTCAAGCTATGCCTTCCATGGATCTTGATCTTAAGATGATGTTGATGATCAATTGAGGTTGAATGAAACCAGATTGTGGCAATTTGAGGAGTTTGAATCCAAAATGCAGTGAAGCTTCAACAATGTGCAATGCTTGATCTTGAAGCTTCAGGCTATGCAATCCACGGTGATTAAGCTTGAGATGATGATGATGATGATGAATGGAGAGAGATTGAAGCAAGATCAGTGATGACAAAGCTTGCTCGAATCCATTTGCAGTGTGAAAATTCAGAGAGAAAACATTGCAATTTTTGGTGATTTGTGATGAAATGAAGTTGAACCTTGCACTGCAGTGGTGACCATGCTTTTATAGGGCCCTTAACCATAGTTAATATGCCTTGAGTTAACTGAGTGAGTGAGGTTAAGTGAGTAAGGCAGTTATGGCAGTTATGCCAGCTGTAACATCCAGAAGCTTCCACATTCGAGCTGGATCATATGTTGCAAGCTCCATGAAGTTTATGGTATGGATTAGAGCATGGCTATGAGCAGCATGATCTAATGACTATAGCCTACAGTGCAATGTGATTTAGAATAGGTTCCCTGAGGTGCATAGCAAGAGGCATGGTCCTGCAAGTATTCAAATGCAGCCTGCTTGTATTTGCAACATTTGAATCCAATACACTTGTATTCATGATCTTATGGTGGAACTCAATGTGATTGAGTGATTCATTCATGCTTGATCCATTTGGCTTGAATGATGTGAGGTGCATTGTGAATACCATGCATAGCCATGTACAAGATCCCCTAAACACTCTTGGATACATTGCAATGTGATATAAGCCTGTTAGCAAGTGTAGACAATTGATTGAATTTGAAAACAAATTCACAATGCACTGAATTATGCCACAAGCAAACAGGTTTGACATAGTGATCTTCCATTGATTGTTTCTTCATGAGCAAGGCACTAAATGGTGTGATTCTTGTGATCAATTTGAAGAGGAGGATGCAATGAACATGTTTGGTGTTTGGTTCAAGATAAAACAAAGCTTCCAAGTACACCAAATTGGTCAATGAAGTTCATGCCATGAGACTTCATAGTGGCCTGCATGAATTTGTCATGCCTTGTGTCAATGGGCATATGCTGGCCAGTTGCAACCTTCCCACTTTGATCCTCAATAAGCCCAAGAAGACTTGCTCAAATGAAAAATCTTTGAACACCAATATTGTAGGGATTGTATCAAGGAACAACTTTGTAGTTCACCAAAAATTAATTTGAGGTCTTTTTGGAAAAGAAAAATGGCTTGACATTCTACCCCCCACATGTTTGATGAATTGTCAGGCAGGGCGCGCGCATTGTGAACCCTTTGCACAAGGTTGAGAAGATTTGTGGCCCTCTAATTGCCTTTGTATAGCCTTCAGTTGCTCCAATCATTGATCACATACCTATGCCTCAGTTATGCTACACATGATGCAATGTTGTTAGTTATTCCATGAATTTATGTATGCAAAATGTTGAGGAAATGAGAGGGAAAATTTTGAGGTATTACATATGGGTCGTGCATAATCCTATAATTGAGTTTGGGTTGGAAAAATATGGGCCCATTTGGAAGAAACTCTAGTTTTGGCCATTTTTTCTTCATACACCTCCTTAAAATTGCCCATCTTCAACAATGCATAACTCCCTCAATTTTTATTCCATGAAGGTGTTCTAGAACCTTTTAGAAAGCTTAGAGTGTCCTCTAAATTCTCCTTTTAGTCCCATGTCCATTTGATCTTCCATATTTAAGTTATGAGCTTTTGAAAAAGTTGACTTTTTGTTGACTTTTAAAAGGACATGTAATGTCTTGGCTCATAACTCTCAAATGAAGTATTTTTGGCCTTGGCTTGTGAGTCACAAAGTTGTAAAGAATTGAATTTCCTTCAAAATGAGATTTGGATGGGAAACATTTGATGAAGTATGGGAAATTTATGGTTGGTCAAAGTACAGTTGACTTTTCCTACACAACCCTAATTTAGTAACTCTTGATTCTTGATGATTTTGAGGCTTCCTTGATGAATCATGATCAACCCTTGATAAAATGATGAATTTTACTTAATAATATTGATGTTGACCAAAAATATTCAAGTTTGACTGTATGTTGACCACAGATGACTTTTTGACCAAGTTAACTGATTTTTGGATCATCTAAGCATCTGACTGACCAAACTTGTAGGGAAAGCCTTGAAACTTGACATGAGGATCCTTTGAAGTATGTAGGATACCCTGAAGTACACTTGAGGCTTTGGAAGTCCAATTTTCTTTTAGAACTCAAAACCATAGTTTAAGATTTGTTGCTTAGGAGGAGGCTTAGTCTGATGAAACCTGGAATTCCTTTGAGCAATTGAGAATCTTGTGATCATTAGAAGACATATTGAGACATATTGCCTTGAAGATGTGAGGGAAAATTTTGGGGTACAACATCATGCCTTGAAGTAAAAGCTTTTGTGAACCACTTGTTGACCATAACTTTGACTTTGAGAATCCAAACCCTAATTTAGAAACCAACCTTCATCCTTTGATTACAAGTCCCTACCTTTCACAATAAGAAAAAGAAACAACACGTATGTTGTATTTTAAATAAGGTTATAAAAGTTAGAATGTAAATAAGCAATATAAGTAAAAGAAACACAAAAGGTGATTGATGACGAAACCCTAAAGAATAGAAGGTTAGGAGGATACCATGCATGTGATCTTGGATAAAATGCAAATGATATGATAGGTGGAATCTTAGGGGTAAAAATTAGGGTGTGGCAAGTACTACAACAAACTAATAACATAATACTATTGTATGTCTAACAACATCTTCTCTACCTCATCTTCCTTCTCTGCCTCCTCGGCCATCAATCCCCCTATCCTCCGACGATGTCTCCGGTACAACAGTGCCCCATCTGCCTCCTGTAACGCTTTGTTTATTTAATTAAATATTTATGTATTATATTGTTTGGTTAAGTATCGAAGTTGTCGAAAAGTTGATTTAAGTTGTGTTGTGGTTGGTCGAATTAATTAAGTTGATTTAAGTTGAAGAATTATTAGTAGAATGATACTATAATTATAATAGGCCTAACTCATACACACCCACTTTTACTACTTTTATTCACAAACATTATAAAATCAGATTTACAAAAATCCCAACAAAACAAATGGAATGCTACAATTTCAACATAAGCAACGACATACAAACACCTGATTAGTCTTTAAAAACAAAACAACTTGGATTACTACGCAGTGGATTCATAAAATTCAACTTTAATAACATAACTCATGTTCAGCATCAAAACAACTTAAAAATAAAAAGTTTTTAATGAAAAAAACTTAAATTCCAACTAAATGATAAAATCCAACATTAAAAGAAAGCATGCGTTATCCCCCCGAGTGCTACGTAACATAGCGGTAACACCGACTCAAATCTACTAAGGTAAGCAACTCTACTCTGGATTACCTGGACATTAGCAACAGAGGGTAACATTCAAACAGAAGGGTGAGATATTGAAAAATATAATATAATTTATGATAAATAACATATTAGATCATATTATATGCAATAACCACTTCACAACTCACAAACAACATCAATCAACATAAGATATAACACAACAACATAATTATGCAACTTAGAAAATGCACATGTATGTGGTACCATTGGAGCAGAACTCCCAACTTAATAGTTTGCCAATTGATAGAGGCGTCAACAACAAGGCATAAGCCTTCAACTTGATTTTGCAAATATAGGCCAACTTACCGAGCAACAGCTCCAACTTGATATGCTATGCAATGCGACTTAACTCAATATCAAAACAACAACAATAATAACTCAATAGAAACATAACAACAACTCAACTTTGGCCATAGGCCTGTAACTTATATTCTTGCCACTGATAAGACACTGCAATAGAATTCGCAGCCAACAAATTCACAACTTACAACAAGAAACATAACACAAAGAACAAACCAATTATACCGCAACCACACCGCGTAACTATTCTTCTACTATTCCTACTCTACATTAATATTATTAGGACTATTCTAGTACTATCATTGTGTAAGTTATGCTATTAGTTCCTTACTGTCCTCCTAGATCATTTTCTCATAAAATATGTCTCAGTTAGTTTGCATAGCAAAGTGGAAGCGAAGTCAGTTCATGTCGCAACCAAAAGGGAAGTCGCAGCAAACTGAAACAGAGGAAAAAGTTCTAGACTTCGCTTGAAACAAATGGAGGTGAAACTACTTCGCATAGTGAACAAAGGGTAAGTGGAATCGAACAAAAATAGAAGAAAAATCCCTAGAATTAGCTTGAAGCGATCGATAGCGAAGTGAGTTTGCTTAAGCTTTGCATAGCGAAATGTCGCGAATAGCCCTCCAAATTTTTGTTCGTCTCAGTTCATCTTCAACCAAATTTTCTCCTTCTTTTCCATCTCATACACATTATTCCAATCATCCCATTACAGTCCAACAACAATATACCAAAAGCCATACACAAATAACTTATATTAATTAATCTACGACTAATTCGACAACATTTACCAATTTCGTTATTCAACCCTAACAATTCAACATATAAATAAAGACAATTATATAAACCCAATCCCACATATTATTCATCATAAATCTCAATTATAGAGTTAGAACCCCACCCTTACTTGGATTTAAGGTTGCTCTAACTCTCCGATTGAATCATTTTCCTCTTCTCTCCAATTTCACGTATTTTCTACAAAAACTTGTTTTTCTTTTTCTGATAACCTAACTTCTCTCATTATCCCAATTAATCTTATAATTTTATTAATTTTACTAATATAATGGGCCTAACTCATACACCCCCACTCTTACTACTTTTATTCACAAACAAGCCCATTAAGAATAATAGTATCATTCTACTAATAATTCTACAACTCAAATCAACTTAATTAATTCGACCAACCACAACACAACTTAAATCAACTTTTCAACAACTTCGACACTTAACCAAAAAACATATACGAAAATATTTAATTAAATAATTAATTAAATAAACAGGGTGTTACAACTCTCCTCCACTTAAAACATTTTCGTCTTCAAAAATCTTACCTTCTTCAAACAACTCGGGATAAGATTCCCGCATCTTGCTTTCCAAGTCCCACGTCATACTTTCTTCGACAGCTCCCAACCAGACTACTTTCACCAACGCAATCTCTTTACCTCTTAGAGTCTTCATTTCATGATCCACTATCATTGCAGACATCGTCTCTATAGTAAGATTATCTCGTACTTGCACACCATCCATATGAATCACATGAGATGGATCTGAAATGTACTTTCAAAGTTGTGACAGATGAAACACATCATGTAAATTCAAAATATTAGGCGGTAAGGCCACTCTAAAAGCAACATTTCCAACTTTGTCTGAAATCTGATACGAACCAATAAAACGAGGAGTGAGCTTCTTAGACTTCAATGCACGCCCAACACCGGTTACAGGTGTAACTCTAAACAATACATGGTCACCAGCTTGAAAATCTAAATCTTTCCTTCGCTTTTCATGATAACTCTTTTGTCGACTTTGGGAATTTTTCATCTTTTCTCGAATTAACTTCACCTTCTCAATAGTCTCTCGAACAATCTAAGGCCCAAGAACTACACTTTCTCCATATTCATGCCAACTTAAAGGAGTTTTACATCTTCAACCATACAACGCTTCAAAAGGTGTCATTCCAATACTAGAATGGTAATTGTTATTATAAGTGAATTCTATTAATGGAAGATAAGTATCCCACGAACTTCCTTGCTCAAGAACACATGCCCTCAACAAATCCTCTAGTGAATGAATAGTTCTCTCTGTTTGACCATCCGTCTGAGGATGATACGCTGAACTCAACCTCAAATTAGAACCCAACGCCTCTTGCAAACTCTTCCAAAAATCATAAGTAAATCTCAAATCTCTATCTGACACAATACACAAAGGAACACCAACTTAGATACTGGAAAACTAATGTTAATAGGAATAAAATGAGCCGACTTTGTAAGCCTATCAACAATCACCCAAATCGAATCATTTCCCCTTGAATTATTAGTTAATCCCGTCACAAAGTCCATTGAAATGTTATCTTATTTCCATTCTGGAGATTCTAACGGCTGCATCAACCTTGTAGGCTTCTGATATCCAACTTTCGACTTCTGACAAGTTAAACATGTATACACAAAATGTGCTACATTGCTCTTCATCCCAGGTCACTAAAAAAAATTCTTCAAATCTTGATAAATTTTTGTAGCCCCGGGATGAATACTTAACTTACTCCTATGAATTTCTTCAAGAATCACTTTCTTCATCTCAGCATCATCAGGAATAAAAATTCGATCACGGAATCTCAACACACTTTGAGCATCTAAATTGAAATCATTATTCTCAAACTGATCGATTCCTACCATCGAATCTACTAGTTTCGCGTCTAACGTCTGAGCCTCTTTGATATTTTCTAGAAAATCATTGTTAATCTTCAACATTCCCAACATAACATTGTGCGGTGTCATTTTGAAAATTAAACTCATGTCCTTGAATTGCTCAATTAGTTCCAACTCTTTAACCATCATCACTGACATATGCAACGTTTTCTGACTTAAAGCATCAGCTACAATATTAGCTTTACCTGGATGGTAGTTCAAACCAAAATCATAATCCTTTAATAATTCCAACCACCTTCGTTGTCTCATATTTAATTCCTTCTGATCAAACAAATACTTCAAACTCTTATGGTCACTAAACACTTCAAATTTAGAACCATAAATATAATGTCTCCAAATTTGTAGTACAAAAAACAACTGCAACAAGTTCTAAATCATGGGTATGATAGTTCTTTTCATGAGTCCTCAACTGCCTTGATGCATAAGAAACTACCTTGTTATTATGCAAAAGAACACCTCCTAAACCCATTTTAGAAGCATCACAGTATACCACAAAAGGTTCTCCTGAATTCGGTAATGTCAAAACTGGAGCCGAAGTCAACCTCTTCTTCAATTCTGCGAAATTTTCTTCATATTGAACGTCCCACACGAAATATTTACTTTTACAAGTCAACTTAGTCAATATATGTGCTAACTTATAAAAACCTTCGATAAACATTCTATAATAACCAGCTAACCCCAAAAAAATCTTTTAATCTCGGTAACCGACTTTGGAGTTTCCCACTAGAACACAACATCTACTTTAGATGGATCTACAATAATGCCACTTCCAGATATAACATGCCCAAGAAAACTAACCTTTGTCAACCAAAATTCACACTTAGACAACTTTGCATATAACTTTTTCTCTTTTAAAACATGCAATACTAATTTCAAGTGTTATGCATGCTCTTCTTCCGACTTAGAGTAAATTAATATATCATCAAGGAACACTACCTCAAAACGATCCAAATAGGTATGAAAGATACGGTTCATGTACTCCATGAATACTTCCGACGCATTAGTAACACCGAAAGGCATCACCGAATACTCATAATGTCCATATCTTGTTTTGAAAGTCGTCTTATGAATATCCCCATCTTTTACTTTAATCTGATGATAGCCTGATCTCAAATCGATCTTGCTAAACACACAAGCACCTATAAACTAATCCATCAAGTCATCTATTCTCGGAAGTGAATACTTGTTCTTAATCGTCACCTTATTCAATTGTCTATAATCAACACAGAGCCTCATACTTCCATCTTTCTTCTTTACTAACAACACTGGAGTTCCCCACGGGGATACACTTGGCCTTACAAACTTCTTTTCAAGTATATCCTCCAATTGCTTCCTTAATTCTGACAATTCAGATGGAGACATCATGTATGGTTCCATAGAAACAGGTCTGGTACCAGGTACAAGATCAATCGCAAATTCAACTTCTCTCTCTGTCGGCACATCAGGAATTTCATCAGGGAAAACTTCAAGAAATTCATGCACCACTTACAACTCCTCAATCTTAGCTTTTCTCTCAATAGATAACGATGCCATCAATGTGAACATCTGAGCTTCTTTTTTCATCAACTGTTGTAACTTACTAAAAGTCAAAAAACCAACTCCCTCTTCTCCAGGAGTAGAAAACCTCGCTGACTTGCTATAATAATTGATATGAACATAGTTATATTCTAACCAGTTCATTCCTAAAATCACATCCATTATGGTTAACGGAAAACACACCAAATCAACATAAAAGTCTCTATCGAAGTTAGATAAAGGACACTTTAAACACACAAGAGAAGTAGTTATTGTTCCCTTAGCCATAATCTGGACGACGAATTCTCCATTCATAAAAGTCAACACAAGACCCAATCTTTTAACAAAATCAGCAACAACAAAGCAATGAGTAGCACCAGTATCAATAATAGTAATTAAAGGAGTACTATTAATGAAACATGTACCTCTGATGATTATGTCCTCACTAGTTGTCTGAGTCCCAGCCAATGCGGACACTTTTCCAATTTACGCCTTCTTTGGTTTCTGACACTGACTACCAATGTGTCATTCTTCACCACTGTTGAAGCAAAACATCTTTTTATGCTTGAATTCAGATATTGCATGCCCATTCTTACCACAACGGAAACACCTTTTTACCTCAGCAATACACATATTACTCTTATGACCAAATTTCCCACATTTGAAACAAACCACGCCAGCAGGAGCATCTCCCCCACTAGTCCTCTTACCATCAACCACTTTTTGTTTGCCTTTACCAACTGGAGCATCATACATTTTTCCACGACTCTTGATAACACAATTTTATATTGATTATTTATCATGGTTTCCGATTAATTAAGTTATTATTTTCCGTATTTTTAATTATATTATGCAAAGTATTTGTTTGTTTTGCATGTATTACGATTTATATGACTTGTTGAAGAAACAAGTTAAAATGAGAGAGAAATGAGGTATTTAGCATAAGAATTGAAATAGATAGCAGAAAACAGAGTTTCTGCATTTTAGAGGCTAGACGGACGTCACAAAGCTAGGACGACCGTCCCACATTGTTCATTTCAAACGATCATCACACAAAGCAGATGATCATCACAGGTCATTTATGTAGAATCCTAAAGCGCGACTCAGTCAAAACAGAGGAGCCGTTGTACTACAATATTTTCTCCTTCAAACTCAGTGTTGCGTTAATTCCTCATTCAATCTAGTATTAGTCAAGCATGCACAGTCAAGGCCTAACAATATAAGTTCCTGCAATTTCTTAACAACAGTAATACGAGAAGACTATAAATAGAAGCTACTTTGAGTTACAAAAGGAGCTTCGACCTATTACAAAATTTCTGCCGTTTTCACCACCGAAGCCAATTTATTATTCAGAGCTTTTCTTTCTTATTTAATTTTTTGTATTACTTTATTTTTCGTTTCCTTTTCTTAACCTTAGTAATAGCTTCCTACATCGGGAAGATATTGCAATTTACTTTGTTTCAAGCCACTTCCATTCTTACTTTAATTTCCACAAGAATTATTATGCCAAATTTGTACTTCCTCCAGGTTCATTATTGAATTATTTGATTTATTGTTAATTACTATGTCTTATGCTTTTATCTATTGCCTCTACTTATTATCTTTTGTTTTAATTAATATGTCTGACTGAAACCCTTTAGTCGGTATGTAATTGAATAACCGGAACGAATTCAATAGATCTAGGCTAAAATCTTAAACACAACTTATTTTCTGGTTTCAATTTCTTAATTTAAAGACAACTTTTGTTACGGAAGTAAAGAGGTAAAAAAAAGGTTAGAATTAAGACCACGAGAGTGTGAGATTTTAACCAGATAGCTGAAATCGAACATTGATTTTAAATACAGCGGAAGCGCTTTAAAACTAATTAGAAACTCTAGGTTTTAAAAAAGTACTTTCAATTTCTTAATTTAAAAAAAACTTTTGTTACGGAAGTAAAAAGGTAAAAAAAAAAGGTTAGAATTAAGACCACGAGAGTGTGAGATTTTAACCAGATAGCTGAAATCGAACATTGATTTTAAATACAGCGGAAGCGCTTTAAAACTAATTAGAAACTCTAGGTTTTAAAAAAGTACTTTTAACGTGAATTGATACAGCGAGAGCGCTCAATCTGACTTAGGAGTATAGTAATAGGTAAGACCACAAGAGTGTGAGTTGATGACTTTTAAACCAACATTTTATACAAAAAGATAATTTGATAAACCTTTATAAGCTGACCATTTATTGAATTCGTAAAGGCATATTAATTACATACTGATATTTCTATCGTAACTTAATTTAATTAAAATTCTTACTTTCTCGTTCCTTTAAACTAAAACATCACTTGCCTTAGCTAAACATGGTAACACCTTGATATCGCTAGGTTGATTATCGAGTCTCTGTGGGATCGATATCTTTTATTAATATGCGATTATCCTGTATACTTGCAGTTAATTTCTTAAGACTCAGAAAGTCGCGATCAAGTTTTGTGGCGTTGTTGTCGGGGACTTTGATTTAGTCAATAGTGTAATTTGTTTGTTGCGCCGTATAGACTAAGGCAGCCAAAAATCCCTTTTGTCGATTGTATGCACAGTACTCGCTCTCGAGGCGAAGACTTAGAACCATAAATCGACGAAGTTGAGTGTTTCTTAAGTTTGAGACGCCGAACCGAAAATCACAAAAACTTTTCACCTGAAGATCGTATACCCGAACCAACAAAATCGTCTACTTAAGTCCTATGCAACTCCAACTCAACAAGAACCGCATAACATTATTGTTCTCCTAGCCATTACCCGAAACAATTTTGAATGAAACCTTCACTGTTATCAGTTGTACACCAAAATCAGTTTTCTGGAAATCCTACGAACGACCTTAATGTACATCTGACGAAGTTTATGCAATACGCAGACATCGTAAAGGAAAATAGTGTAACCTAAGATGCAATAAGATTAAGACTTTTTCCGTTCTCTCTAAGAGATAGAGCTTGGCATGGTTACAATCCCTACCAACCATCTCTGTTACAACATGGGCAAAACTGAAGAATGTTTTCCTATCACGTTATTTCCCACCAAGCAAGACAGCTATGTTGAGAGCACATATTAATGGATTTTGATAGAAAGATACTGAATCACTTTATGAAGCGTGGGAGAGATACAAGGATCTGATGAGACTATGTACACGCCATGGGTTTGAAAACTGGGTGACCATCATTAACTTCTACAATGAACTTCTATACAACACGAGGATGACAATATACGCTTCCGCGGGCGGCACTCTCATGGATAAACCTTATGAAGAAGCCTACAACCTCATTGAGAACATGGTTCAAAACCATTGCCAATGGTGAGGTGTAAGAACCCCCTATAGAGAAGAACCAAACAAAGGGAGGAATGTATGAAGTGAGTAGCTCAAGTGGTTATAGAAATGGATTGAACATGTACTTGAACCCCAGGGTACAGGGTTCGATTCCCATTGAAGGAAAAAAATCTACTAGAGAGAGGGTAGAGAAGATCGTGAGGTGGCAGTGCCGGGAGTGCCTTGCGAGGGGCCCGGGTTCTTACAAGTAGCTTAGATCATGTCAATGCTGAGATGGATGCTCCCGCCTAGAAGATTGATAACTTGACCATAAAACCACCAGCCATTGTGGTTGTCGTGACCCCAAATTGTGAAATATGTGGAATCCTAAGACACGCACCAACTGAATGTCAACTTCTTGCTGGATTAACCATAAACCAGGTGAACTATGTTCAAGGAAATCCGTACTCTAATACCTACAACCCAGGTTGGAAGAATCATTCTAATTTTTCCTACAAGAACAATAACGCCTTGTATGCGCCTAACCAAACACTTGTTGTACCATCGGGATAACAAAAAGCTGTCACACCCGCTCCGAATGCTCCTAGGAAGTCTAACCTTGAACTGATGATGGAAAGCTTCATAGTCACATAGACTCAAACAAACAAAGAATTCCTGAACCAGAACATCCATACTAGTGAACAGATCAAACAATTGGTGACCAAAGTAGACACTTTAGCTACTCATAACAAGATGTTAGAAACTCATATTTCTCAGGTAGACCAACAACAAGCATCCACTACTACCCAAGAAGGCATGTTTCCTGGACATTCACAACCAAATCCTAGAGGTCATATAAATGCAGTTATACTAAGAAGTGGAAAAGAGTTAGACGGACCTGTCGATCCTAGAACCGAAAACCCAGCCATGTACCAAAAGCCTGAAAAATCAACTGAGAAGAAAGATCAACCACGGGAAAAGGAAGCCAACGAACAAGAGGCTGAGAAAAAGGAAAAGCCTTATGTACCTCCGCCACCGTATAAACCATCAATTATGTACCCCTAACGGTTAACCAATTCTAAAAATATGGAACAATTCAAGAAATTTGTATAGCTTCTGAAGCAATTAAACATTATGATACCCTTTACATAAGCTATTACTCAGATGCCTTCATATGTTAAGTTTCTAAAAGAGATCTTATCCAACAAAAAGAAAATTGAGGAGAATGAAACTGTTACACTTACTGCTGAGTGTAGCGTTATTATCCAAATAGTATGCCTCATAAGCTGAAGGATCCAGGAAGTTTCTCCATTCCTTGTGTAATCGGAAAGTTCGTCATATACAAAGCTCTATGCAATTTAGGAGCCAGCATAAGTGTTATGTCATTATCAATATGCAAGAAGCTCAATATGGGACAACTAAGACCGACCAAGATGTCAGTTCAATTAGTCGAACGCTTAGTAAAATTTCCGGTTGGTATTTTAGAGAATGTTCTTGTACAAATAGGCCAATTCTACATCCCACCTGATTTCAAAATCATTGACACCAAAGAAGATGCTACGACTCCTATCATATTAGGAAGACCATTCCTATCCACCTCCGGAGCCATCATAGATGTGAAGAAAGGCAATCTGACATTCGAAGTAAAGGAAGAGAAAATCGAATTCATCTTAACCCAATTCCTCCAAGCTCCAGCCATAGACGATACCTACTACTTTATAGATGTCAATGACGAATGGAGAAAGGAAATGGATAAACAAAAGACTACCTAT
This sequence comes from Lathyrus aphaca, assembly GCA_963966055.1. NCBI lineage: Eukaryota > Viridiplantae > Streptophyta > Magnoliopsida > Fabales > Fabaceae > Lathyrus > Lathyrus aphaca. The sequence continues at coordinate 252,274,724 of OZ014522.1, forward strand.
TATGATATAATGAAGATCCAATCCCCTCCGATCTTTGAAGATGATAATTGATGAGAAACTTATCAGGACGAAAGTTTAAGTGAATGCTTAGCTCTTACACCAAACCATATTCCTTGCCCAAAGAAACCCGCTCTAAAACTCAAAGTATTAACAAATAATCTTAGATACGAATTACTAGATCAAAAACTTAAAAGACCAGTTATAGTCAATGAAGACTTAGGACAATTCAAAACCGAAAAACTACTAGACGTCTTAAAAAATATCCAACTACGTTAGGCTACAATATATTTGATTTAAAAGGAATAAGTCCTTCAATATGTATGCATCACATTATGCTAGAGAAAGACTGTAAAACCTCTAGAGAACATCAGAGAAGGATTAACCCGATTTTAAGTACCGTAGTCAAAGATGAAGTAAAGAAGTTACTAGACGCTGTGATCATATATCAAATTTCCGACAGTCAATGGTGTAAACACCCCAAATTTGCCCTCACCCATTCACACCATGGCTTGTGATCACTTCATATGCATAAATCCAATCATACCATCTCATACCACATTTTTGATTCACTGCATTGGTTCAAAGTCATCTGCATCTAGGGTTTGTGATCTGAGCAATCCCAGAGCTTCTTGAGCCACTCCAAAGGTCATCAATCACTTCAAAGGGGTCCATGTATGTTCAAGCATCATGTCATGTCCTCTCAAAGTCAAGAATGTCAAAGAATCACAAGAACTGAGAATGGCATGGAAGCAGAGTCAGGCTTGACTGCACAGATGACCTAAAATTAGGGTTTTGGTTTCAGAGGCCATAACTCCAAATTTTTGGTCATTCTTGTTTCTATTGGTATCTATATGGTATAGGGATCATGCATATCAATTTTCATGAAGAAATTCAATGGGGAAGTCATCTGATCAAGAGTTGACTTTTTGAGCAAGTCAGTGCAAAATCAGGGCATCTGAGGCCCCCAAGGACCCAACCAAAGGGTGTTCTTCATCATTTTGATTGTGTATGATCTTTATTTGATCATAGAAGATGTTGGAAGTTCACAAAATTGAAGAATTTCAAGCCATTTGCAAAGTTGACTTTTTGGGAAAGTTTGACTTTTAATGAAATTGCCATTTTGGGAAACTTTTTCAACCCTTGCTTTTTGATTCAAAAATGCTTCAAATGGAAAAACTTTGGTCATGAAAGTTGTAGAATGGATCATTCCCTTTTCAAAAAGTACAAGAACATGACCTAATTCATTTTGGATCAAAAGTTATGGCTTGTCAAAGTTGGCTAAAATCACAAAATTTGAAGTTTTCTACCAAAGAGACATTTTGCAAAATGGTTTGTTCAAGTGTTCTAAAGGCCTCAAATGTGTATCATTTCTTCACAACATGATCATATAACATCTAAAATTCAGAATGGGCCAAGGGATCACTCATCTTCATGACTTATGGAGCAAGATTTCTCAAAGGAAACAAAAGTGAAGCAAGTTGCAAAAACTCACTCAAGTGTGAATCCACTTGCTTGCTGACTCCACAAACAATCCAAGGGCTCTCCACACATCTTGCTGCGCAGGACACCCCATCTGTCCTTGGCTAGCAAGTAGCCCATGCCTCTCTTACACAACTTTGACATTTTGGCAACTTGAGCCATACCAATCACAAAAGCACACATCAACTCATCTGACCAATCCCATTAGTTTATACAAACAAAAAGCAAGCCAAAGCACACACAACACAAGCCTGAAAGCACCAAGAACACAGCTCTCTCATTTTCCCCCCATTTTGCAAAAGCTTTCGAAACACTTTCCACAGGCTGCAAACAAACAAACCAACTTCACAAATCAACTCAGAACACTTCACTGGTCACAAACCACCCACCACCATAGCCTGAAACTCCCAGAAACCAAGATACGACTTCTCCCCCCTTTTGTGCAGAACCTTAGCAAACTCTCAAACCAAGCATTGTAAACTCCAAACAAGCATTGAAAGCTTCTCAGGAGGTTCATTGGAGGTGATTGGAAGCAAGAAACAAACCAGAAAGTGCCAGAAATCAAAGCTTCGATTCAGGTAGCCATGGCATTTCATTTTTCCAGAACCTTTATTTCTTGATTCTAAATGATAAAGCATGCTTCCCTGAGTTCACTGAACCTTTTACTTTTGAAAAAGATTGAGAAATGAGGTTGTATTGTGTTTCTGAAATTTTGGCAGTTTTTGATGTTTGATTCGTATTTTGATTTTGAGTTGAAATAAATGGATTTTGTTGCTGGATTGTTGTTTAGGGATGTTAGTTTAGTTGATCTGGAGAGTTTGACATGATTTGGTGAAGGTTTGAGAGAGTTTGAAAGAGGAGCTTGCCGGAGAAGACGACCGGAACAGTGTTCCGGTCGCCTGAAAGTCATTAGGGCTAATTAATTAGGGTTTAGTCTTAATTGCGTGAATTTGAATTTTGGCCGTCCAGATGCGCGCCAAGTCCACTCCCGCGCGTGTGAGTTTGAATACTGGCCATTGATCTTGCTGACTTTCTCATTTTTCAGCTTTATTTCATTTTATTTTTCATTTTATTTGATTTGTTTTGTCCGATTTATTAAAATTGTAAAACATTTCCAAAAATTCTGAAAATTTTTATACAACCTTTTATTAATTTTCAGAAACCAAAAACATTTTTATTTTTATTTTTTGCATTAAAAAATATTTTTAAACCATTTAAAAGATTATTTTTATTTAATTGATGAGAATTAATTAATTAAAAATACTTTTAGGTATTTAAAAATCACCAAAAAATTCATGAAACATTTAAAATCATTTAGAAACATTGTCCAACCCTCAAACCAAATTTCTTTTTTGATCTTGATGTCTTTTGACAATTTTTCATGGAATTAATTTCATTTTAAGGCATTGTTTTGATCCAATGTTCAAAAATTCATTTCTGCCTAGTCTTTAGGAGTTGGACTTTGGTTCTTTTTGCATTGCATCTTGCATATCATGTAGTTTATAGGATTAAATTGGCATGAATTGTTTGTGCATTTTCAATTTGTTTGACATTTTCCTTGACAAGATACCTTAAAACCCTAGCAATCTTAAGAAATTCATAACCCTCATTAGGTTAAGAGTTAGAACCCCTCCTTTGGGCAGTGAGTTTGTATAGGTTTAGGGTTCCCTTGGTTGCATTTTCAATTTTTTATCTTGATGTTTGCTTCTGGTTTTGATTTTTGTTTGGTGCATTGATCATAAACCCTAATTTGGGCTTTCATATGCATCCATCTTGTATTTGCTTGCATACCATGACTTGCCATGACATTTTATGCATCCATTTGATTCATAATACATATTAAGACATATTAGAATCATGTTTGATCATTGCATCTTGCATTTGCCATGTTGTATGCCATTTGCATTTCATAACTTTTCATGTATGTTCATGGTTCTAAGCATGCTTCTCTTGCACTCATATGTTCATATGATCATTCCCATGCCTTGTTTCATGTTTGCATCATCTCATAGCATAATTATCATCATACTTATGCTTCTGGTTTTGGTTTGGATCATGCCATTCCATCTCATTTTGCATTGCATTGCATTCCTTTCACTAACTTTTCAGGTGGTAAGTAACTTTGAGAAGTGAATTTGCCTTCACTTCTCACAATTTCTTTTCATCTCTCTTATGCATCATTGCTGCATTTTGTCTTGTGTTTGAGTTTGAGCTTGCTCATTCTTTTTCATTTTACTTTCTTTCTTCAAGCAACTTGTCTTCTTAAGTGAAGCAAGTTGTTTTGCTTCTCTTTGCTCCTTTCATCTGCTTCCTTCCTGGTGGTTCCTCTGAAGACTTTCTTGCAAACCTCATAAACCCTAGGAACAACCAAGCATGACAATAATTAGGGTTTGATTAGTCACCCCATTAGTTTTACCTTTGTGTCATCTTTTGTGTCTCTCTTCTCATCTCATAATCAGGGACTAAACCCTAAAGGCTTTAAGGCTTTGTGATTAAGCTTATGCCTGCATCCTTCTATTAGGATGGAGTGTATAACTTTAATCCTAAGTGTTAAACCCTTAATGTGTTTAAATCCTTTAATCAATTCACTTAATAATCATCAAGACATCAAGCTTGTAACTTGGGCCTTGCATTAGGGTTCTAATTCTTCCTTAATTGGTTAAGAAGGACTAACCCTAGTGTTAATGGACAAGTCCCCCACAAGTTGTCTTACAAATCATAAAAATCATTTCTTCATCTCATCATTAACTAAAATCCACTTAATAAAGGCTTTGTTTTGTCATGGGTTTAATCCCTAATCATGGATTAAGTTGAGGAGCTTTCCTCAGCTTAAACATTCTCATCTATTATCCTTCTATTAGGATGGTGTAATGAGTCTGTTTAATCCCTGATTATGGCTTAATCTCATTACTTAACACTAAACAAAAACACCAAAAACATCTAAATAATCACAAGTAGGTTAATAATCTTAATCCTACACCATGGTGATTAAGTGTGAGAAGCTGACTTCACACTTAAGGCATTCTCATTACCCCTAATCAGAGGGAAGATGTGATGAGTTTACTAAATCCATTGGTTTAGGCTTAAGCCCATTAACTTATGACAAACTTCAAAAAAACAATAAAAGACTGAAAACACAAAAACAAGCAATAATCGTCTCCTCCGGGATTCTTTTCTCATCACCTTCACTCATAATCGAGAACTCGCTTCTCCCGTCTAATACAAGACAGTTTGCACCTGAGCCAGACAGGTCATACACTTGAGCATAGACAAGTAAGCAGTTCACAAGTCAATTCATTCTTTCAGTCTCTTTGGGTCGAACTACGGTGTTCTGACTTCCTCATTGCACGAGAGGATACGTAGGCATAACTTAATAGTTATCGAACAAAAGTCTCTGTATATTCCCCCTCTTTCCATCATTATTCTTTTAGCCTCATTATCTTGAGCATTTCACTCCTGTTCCTACACTGACACTTCTCTTATACACTTCACACTTCTTTCACATTGACACTTGCATTCTTTTCCAGCTTTGATACACAAATTGCACTGACACTACCCCTTTAAAACACAAATCTCTTAAGCGTGGATCCCGTCGAGTACGACGGACAATCTGGGTGCTAATACCTTCCCAGGTTGTAACCAACCCCCTTTCTCAGTCTCTCTGGTTCGCAACCGTCTTATCCATGTCTTTTCTTAGGTTTATGCAGCATTACCTTTCCCTCGGGATAAAAATGCCTAGCTGGCAACTCTTTCTTTTCTCTTTAGTTCACCCCTGTGTGTTCTCATTTCCTCCTTTCGCCGACCATTCGCGTCTGTACCTTTATTTGAGCCGGTCTCATTTATCGGGAGCGACAGCTTGGCGACTCTGCTGGGGACCCTTATACTGTAACCAGGGCTTCTGGTTCTTTTTGTGGGTTCCTCCTAGCGCTTGTTTGATTTGTGTTTACTGGGGTTTTATGTGCTGATTGTGTTTGTATATTTGTATTTATTTTTGCTTTATGTACAGTTATTTATTGCTTTCTTTACAGCTTTATACATCATACTGTCATACTGTTCTGGCTGGATCTGGTTTTGTTGCTTTGGTGGGTGGGTGTTCTATTGAGAGTTTAAGGTCCTATACCTGGGACCTGAGTGACACCTAGGCTAGAGTGGTTCATGTTCTTTCCCATTCCATTTCGGTCTGGTGCGGGAATATGAAACACGGTTCAGATATGGGTTTCTTCTTGAGAACTCTGTGCTACAGATTTCCTATAGTGCTAGGGCTATCTGGGAAGCCTGCTAAGTCTGGATGACCTTTAGTATTGACCTTCAGAAGCTGAGGTGAATTAGAGGAGGATCTTTTATGGTTATTGTAAACACTGTACCTCCGGGTTGGAAGTGTTTACACTTCTCATAACTGATCCAAGTCTGAGGATCCTTGTTTTAGAACACCACCTGTGAGGGGGTTGGGCTGTTTACAGGTTTGCAGGAACCATTGGCCACATCATACCCTGATACTTATTGTGTTTGAGAATGCTTCACTTTGGACAGTTCTTGTGATTTAACCCTGGACATGTGACTCTTTATTTGAGTCCCCCACCTTGGTTACTGGACTTATGAACCTCCATCTGGATTTCTTGAACATACATGGACTTATACCAAGGTCGTAATCAGATCCAGCTTGATCACAAACCCTTGCATATCATTTGCATACATCATCATTGCATCATTTAACATGTGTTTATTTGTTTTTCAGGGTATCCATATCACATTTGACTTGGTTTTGACCCCTTCATCTGCATAGGCCCTTTGTTCACCAGCTATCTGCTTCAGCTACCTTCATCAGCTACCTGCTTCAGTCACCTGCATCACCAGTCTCAGCCTGTCAGTGGCCCATCTTCTAGTATCAGTCATCATCATCAGCATCTGTTTCAGCTTTTCTTCAGCAACATGGCACCCAAGAAGAGCAACATCTCCTACCATTTCTTTGAGCCTGAGCTGGCTGGCATCAGGAAGGTCCAGGCCCTGATTACTCCAGAACATATACCACTATTCAGAGAACGTTATGGAGGCATCCTTTATGTGGTTATGGATTTGGACCCTTCCCAGAGGAGCTTGATTCATACTTGCCTGCAGTTCTATGATCCCCCTCTGAGGTGCTTCACCTTCCAGAATTTTCAGTTGGGACCCTTGTTGGAAGAGTATTCATCACTGATTGGTGTACCTGTCAGGGGTGGAGTCCCTTTCAACCCTGAGATGGCTTTTCCTAGTAATGAAGAGGTGGCCAAGGCATTGTATCTGGAACCAGTTCTGATTGAGCAGAACATGACAGCAAAGGCTGGAATCTCTGGTCTACACTTGGATTTCTTAACCTCCCAGGCTACCCTGAAGGCCTCCTTGGGAGAATAGAAGGCAGTCTGTGCATTATTAGCCCTTAGCATATATGGGGTCATATTATTTGCAGATGAGCCTAAGTTTATTAGCAAGAATGCAATCCATCTTTTCATTCTGAGGAACCCAGTGCCCACCTTACTGGGAGATTTCTACTACTCTGTTCACCAAAGGAATGAAAAGCAAAGGGGAAGATTGGTGAGATGCTGTGCTCCCCTATTCCATACCTGGCTGCTCAAACACTTGCCCAAGACTGATGCATTCTTGAATCCTCACCAACAAAAGAACTGGGCTAGGAGGCTTGTTGCTTTGACCTCAGATGACATCAGGTGGTGCACCCAGAGCACCAAGGGCAGGGACATCATTACTAGTTGTGGGCATTTCCCCAATGTACCTCTGATAGGAGTGAAGGGTTGCATCAACTACAACCCTCTGCTATTCAAAAGACAATTGGGCTTTGCATTGGTCCACCCTCCTAGAGTACAAGATCTAGCTGAGACCCTTTATTGTGAGATCAAGCCTAATCTGGCTATTGTCAGGCAAGCATCCTGGGCTTGGGACAATGTCCAGACTAAAGGGGTAACCATTCTTGGGAGATGCAACAATGTGGCCTCAGCTCAGTATTATGAGTGGTCTCATGCCAGGGCTCAAATTTCTGGGATGCCCTTCACCATTGAAGATGTACCTGGACCATCCACAGCACCACCTCCAGCCACTGTCATCCTGGAGGAGTTTGAAAAGCTAAAAGAGAGGAATGAGAATTTGTCTGAAGCCCTGAAGAGAACCCTCTGGGAGAGGAGTGATGGTCGTCTGGACATTGAAAGGTTAGAAAAGCTTAAGGTGGAGCATCTAGCCAGGATTGAAAAGTCAGAGGACTACATCAAGAAGTCAAGGGCTGGAGAACAGATTTTGAAGAATGCTTGTAAAGAGGCTCAGTTCCAGAAGGCCAGGACTGATCTCTATCTGAAGGAGAGCCAAGCTAGGTGGGTCAGGATCACTAAAGCTCGCACTCAGGAGGATAAGAGAACCCAGGACAAGATTGAGCAGTTGGAGGCTAGTGCAAAGGAGCAACAGGAAGCCCTATTAGCAGCCCAGAGGGAGATCTCAGAATTGAAGCTCAGGGCTGGTGTGAAGAGGTCAAAGGACCAGAGCAGACACAAGAGGCTAACCACTGCTATCACCACCAGAAATCTTCTCATCAGGAACCTCACGGAGCATCCAGCTAATCCTGTGACTAAAGCACTTTTGAAGGAGGTCCAGGAGGATGAGTTTGTTCTTGGTGTCTGACTTTTGCTTGTTGTTGCTTTCATTTCATGTACTTTTCTTTTATGTTGTATTTTTGACCCCTCAGAGGGCATGTATTGTAAAAAACAAACTATGTATGATTCTCCATTTGTAATATATTCATTAGTTTGTTTCATCTGGGTTCTTTTTCTCTCAAGCAACATCAAAGCACCTTCCTCAGGGGTCTGGAAAGGTCAAAACCATATGCCAAGCCGGATACCTTGGAAACAAATAAGCATACTGCATTGCATACTAACTTTTGTTTTGTTTTGTTTTGTAGGTTTTTGTTTTGTTGTTACTAACTCTGTTCTGATTCAGGAACTATTACTCGACGTCGGGTGTTCCCACTCAACCGTCCACACAGATATCCTACCCGCAACAACCTTCCGGGTATACAAATGGACCAAGTACAGCAGGACCTTACAGAGGTCAGGACTCAAATGGCCAATGAGAGACTGGAAATGAGAAATCAGATGACCCAGTTTATGGAGGTGATGAATGGATTGGCACAGATCCAAGAGAGATTAAGGGCATTAGTAGAAAGGCAAACCCAGGAGGAACCCCATCTAGGGACTGGGGGAACGAGCAACAATGAGAGGGTTCAGCCTCATGTTAATCCTCCAGTGTATGGACCCCACCTTCATCCAGAGATCAACATCCCTGCTAATGTGCAAGGGAATGCCACTGCAGGCAGAGTATTACAGGAAGACCCCCAGGAAGATCAATTTACTGTGATGGGAGCTGGGGATGAAGCCTATGACAGAAGGCTAGATGAAATTGCTGAAAAATTGAGATCCCTGGAGTCTCAGAATTCCTTGGGCTTTGATGTTATGGACATGGGTCTAGTGGACGGGGTAAGGATTCCCCACAAGTTTAAACCTCCGTGCTTCGAGAAGTACAACGGAACTTCCTGTCCACGAACCCATTTACAATCCTTTCTGGGGAGGCTGAAGGCATATACCATGGATGAAAAGCTATGGATGTTTTATTTTGAAGATAGCTTAACAGGAGCTTCAAGGGAATGGTACTCTCACCTTACTAGAGCAACCATCAGATGCTGGAAGGACCTAGCTGAGGCCTTTATCAGATAATACCAGTACAACTTGGATATGGCTCCTAACAGGACCCTCCTGATGGGAATGTCTCAATCATCCAGGGAGAGCTTCCGGGAATACGCCCAGAGGTGGAGACAGCTTGCTGCTACTGTCCAACCACCCATGTCGAAAAGGGAAATGGCCGACATGTTTATGAACACCCTCCAAGGGACATACATTGACAGGCTAGCTGCCTTTTCTTCCACTAGCTTCGCTGACGTAGTCATAGCTGGGGAAAGAATTGAGAGCCTATTAAAGATTGGCAAGATTTCTGACAATGGTGTGAGCTCGTCCAGCAACCCCAGAAAACCTTTTGTAGGTCCAAGAAGAACCGGTGAGACTAATACTATTCAGGCCAGCAGGGGCAGACCACAATATGTTCATAGGTCAGTGGCAGCAGTCACCATTCCCACTCCAATGCCTCAGCAACCAGCATATCAACCACAGCAACAACCCCATTACCAGCAACAAACTCAGTATCCTCCTCAAAGAAACTACAACAACAACAACAACAGTCAGCAAAGACCATTTCAACAGAGACCATCTCAGGCCAATAGGGTGATTGATCCGATCCCTATGCCTTATGCCGCTTTACTGCCACAGCTCTTGAAGCTCAACCTGGTTGAGTTAAGGACGTTGGCACCACCAGATCCTTCCAGTCTGCCAAGAAATTATGACGCCAACGCCAGATGCGCTTTTCACTCCAACGCACCTGGCCACAGTACAGAGAAGTGCAGAGCTTTACAGATGAAGGTGCAAGACCTGGTAGATTCTAAAGCTCTGAACTTTGAACCCCCGCCAAATGTTAACTAGAACCCTATGCCCAACCATGGAGGGCCCAGAATTAATGCTATTGAGGAAGATATGTCGTCTTTCTTGATAACCAGTGTTGGGCAAATTAGGACACCCCTGGTAGAGATTAAAGCTCAACTCCTTGAACGCCAGATATTCCCTGGATGTGAGCTCGGGTGCCGTTATTGCAACATTTCGGTAAATGGATGTGATAACTTGAGAAGCGGCATAGACAGTCTTATCCAGAATGGTCTACTTCAAATCACAACATCAATACCTTCAAATCCGGCAATCCCTCCGACAACAGTTCCAGAGTCTCCTACAACTGCAACAACAATTATTCCAAACAATTCTTCAGTTTCATCAACAAATGCTTCAAATATCATTTCAACAAGTCAGACATCAACAAACATTACTTCTACAACGTCAGCACCCCTCTATTCAGAATCTTCTCCTACAACACCAGCAAATATCTCAGCAGTCACTATTTATTATGATCCGTCAAGTATTCCTCCGAACAGCAATTTTCAACAACAAGCAGTGGCATCTCCTACCATATCACCAGTTACTATCTACTATGATCCACATACTATTGCAACACCCTCCTCTGCTGCAGTCAGCCCGGTTACCATCACGGTACCTGGGCCTGTTCCATATGAAAGCAGTAATGCCATTCCTTGGCATTATGGCTCTGACCTGTACTGCAATGGAGAGAAAATCACTCTTGACTCTTCAACCTCTTCTCCACAGATTGACAATGTCGGGGGAGGCGGAGGCTTCACCAGAAGCGGACGCCTTTTTGCCTCGCAATCACAAAGACCCAATGCTGAAGCAGAAGCTGCTGCCAAAGCAAAAGGGAAGAGTGTAATAGCTGAAGAACCCATTCTCAAAGAAACACAGAAGACGTCTTTTGAACAAGATGTAGACGAGTTTATGAGAATTATCAAGCGGAGTGATTACAAAGTGGTGGATCAGCTTCACCAAACTCCCTCAAAAATCTCCATTTTATCCCTGCTGATGTGTTCCGAAGCTCACCGGAATGCATTACTAAAGGTCTTGCACGCAGCATATGTGCCGGAGGAGATCACCGTTAATCAGCTGGAGACCGTGGTAGCAAATGTCAATACCAGCCATGGATTGGGTTTTACCAATGCTGATTTGACAACTGAGGGTTGTAACCACAATAAGGCTTTACATATCACCCTGGAATGCAAGGGTGCTGTTCTATCACATGTACTGGTAAACACTGGGTCTTCACTCAATGTCTTACCAAAGAAAGCCTTGGTGAAGCTGGAGTATGATGGCTTGGCATTACGTCCAAGTAATTTGGTAGTGAGAGCGTTTGACGGCTCTAAGAGATCAGTGCTAGGAGAGATTGATCTACCTGTGATGATTGGTCCACAGACGTTTAAAATAACCTTCTATGTGATGGACATTCAGCCGGCCTACAGCTGTTTGTTGGGTAGACCTTGGATTCATGCCGCTGGCGCAGTTACGTCTACCCTTCACCAGAAGTTAAAATTCGAGTGGGAGGGCCAGATCATCACCATTTGCGGTGAAGAGGATATTTTTGTTAGCCACCTGACTACATACAAATACATTGAGATGGATGGGGAGATCCATGAAACCATGAGTCAGGGATTCGAAGCCCTGAACATCAATGAAGCATCTGCTGTACTTGGGACTTCCATGACATCCTACCAGCAAGCCAGGAAGGTTGTTGAAGAGGGGAATGCTCAAGGCTGGGGCAAGCTGTTGCCTGTGGAAAAGAAAGAGGACAGATTTGGGTTGGGTTACAAACCAACTCAACAAGATCAATCAGAGGCTGCTAAGAAGCCCAGTTTTGTTAGTGGGGGGATGCTCACCCCTGATGCTGTAAACAACTTGGAAGATGAGTCGGAAGATGAGCGCAACCTGGAGAGCTGGATACGTCCAAGGATCCCGGGGAGCCGTATCTCAAACTGGTCTTCCCAGGAAATTATAAGGGTTACTCCTGCAGAGTAATTATTATTTCTTGTATATTTTAAGCATGCATCAAGTCTTGCATCTTGCCCAAGATGACAAGACTCATTTTGTAATCGGGTCATCTTGTAATTTTGTGCAAACAGATCAATCAATGAATATCGGACGTCTTTTGCAAATGAGTCTTTTTCTTTTCTGCTCACTGTTTTTCATTTTTTCTTTTTGTACAAAAATAAAATGGCAATGTTTTCAAAATGATAACTTCATTTCACTTTTTCTAAGAAAGATTAAAATCAATCACTAAAATGAACAATCTAAACCCTTGCAGAGAGTGCCTTTCAGACCGCACCGACAACAGCACAGCTATGGCATCGTATGACTTTGACAATCCAATCAATCAAGCCGATGAAGGGGTTGAAGAAGATTTTGAGCTTCCTGAAGAGCTAGTCAGGTTGTTAAGGCAAGAGGAGAAGGTTATCACTCCTCATCAGGAGGAGATTGAAACAGTTAATCTTGGTACGGATGAAGACGTGAAAGAGGTTAAGATCGGGGCCTGCCTGCAAAACTCAGTGAAAGAACAACTGATTGATCTGCTTCGGGAGTATGCGGATGTGTTTGCTTGGTCTTACCAGGATATGCCAGGGTTGGACACCGATATTGTCATGCACAAGCTGCCATTAAAAGAAGACTGCCCGCCAGTAAAACAGAAGCTGCGCCGTACTCGCCCAGATATGGCAATGAAGATAAAAGAAGAGGTACAAAAGCAGTGGGACACCGGGTTCCTTGCTGTGACTAGCTATCCGCCGTGGGTTGCTAATATAGTACCTGTGCCCAAGAAAGACGGCAAAGTAAGGATGTGTGTTGACTACCGGGACCTGAACAGAGCCAGCCCGAAAGATGATTTCCCATTACCTCACATTGATGTATTGGTTGATAATACGGCTCAGTTCTCGGTATTCTCCTTCATGGACGGATTTTCAGGATACAACCAGATCAAGATGTCACCTGAAGACATGGAGAAGACAACCTTCATCACACCTTGGGGCACGTTCTGTTACAAGGTGATGCCATTCGGACTGAAGAATGCTGGTGCAACCTATCAACGGGCTATGGTAACATTATTCCACGATATGATCCATAAAGAAATCGAGTGTTACGTGGATGACATGATTGCCAAGTCCCTCACAGAAGAAGACCACCTGGTAAATCTGCTGAAACTATTCAAGCGTTTGAGGAAGTACCAACTGAAGTTGAACCCCAACAGGTGCACATTCGGGGTGCGATCTGGTAAGCTGTTGGGTTTTATTGTAAGCGAGAAAGGGATTGAAGTTGACCCTGATAAAGTCAAAGCCATTCAAGAAATGCCTGCACCAAAGTCTGAAAAAGAAGTTCGAGGGTTTCTAGGTAGATTGAACTACATTTCAAGGTTCATATCTCACCTTACAGCAACCTGTGAACCCTTGTTCAAATTGTTAAGAAAAGAACAGACAGTCAGGTGGAACGAAGACTGCCAGAGGGCTTTTGACAAGATCAAGGAGTATTTACAAGAACCACCAATCCTTATGCCTCCAGTAGAAGGAAGACCTCTGATAATGTACTTAACAGTATTAGAGGAGTCAATGGGGTGTGTGCTGGGCCAGCATGATGAGTCCGGTCGAAAAGAGTATGCAATATACTACCTGAGCAAAAAGTTTACCGACTGTGAACAACGTTATTCACTGCTCGAGAAAACTTGCTGTGCTTTAGCGTGGGCTGCTCGCCGACTGAGACAGTATATGTTGACCCACACTACTTTATTGATCTCAAAGATGGACCCAGTTAAGTACATTTTCGAGAAGCCAGCTCTTACCGGACGGGTTGCAAGATGGAAAATGATCCTCACAGAATATGATATCCAGTACACATCTCAGAAAGCCATCAAGGGCAGTGTATTGTCTGATTATCTTGCTAAGCAACCTATTGATGATTACCAGCCTATGAGATTTGACTTCCCTGATGAAGACATCATGTTCATAAAAGCAAAAGATCATGAAGAGCCTGTTCACACTGAAGGGTCTGACCCGGAAGAAGAATGGACCATGATGTTTGATGGGGCTGTTAATATGAATGGTCATGGTGTTGGTGGAGTACTCATTACGCCTAAAGGAATTCACATGCATTTCTCGGCAAAGCTCACCTTTAACTGCACTAACAACGAAGCTGAATACGAAGCTTGCATTATGGGGCTTGAGGAAGCCATTGACCTCAGGATCAAAACATTGACTGTATTCGGAGATTCAGCTCTGGTAGTTAATCAAACCAACGGCAAATGGTACACCCACCAGGATCATCTGATACCTTACAGGGATTATACAAGGAGGCTACTGACTTTCTTCACAATGGTCAAGCTTGAGTATATCCCTCGAGACGAAAATCAGTTTGCAGATGCTCTGGCTACCATTTCATCCATGATCAAAGTTCAAGCTGCCAACTTTGTGCCTCGGATTTCGGTGTCCAGACTCGACAGGCCAGCATATGTGTTTGCAGCAGACGTTGTCAAAGATGATAAGCCTTGGTTCCATGATATCAAATGCTTCTTGGAGGATCAAACATACCCACCTGGGGCATCTTCCAATGATAAGAAGACTTTAAGGAGGCTTGCTGGTAGTTTCTTCCTGAATACTGACGGTTCCCTGTACAAGAGAAACTTTGATATGGTACTCCTCAGATGCGTTGATAGAACAGAAGCAGACTTGCTAATGCATGAAGTGCACGAAGGATCCTTTGGTACCCATGCTGGAGGACATGCAATGGCCAAGAAGTTGCTAAGATCAGGTTATTACTGGATCACAATGGATGCTGACTGTTGTGCTTACGCCAGAAAATGCCATAAATGCCAGATTTATGCGGATAAGGTGCATGTGCCTCCCAATCCTCTGAATGTGATGTCTTCACCTTGGCCCTTCGCTATGTGGGGCATTGACATGATTGGCAAGATTGAACCGACTGCTTCAAACGGCCACAGATTCATCCTGGTAGCCATTAACTATTTCACCAAGTGGGTCGAAGCAGCTTCATATGCAAACGTTACAAGGCAAGTGGTAGCCAGATTTCTGAAGAAAGATATCATCTGTCGATACGGAGTTCCCGAGCGAATCATTACTGATAATGGTTCCAACTTGAACAACAAAATGATGGCAGAGCTGTGCCGGGACTTCAAGATCCAACACCACAATTCTTCTCTTTACAGGCCAAAGATGAACGGCGCTGTTGAGGCAGCTAATAAGAATATCAAGAAGATTGTGCAGAAGATGGTAGTCACCTATAAAGAATGGCATGAGATGCTACCGTTTGCCTTGCATGGGTACCGCACGTCAATCAGAACATCCACCGGGGCAACACCGTATCAGCTTGTGTATGTTATGGAGGCAGTCCTACCAGTTGAAGTTGAACTACCCTCCCTACGGGTACTAATGGATGTTAAGCTGAACGAAGCAGAATGGGTCCGATCCCGATACGAGCAACTGAGTCTGATCGAAGAGAAAAGATTGGCTGCGATCTGTCATGGGCAGTTGTATCAGAAAAGAATGAAGAAAGCCTTCGATCAGAAAGTCAGGCACCGAGAGTACCAAGTAGGAGACCATGTGCTGAAAAGAATCCTCCCTCCTCATACAGACCACAGGGGCAAGTGGACTCCGAACTATGAAGGACCATTCGTAGTAAAGAAAGTTTTCTCCGGTGGAGCACTCATGCTCAGTACTATGGATGGTGAAGACTTCCCGTCCCCTGTGAATTCAGATGCAGTTAAGAAATACTTCGCGTAAAATGACCCGCTGGACATAAAAACAGAATGTAAATCCGGGCAAAAATAGGGCATCCCGGCGAGTCAAAAACAGAATAAAAGACTCGGGCAAAAATAAGGGAAAATAAACAAAAAGATGTACACCCGCTGAGTTGAAAAGCCGCATTGGACAACTCAGGCAAAAATGGGTATCCCGATGGATTGAAAACCCGAAAGGGCGATCCATGCAAAATAAGGGAATAAGCGAACAACTGCATTTCGAATTCGTCTGTATCACTTACAACTTGGTAAGCTTCGAAAGGATCAAGCTTCTTTCAGAATCAGCCTTCCTCAAAAAGCAAGACGAGAAGAGCGTCAAATGTCATACGAGTCATAGCAACAGGAAGCTCCTTGAAGCGTCGTCAACATTGCCAATATTTTGTTTCTCAATTTGTAACAATCTCCTCTATTCAGGGGATATGTTTCTTTGACTGTATCTTGCCAATTCAGGGCATACGAATTAATAAAATCAGATTTTCAGTCATGTCTCGTCTCGTACATTTTATTTTCATTTGCAAAATGTCCGATGTCTTTAAGATACTGATTGCATAAACACAGATGTTTCTTTTCTAAAGAATACGTGCTTGCAGGAAATATACTTACTCCCAGGTGTGTCTAAACTCCTGTGATGGAATCCGGTAAGGGATACCTCGGGATTATTTGTGTGTTTCTCTATCTTTTCAGGATGCAGGCATTCAAAGCACGACATGGGGCATGAAAACTTCACTCCCAGCAAGTTGGCAAATTAATACTCACTCAGCCTTAGCACCAGAAATGTTTTCTCCCCAGCTGAGTTGCCACTTGTTATTTCTCCCCAGCCGAGTTGCCATTCACTTTTCCTCCTCAGCCGAGTACAAAAGCCAGGAAACCATCTCCCCCACAGGGTGTCAACCCCTACCCGGAAGGACAACACGCGAAAGAATCACAACAGAGTGACGAAGGCTTCTACAAACCCCAGTTGGGTCCCTCATTACCAAGAATGGGTCTATCAGTGACCTGTTCCTCCATGCAGATACATCTCAATGGTCTCACCCCCAGCTGGGGTGTCCACTTCAAACAGATCGGCCAGAGATCTTCGCAGCAACGGGATCCGAATCCCGGATTGGTATCTTTTGCATAATCATAGCATTCGCATCATATTCACCAAACAAAGCGTAGCATTCCGTCTAAATACGGAGCATTACGACAAAAATCAAACATGTTGCATAATCATAAGTCATGGTCTGAATCAAACACTTGTGAATAATGGCAATCCATCAACAATATACAGAATGCTCCCCAGATTCCCCAGCAAAGAGCTAAAGCAGTTGCCTTACACCCACAAACACCAGTACATACCCCTTGTGGCACCCGTCCGTGTCACATCCCCAGTAGAAAACCAAAGCATCCCATTTGCACTCACAGATACTTATGTATATATAACTTTCTTGACACCCATCCGTGTCACCTTCCCTAGCACAGTGACCTAAACACTTTGTATAGCATATACTTGTTTATAATATACCTCTTGACACTCGTCTGTGTCACTCTTCCCAGCAGGTTGAACACTCATCTATACACTACTCATACTTTTTACTCTTATTTCACTTATACAGATACTCGTCCGTATCTTGCATACACCATTTATATCCCCGCAGATTCGACACTCGTCTGTGTTCTTTGTCGACCAGTTGGTACTCGTCCGTACCATCATCTCAGAGCATGCGTCAAGCGTTTGTTTCTACCTGATACTCGTCCGTATCATAGTCTTAAGGATGCTCGTCCGCATCTTTAATCTATACACCGTGTCAAACACTCATGTCTTCTTGAATTTAGACACTCGTCTGTGTTTACTTTTCCCCAGAAGAGTCCCCTCAGAATCAACACTCGTCTGTGTTCCTTGTTAACCAGTTAATACTCGTCCGTATCATCATCTCCGAACACGTGTCAGTATTTGTTTCTACCCGATACTCGTCCGTATCGAAGTCTTAGGGATGCTCGTCCGCATCTTTAATCTATACACAGCGTCAAAACATTTATACCTTTTGTTTCTTGGATATAAACACTCGTCCGTGTTTACTATTCCCCAGTAGATCGCCCGCAAAGCAAAATTTCTTTTCTATCTGACATTCGTCCTATGTCATGATAAACCCTGAGAGCAGCCGTACCCTGCTAGGTGATCGTCCTTCACCTCTTGATGATCGTCCTTCATCATGCTCATCCGATGGCCGTCCCCATCGTCGACCTTTTCTATCCGACATTCGTCCTGTGTCGTGATATTTAGCAGCCGTCCCCTGCTTGATGATCGTCCTTCATCATTTTATCTGATGGCCGTCCCCATCGTTGATCTTTTTATCTGGCATTCGTCCTATGTCATGATAAACCCTGAGAGCAGCCGTCCCCTGCTAGGTGATCTTCCTTCACCTCTTGATGATCGTCCTTCATCATGCTCGTCCGATGGACGTCCCCATCGTCGACCTTTTATCCGGCATTCGTCCTATGTCGCGATACTTTCGGCAGCCGTACCCTGCCAGGTGATCGTCCTTCACCTTAGATGACCGTCCCTCATCTTATCCCTTTCAGAGCAGCCGTCCCCTGCTAGGTGATCATCCTTCACCTTTGATGACCGTCCCTCATCATTATTTCATTTATTTTTTTAACCCGATGGCCGTCCCCGTCGTGGTCCCTTTTCCTTTTCCTGATGATCGTCCTTCATCAGTTTAGCCCGACGGCCGTCCCCATCGTTGCTTGCATTACTTTATGAACCTGATGATCGTACCTCATCATTTACTTTTACGTATTCCCCAGAAAATCTTATAGCTTTACTTGATGGCCGTCCCCATCATAATCTCCTATATCCCCAGCATGATGGTCGTCCCCGTCATTGCTTTACTTCACACACTCTCCCCAGCATGCCGGTCGTCCCCGTCATTGCTCTTTCCCCGGCAGTCGTCCTCTGCTCGACGGTCGTCCTCCGTCGTCCACACTTTATAATATACTTTATTTTCTTTTACAATCTATATCCCTTTTCTTCTTCATTCTGTGAGTGCAAATTTTGGACTGTCTTTGGTATTCAATCACAAGTTATCTTGTTTGCCTGATAAGCCGCCGCTTACATCCTGCACAGCTAACTCATGTTTGAAAAGGGGCAGCTGTAAACACCCCAAATTTTCCCTCACCCATTCACACCATGGCTTGTGATCACTTCATATGCATAAGTCCAATCATACCATCTCATACCACATTTTTGATTCACTGCATTGGTTCAAAGTCATCTGCATCTAGGGTTTGTGATCTGAGCAATCCCAGAGCTTCTTGAGCCACTCCAAAGGTCATCAATCACTTCAAAGGGGTCCATGTATGTTCAAGCATCATGTCATGTCCTCTCAAAGTAAAGAATGTCAAAGAATCACAAGAACTGAGAATGGCATGGAAGCAGAGCCAGGCTTGACTACACAGATGACCTAAAATTAGGGTTTTGGTTTCAGAGGCCATAACTCCAAATTTTTGGTCATTCTCGTTTCTATTGGTCTCTATATGGTATAGGGATCATTCATATCAATTTTCATGAAGAAATTCAATGGGGAAGTCATCTGATCAAGAGTTGACTTTTTGAGCAAGTCAGTGCAAAATCAGGGCATCTAAGGCCCCCAAGGACCCAACCAAAGGGTGTTCTTCATCATTTTGATTGTGTATGATCTTTATTTGATCATAGAAGATGTTGGAAGTTCACAAAATTGAAGAATTTCAAGCCATTTGCAAAGTTGACTTTTTGGGAAAGTTTGACTTTTAATGAAATTGCCATTTTGGGAAACTTTTTCAACCCTTGCTTTTTGATTCAAAAATGCTTCAAATGGAAAAACTTTGGTCATGAAAGTTGTAGAATGGATCATTCCCTTTTCAAAAAGTACAAGAACATGACCTAATTCATTTTGGATCAAAAGTTATGGCTTGTCAAAGTTGGCTAAAATCACAAAATTTGAAGTTTTCTACCAAAGAGACATTTTGCAAAATGGTTTGTTCAAGTGTTCTAAAGGCCTCAAATGTGTATCATTTCTTCACAACATGATCATATAACATCTAAAATTCAGAATGGGCCAAGGGATCACTCATCTTCATGACTTATGGAGCAAGATTTCTCAAAGGAAACAAAAGTGAAGCAAGTTGCAAAAACTCACTCAAGTGTGAATCCACTTGCTTGCTGACTCCACAAACAATCCAAGGGCTCTCCACACATCTTGCTGCGCAGGACACCCCATCTGTCCTTGGCTAGCAAGTAGCCCATGCCTCTCTTACACAACTTTGACATTTTGGCAACTTGAGCCATACCAATCACAAAAGCACACATCAACTCATCTGACCAATCCCATTAGTTTATACAAACAAAAAGCAAGCCAAAGCACACACAACACAAGCCTGAAAGCACCAAGAACACAGCTCTCTCATTTTCCCCCCATTTTGCAAAAGCTTTCGAAACACTTTCCACAGGCTGCAAACACACAAACCAACTTCACAAATCAACTCAGAACACTTCACTGGTCACAAACCACCCACCACCATAGCCTGAAACTCCCAGAAACCAAGATACGACTTCTCCCCCCTTTTGTGCAGAACCTTAGCAAACTCTCAAACCAAGCATTGTAAACTCCAAACAAGCATTGAAAGCTTCTCAGGAGGTTCATTGGAGGTGATTGGAAGCAAGAAACAAGCCAGAAAGTGCCAGAAATCAAAGCTTCGATTCAGGTAGCCATGGCATTTCATTTTTCCAGAACCTTTATTTCTTGATTCTAAATGATAAAGCATGCTTCCCTGAGTTCACTGAACCTTTTACTTTTGAAAAAGATTGAGAAATGAGGTTGTATTGTGTTTCTGAAATTTTGGCAGTTTTTGATGTTTGATTCGTATTTTGATTTTGAGTTGAAATAAATGGATTTTGTTGCTGGATTGTTGTTTAGGGATGTTAGTTTAGTTGATCTGGAGAGTTTGACATGATTTGGTGAAGGTTTGAGAGAGTTTGAAAGAGGAGCTTGCCGGAGAAGACGACCGGAACAGTGTTCCGGTCGCCTGAAAGTCATTAGGGCTAATTAATTAGGGTTTAGTCTTAATTGCGTGAATTTGAATTTTGGCCGTCCAGATGCGCGCCAAGTCCACTCCCGCGCGTGTGAGTTTGAATACTGGCCATTGATCTTGCTGACTTTCTCATTTTTCAGCTTTATTTCATTTTATTTTTCATTTTATTTGATTTGTTTTGTCCGATTTATTAAAATTGTAAAACATTTCCAAAAATTCTGAAAATTTTTATACAACCTTTTATTAATTTTCAGAAACCAAAAACATTTTTATTTTTATTTTTTGCATTAAAAAATATTTTTAAACCATTTAAAAGATTATTTTTATTTAATTGATGAGAATTAATTAATTAAAAATACTTTTAGGTATTTAAAAATCACCAAAAAATTCATGAAACATTTAAAATCATTTAGAAACATTGTCCAACCCTCAAACCAAATTTCTTTTTTGATCTTGATGTCTTTTGACAATTTTTCATGGAATTAATTTCATTTTAAGGCATTGTTTTGATCCAATGTTCAAAAATTCATTTCTGCCTAGTCTTTAGGAGTTGGACTTTGATTCTTTTTGCATTGCATCTTGCATATCATGTAGTTTATAGGATTAAATTGGCATGAATTGTTTGTGCATTTTCAATTTGTTTGACATTTTCCTTGACAAGATACCTTAAAACCCTAGCAATCTTAAGAAATTCATAACCCTCATTAGGTTAAGAGTTAGAACCCCTCCTTTGGGCAGTGAGTTTGTATAGGTTTAGGGTTCCCTTGGTTGCATTTTCAATTTTTTATCTTGATGTTTGCTTCTGGTTTTGATTTTTGTTTGGTGCATTGATCATAAACCCTAATTTGGGCTTTCATATGCATCCATCTTGTATTTGCTTGCATACCATGACTTGCCATGACATTTTATGCATCCATTTGATTCATAATACATATTAAGACATATTAGAATCATGTTTGATCATTGCATCTTGCATTTGCCATGTTGTATGCCATTTGCATTTCATAACTTTTCATGTATGTTCATGGTTCTAAGCATGCTTCTCTTGCACTCATATGTTCATATGATCATTCCCATGCCTTGTTTCATGTTTGCATCATCTCATAGCATAATTATCATCATACTTATGCTTCTGGTTTTGGTTTGGATCATGCCATTCCATCTCATTTTGCATTGCATTGCATTCCTTTCACTAACTTTTCAGGTGGTAAGTAACTTTGAGAAGTGAATTTGCCTTCACTTCTCACAATTTCTTTTCATCTCTCTTATGCATCATTGCTGCATTTTGTCTTGTGTTTGAGTTTGAGCTTGCTCATTCTTTTTCATTTTACTTTCTTTCTTCAAGCAACTTGTCTTCTTAAGTGAAGCAAGTTGTTTTGCTTCTCTTTGCTCCTTTCATCTGCTTCCTTCCTGGTGGTTCCTCTGAAGACTTTCTTGCAAACCTCATAAACCCTAGGAACAACCAAGCATGACAATAATTAGGGTTTGATTAGTCACCCCATTAGTTTTACCTTTGTGTCATCTTTTGTGTCTCTCTTCTCATCTCATAATCAGGGACTAAACCCTAAAGGCTTTAAGGCTTTGTGATTAAGCTTATGCCTGCATCCTTCTATTAGGATGGAGTGTATAACTTTAATCCTAAGTGTTAAACCCTTAATGTGTTTAAATCCTTTAATCAATTCACTTAATAATCATCAAGACATCAAGCTTGTAACTTGGGCCTTGCATTAGGGTTCTAATTCTTCCTTAATTGGTTAAGAAGGACTAACCCTAGTGTTAATGGACAAGTCCCCCACAAGTTGTCTTACAAATCATAAAAATCATTTCTTCATCTCATCATTAACTAAAATCCACTTAATAAAGGCTTTGTTTTGTCATGGGTTTAATCCCTAATCATGGATTAAGTTGAGGAGCTTTCCTCAGCTTAAACATTCTCATCTATTATCCTTCTATTAGGATGGTGTAATGAGTCTGTTTAATCCCTGATTATGGCTTAATCTCATTACTTAACACTAAACAAAAACACCAAAAACATCTAAATAATCACAAGTAGGTTAATAATCTTAATCCTACACCATGGTGATTAAGTGTGAGAAGCTGACTTCACACTTAAGGCATTCTCATTACCCCTAATCAGAGGGAAGATGTGATGAGTTTACTAAATCCATTGGTTTAGGCTTAAGCCCATTAACTTATGACAAACTTCAAAAAAACAATAAAAGACTGAAAACACAAAAACAAGCAATAATCGTCTCCTCCGGGATTCTTTTCTCATCACCTTCACTCATAATCGAGAACTCGCTTCTCCCGTCTAATGCAAGACAGTTTGCACCTGAGCCAGACAGGTCATACACTTGAGCATAGACAAGTAAGCAGTTCACAAGTCAATTCATTCTTTCAGTCTCTTTGGGTCGAACTACGGTGTTCTGACTTCCTCATTGCACGAGAGGATACGTAGGCATAACTTAATAGTTATCGAACAAAAGTCTCTGTATATTCCCCCTCTTTCCATCATTATTCTTTTAGCCTCATTATCTTGAGCATTTCACTCCTGTTCCTACACTGACACTTCTCTTATACACTTCACACTTCTTTCACATTGACACTTGCATTCTTTTCCAGCTTTGATACACAAATTGCACTGACACTACCCCTTTAAAACACAAATCTCTTAAGCGTGGATCCCGTCGAGTACGACGGACAATCTGGGTGCTAATACCTTCCCAGGTTGTAACCAACCCCCTTTCTCAGTCTCTCTGGTTCGCAACCGTCTTATCCATGTCTTTTCTTAGGTTTATGCAGCATTACCTTTCCCTCGGGATAAAAATGCCTAGCTGACAACTCTTTCTTTTCTCTTGAGTTCACCCCTGTGTGTTCTCATTTCCTCCTTTCGCCGACCGTTCGCGTCTGTACCTTTATTTGAGCCGGTCTCATTTATCTGGAGCGACAAATGGGTTAGCCCAGTGCATGTCGTACCAAAGAAGGGAGGCATTACTGTTACTAAGAACTCAAAAGGTCAATCCATAACACAGAAGGTAGTAACCGGAATTAGAATGTGCATCGATTACCGAAAAATGAAAAAAGCTACCCGAAAGGATCATTTTCTCTTACCGTTCATTGATCAAATGTTGGAAATATTAGCCAAGCATTCCTAAGTTTGCTACCTTTATGGTTATTTAGGATTTTTCCAAATTTCTGTTCATCCTGACGACCAAGAAAAGACCATCTTCACATGCCCCTACGGAACATTTTATTACCTTTGTATGTCGTTCAGTTTATGTAACGCTCCAACGACATTTCAATGGTGTATAATGGCAATTTTTGCTGACTTCATTGACGACATCATGGAAGTTATTATGGACGACTTCTCTGTATGCGGACAAAGCTTTGAAGGATGTCTATCAAACTTAGAGATGGTGCTCGAGAGATGCGTAAAAGTTAACCTTGTACTTAATTGGGAAAAGTGTCTATTTATGGTCAGACATGGAATCGTGCTAGGACATGTAATATCTGATAGAGGGATCGAGGTAGACAAAAAAATAGAAGTAATAAAAGACCTTCAACCGCCTAAAATCATGAAGGAAATAAGAAGTTTCTTAGGACATGCCGATTTTTACCGACGATTCATTAAGGACTTTTCTAAAATCACTAAGTCGTTGACCAGTCTGCTAATGAAGGATGCCGAGTTTATCTTTGATGAAGACTGTCTAAAAGCCTTTGAAACACTCAAAATAGCTCTTATCATCACACCCATCATGCAACCACCTGATTATACACTACCGTTTGAAATTATGTTCGATGCGAGTGATTATGATGTAGGCGCAATCTTAGGACAAAGAAAGGATAAGAAGCTTCGCGCAATTTACTATGCAAGTAGAACTTTAGACCCCGCTCAAATGAAATACGCCACTACAGAAAATGAACTCTTAGCAGTCGTGTTCTCTCTTGACAAATTATGTTCCTACTTAGTAGGAGCTAAAATAATCATCTATACCGACCACGTTGCTATTAGATACCTTCTAAGTAAAACAATATGTGAAACCTAAACTACTTAGATGGGTCATGTTACTGCAAGAATTTGATTTAGAGATTAAACACAAGAAAGGAACTGACAATGTAGTAGCAGATCACTTATCAAGAATGGAAAGCATTAAACCAGATCAAATGCCTATTAATGACGATTTCCCTGATGAAATTCTTATAGCCCAAATAGAGAATGAGATATCTTCCTTGACTCTAGATGAACAAAATCAAGAAGAAACAGTGGAAGAAATTTATGCGCAAACCACTATGCCATGGTATGCTGGCATAGTCAACTATTTAGTTGTCGGAGTACTTCCACCTGATCTCACATACCAATAAAAGAAGTTTTCCCACGATCTAAAACAATATTACTGGGATGAACCTTTGTTTTTTAAGCGAAGATCCGATGGTGTTTTCCGTCAATGTGTCCTAGAAGAAGAAATGGAAAACATAATCTCTCATTGTCACTCTGCTCCTTATGGTGGACACTCAAGCACTTCAAAGACTTGCGCAAATATTTTGCAATCAGGCCTTTTTTGGCCCACTCTTTGAAAAGATGTTCACGTTGCCATTTTAAACTCCGATCAGTGCCAACACAATGGTAAGATCTTGAGGCGCGATGAGATGCTCCAAAAAGACAATTTGGAAGTAGAAGTTTTCGATGTGTGGGGGATCAACTTCATGGGACCATTCCTGTCTTCTTTTGGAAATAAGTACATACTCGTAGTTGTCGATTATGTTTCAAAATGGATTGAAGCTATAACTTCTCTGACAAATGACACGCGAGTAGTCATAAAGCTTTTCAATAACATTATCTTCCCTAGATTCGGTGTGCCAAGACTCGTCATAAGTGACGGAGGAAAGAGCAAAGAGATGGCACGAACTAGAAGAGCTGAGACTAGACGCTTACGAAAATGCCCACATATATAAGGAAAGAGCAAAGAGATGGCACGATAAGCGTATATCTAGAAAATAACTTAGTGTGGGAGACGTTTTTCTCCTATTCAATTTGAGGCTTAGGTTGTTTCCTGGAAAATTACGATCTAGATGGTTCGGTCCTTTCGAAATAACAAAAGTCATAGTAAGTGGCGTAATTGAAATTAAGGGTAAGTCTAGTGCACCATTTGTACTAAATGTGCAACGTCTAAAACATTATCATTACGTAGAAGATAAAGAATTTTCAACAGGTCTAAAATTGGAAGATCTGCCATCAGAGACCTTAGACTGAAACTCCCTTAAGTTGTGTCGAGCCCTGACATAAAATGAAGCACTGTGTGGGAGGCAACCCACAATTTTATTTTTGTTTTTATTTTAGTTTTAATCTTTTATTTTTCTTTTTTGTTTCCTTTTCAAATTCTAATTTTCAAAATGCGTTAAATTTAATGATTGTTGTGTTGGTTTGTTTTAATGTGTGTTTCCAGGATTTTTAAAGTTTTTGCACCTTCTACCTCCTTCTCTGATTTCATTCTGCATACTAACTCTGACAATGAATGACAACATGATTGTGGATTTTAGAGACGGTACCCAAAGGCGCCGTTATGAAGCTTTATCTCAAAGACATATGGCCCTCACCAAATTTGTCTATGGACCTACCATGACCGCTTTAGGCATAGGTGCTAGTATTGACTTCATGTTTAACCAGATAGGATGGGAAGGATTTTCTATTAAGAAGCATAGAACTTACTATAAGCTGACTTTAGAATCCCTGAGTTCACTTGTCTACATTCCTAACTGCGAGAAAGGTTTTACTAGAGGTAGGATATCTTTCAGATTATTTGGATATCTCTGCGAATTTAACATCCATGAGATGGATGAACTTTTAGGCTTCCCAGATGGCCCTACTATTTTTCCAGAGGCACAGGAGGATATGCTTATGAAGGATGAGTTGAACCGTTTTTGGAGTAGTATCTCAGGACGCCCTGACCATGACTTGTACCCTATGTTATCTACTGAGATTCATAACCCAACTATTAGGTACTTTCACATGATTCTGGCCTACTCACTTTTTGGAAAAACTGGAAGTGATAACAACGTCTTTAGAGATGAGTTATTAATCATGTTCTGTGTTTTTCAGTCCCGACAGGTTAGCGGAGCAACCTTCAAGTTTGTGAATTTCTGTAAGATTGTGCAAACTGAACACCTACCAATTCTGATGCATGGCCTAGTTACCAAAATTGTTGATGCAATGGGATTTAGAACCCACCTTTTTCATATTAACCCTCTCGGAGATTTCAGGCCCATGAATATCACCTTTTGTTTTGAAAGGTGTAAACACCCCAAATTTTCCCTCACTCTTTTTCACACCATGGCCTGTGATCTTTCATTTTTACATTAGCATAAGCATGTCATATCCCACTGCATAGTTCATTTCATCTGCATCTAGGGTTTGTGATCTGAGCAATCCAAGAAGTGATCTGAGCCATCCCAATGGTCTTGAAGCTTGCCAAGAGGGTCCATGTATGTTCCATGATCATAATATGCTCCCCAAAGTTCATAAAAGTCAAGGGATTACAAAGCATGGCAAAGGCATAGAGGCAGACTGAAGATTTCCTGCACAAATGACCTAAAATTAGGGTTTTGGTTTTAGAGGCCTTAATCCCAAATGTTTTGTTCATTCTTGTTTCTAATGGTATCAATATGTTATACGGATCATTTGTACCAAATTTTATGAAGAAATTCATTGTGGAAGTCATCTGATCATTAGGTAACTTCTTGAGCAAGTAAAGTCAAAATCAGGGCATCTGAGGCCTCCATCAAGGGTACCAAAGGGTCATCATCATCATTTTGAGTCTCTATGATCTTTATTTGATCATTGAAGTGGTTGTAAGTTCACAAAGTTGAAGAATTTTGAGCCAAATGCAAACTTGCTATTTTTGGAAATGACTTGTAATGGAAACTTTCCATTTTGGGAAAGATATTCAACCTATTCTTTCATGACCAAAAATGCTTCAAATGAAAAATCCTTGGGCATGAAAGTTGTAGATTATGTCTTCCCATTTTCAAAAAGTACAAGAACATGTCTTGATTCATCCTATAACTCAAGATATGGCCTTTCAAAGTTGGGAAAATCTTGTAATTTTCAAATGTGCACCAAAGAGGGATTTTTGCAATTTCACTTGCCAAGCCATTTCATGACCTCTAATCAACTTCTAAACATCATACCAACATAGTGCAAAACATTTGGATCAGAATCATGCCTTGCATCACAAGTTTTCATAGCCAATTTCTCAAGAAATTTCAAAGTTGTCACATTGCATAAACTATGAAAACTCTTGATCAAGGCCATCCGGCTGCAAACAAATGATCCAAAGGCTCTCCATGAACCATGTTGAGGCCAGACACCCCTTCAAGCCAGCTCTAAACCATGCACATACCTCATGGTACACAATGTTGAATTTTTGCAAATACCTCCCATACCAATCAGCCTGTGCCACAACAACTTTCTGATCACTCCCATTGGCCTATACTAACATTATGCAACTCATTCCATAACACACACAAGGTTGAATCATTCCCAAAGCTCAGTTTCACAAAAATCCCCAAAGACATTCATCTCTTCGAATCTCATCACACAAGCATCAAGCCTCAAAACTTTCACCACCAATCATCTCCACACATCATAAGGATCATTTCCCACCCCTTGCCATGGCCTGAAACCTCACAAAACAAGAACACGATTTCTGCCTTAGCAGAACTGAAACACACAAACTAAGACATGCAAACTTCATTCAATCCTTTCAGAAGCACAAGGGGATCAAGGGGAGTGAATTAGCATCAAAGGGAAGGCCAGAAAGCCCAGATTGACAAAGCTCCATCTCAGGTAGCCATCTCTAAACTTTTTTCCAGAACCTTGTTTTTAAGTTACAATATGAAAGAGTATGTTCTCCTGATCACAATGAGCTTTGAATGACTTGAAATGATGGAGAAATGAGTATGTATGCTTGCTCTGAAATTTTGCTCGTAAAACTTGTTGGATTCAATTCTCTCATTTAATGCAATATAAATGATTTTTATGGCTTGATTCTTGCTTAGATTAGTTTGGGGGTGATTCTGGAGAGTTGGGGGGGTCTGGGGTGGCCTAGGGTGGAAGTTGAGGTGAAGTGTTGGCCGGAGAATATGACCGGAGCTTGCTCCGGTCACCTGAGAGTGATTAGGGTTTGTAATTAGGGTTTAGTGCCAGTTTGAATGTCAGCCCTAGGATCCTTGCTTAGCGCGCATATGGATGGCTCAGATTGCTTCATTAAAACTTAATTCAGTTTAATTAGTTTAATTAGGATTAATTAAATATTTTTGCCAGATTCAATACTGGCCCTTTATTCACGCGCGCAGTAAACAGTTTCCCCTCATGTTTGAATCTGTATCATTGGATTTGCATACTTTCACTTTTATTCATTTTATTTTCATTTTATTGAATTTCTTTTGTTCCATTTATTAAAAATATCAAAACACATTCAAAAAATCTCAAACTTCGCATTTTCATTCTAAATATTTTTCTTTACCTAAAAACGTTTTTTATTTTAATTTTTGCATTAGAAAAGTATTTTTAAAATATTTAAATGTTTTATTTAATTAATTAATTGATTTTAATTAATTAAATATGCATTTAGGTTTCTAAAAATCACCAAAAAAATCATGAAGCATTCTTAAACATTTAGAAGCATTTTAAAGATCACCATACAAATTTCGTTTTAGGTTTGATGACATTTTCACAATTTTCTTTGAATTAGGGTTCTTAAATTTCATATTTTTTAACCCTAACTTGAAAAATTCATTTATGCCTAACTATGATGAGTTTGAACTTGGTTATTCTTGCATTGTTTCACATATTGCATATAGTTTCTAGGTTATTTATCTCATATTTTTATCTTGCATTTTCAATTTGATTTGCCTTTTCCCTTTAGAAGCACCCAAAAACCCTAGTTAACTTAGAAATTTCATAACTTTCACTAGGTTTAGCTTTTGACCTTCTCCTTTGGGATTTGATCTTGTATAGGTTTAGGGTTTTTTTGAGTTCAATTTCAATTTTTTATCATGGTGAATGCTTCTGTTTTGGTCATATGCATCATGCTTGTTCATAAAACCCTAATTTTGTATCTCCATTTGCATATCATGAACTTGTAGACTTGTCATGCCATTCCATTCTTTTGTATGTCATCTTAGACATCTTAGGACATGTTTGAAACATTGCTTGATCATTGTTGCATCATTTTGATATGCTTTGCATCCATTACATTTCATGAACATCCATGTGTTTTCATGCTTCTAAACATGCTTCCATTGCATCTCATCCTTGTATGATCATTCATATGCATCTTGTATGATTTTGCATCATCTCATAACACATTGGCATTGCATAATCACTTCTGGTTTTGGTCTTTGCATCTTTATTCATCTCATTTCCTTTTGCTTTGCATCTTATGCATTCATACTAACATTTCAGTAACTTTTGGTAAGTTATCTGGGAGGTGGATTTGCCTTCACCTCCCACCTCTTCTTTCCTTTGCATTTTCATACTTTATTTGTATTTGAAGTGAACGTTTTTCACTTATGTCTCTCTTGCTCCTTTCTTTTCTCCTAAGTTACTTATCTTCTTCAGAAAGTAAGTAACTTATTCTTCTTCCTCATTCTCTTTTCATCTGCTTCTTCCATGGTGGCCTTCTTGAAGTTCTTTTCTCTTAAGCATCAAAAACCATTTGATATCCAAGCATGCTAATTTTTAGGGTTGTGCATAGTCCCTCTTAGTCTTTTACCTTTGAGTCTCATTGAGTCTCTCTTCTCATCTCAATAATCAGAGACTAAACACTTAAAATTTTAGAAATTTGAATTAGGGTTATGCCTGCATCCTTATCTTAGGATGGAGTGTATAACTTTAATCCTTAGTGTTAAACCTTTAATTGGTTTACATCTCTTAATCAAAACACATTAATAATCACTAAGACTTTATCTTGTAACTTGGGCCTTACATTAGGGTTCTATCTCTTCCTCATGGTTAAGAGGGACTAACCCTAGTGTTTAATGGACAAGTCCCCCTCAAGTTGTCTTACAAACCATAAAATCCACTTCTTAATCTCATCCCTTAATTAAAATCCACTTAATAAAGGCTTTTCATATAATGAATTTAATCCCTAACCATGGATTAAGTTGAGGTATCTTCCTCAGCTTAAGTGTTCTCATCTATTATCCTTCTATTAGGATGGTGTAATGAGTTCACTAATCTGTGATCAGAGATTAAACTCATTATTTAACACTAAATAAAAACCCAAAAACATTTAAATAACCATAAGTAGGTTAATGATCTTAATCCTACATCATCATGGTAATTAAGTTTAGATGTTTATCTCACACTTAAGTATGCTCATTATCCCTAATCAGGGAGGATATAATGAGTGTACAACCCTTGATTTAGGCTTAAGCTCATAATCCTATGCAAAACACCAAAAGCAATAAAAATCTGAAAACACAAAAAACAAACAATAATCGTCTCCTCCGGGATTCTTTTCTCATCATACTCATTCACAAACGAGAACTCGCTTCTTCCGTCTAATGCAAGACAGTTAGCACTCGAGCCAGACGAGTCATACACTTGAGCATAGACAAGTAAGCAGTTCACATTCAATCATTTTCAGTCTCTTTGAGTCGAACTACGGTGTTCTGACTTCCTCATAGCACGAGAGGATACGTAGGCATAACTTAACAGTTATCGAATAAAAGTCTATTTGTCATCCCCTTCTTTCAGCCTTCCTTTTAAACCTCAGTTCCTAAGCAATTCACACCTTTTGCACTGACACATGTACTTTCTTTTCCTAGCTTTTGCACACAGATAACACATACACTTACCCTTTTTAAACATAATCTTGTAAGCGTGGATCCCGTCGAGTACGACGGACGATCTGGGTGTTAATACCTTCCAAGGTCGTAACCAACCCCCTTTCTCACTTCTCTGGTTTGCAACCGTCTTATCCATCTCTTTCTAGGTTTATGCAGTATTACCTTTCCTTCGGGATAAAAATGCCTAGATGGCGACTCTATTCAACCCTTTTCTCCTCGCCGACAGTTCGCGTTTGCACCAGGATGAAAATTCGGGGAGCGACAAAAGGGAAATGTTGTATGACCGTGGACCACATCATTTTAAACTACTGATTAACGATGTAGTTGTGCTGCATTTTATATTACCTGACCATGAGCGCACGAGTGTGCATAACCGTAACAACTGGCTTTATGATCTGGACGAGCCACTTTTTGAACCTGAAGATGCTTGGTTTGAGGTAGAGATTTATCCTAAGACACCTTCAAATTATTATGATTCTTATTATCCGAAGGATATGATTGAAGAAGAAGAGAAACCCAAATCGGTTGTTATACCTACTCCTGCTCCCACTAATCCTGAATTTACCATAGAAAACCTCCGCACTAAAATGACAATAATGCAAAATGAGCTTCACGATTTGTGCATCGACATCATTACACTTAGGGATATGGCCGTTGAACAGTTCGATCATTTAAGCCAAGCCATTGAATCAATCCACCAAAACTGTGGCTAGTGACTATCACCGGAATTTATCAGAGATTTTATTGCATTTTAGTTTAATTTGGATTTGCATTTCAATTTGATTTAATTTTTCAGTTATTCAATTTTTCCATTTTGTTTGAATTTTTTATTGTTAGAAGATACTATGTTTGCCTCTAAGTTTTAATGAAACTATCAATTTTATTCCATTTTGTTTCATTTATTTATGCCTTTGGTTTATTTTATTTAGTGGCAGTTAACTATTTTCTAGTGCGACAATTATATTTGATGCCATAAATGTCTTTATTCACTCTGCTACAGAAAAATATAATACTGATTGTCTGTTAATTTTGCACTGTTATTGCTATTGTCTGCTATTCATTTTTGTTATGCAATGCTATGTTACTGCTATCACTAATATATATATATATATATAAGTGTTACATGTTATTTATTTGTGAGAATATGGAATAAGGCTTTGGAAGATACCTAAGGAGAATATGACCGTTACCACCATCTATAAGGCGTGACACTCGTCACACACCTTAACTGTGTGACGTCCGTCACAAAAGCAGGACGATCGTCCCACTCACCAGAAGACTGTCAGGTTTGTGAAATGGTTGTCACAATGTTAACCTCTGTAACGTCTTTCTGCAACATTCTCATGAACGTTATGCTCCCTCCTCCACTTCCTCTTCCAACGGTCATTTCTCCCACTACTATTTATAACCACTCCACTCTCCCATTTTCTTACACAACCATTCTTAACTCCCATTTTTACTCACCGCTCTTTATATATAAGACAATAAAACCTCATCTTTTTTTTCATAGCATACATACCACATTTTTCATCTTCTTTCACCAAAGTCTCCAACCTTCTGAAATTATAGCCAACCTCGATCTTTAGGTCATCCCCTTTCGTGATGGAGAGGATGGTGATCTTCAACGTGTTAAATTCATTTCTTTTTTAGAACGATCAGTTGAAACCACCCATTACATGGATGAAGAGTGCCTAACGCAGCTTGGACTTCTCGACGGCGTAAACTGGTTGCTTACAAACACCGGTTTAACATCACTTTGCACGAGTAACCACCCAACCTATGAGTCGCTGACATTGGAGTTCCTAATCTCTTTGGCTTATAGCACGTCCAACGACGAAAATAAGCATCTGCTTGGTACCGCTACATTTAGGATGTTCGGAACTGAATATTCCATAACGCAAGATACTTTCAGCGAATGGTTCAGTTTCCATCGCGGCACTCACGTTTTCTATCGCCTTTCTGGTCACACGACTTGGAAGGATGAGGCTTTTGAACTTTGGGAGCATCTGACCGGTGCTAAACCTTCTGCGTAGGACGAGCTTTATGTTTCTCACATTCATATCCTGCCATCTACTACTTTCAAAGAGTGTTGAGCCACACCGTCTTCGGGAGGTTCAACAACCACAAGGTAAATTAGAGGGAGTTGTTTCTCCTTCAGTGTGCTTTTCACCCTGTCCGTTCAAATTCGGTTGCTTTCATGCTTTCCAATATTCATTAGGCATGTGCAAGAGGGAAGACTCCATTTTGTTTCGGAGGGATCGCCACCGATATTGCGCTGAAGCTCGGTTTAGGTGATTGTCTTGCCAAATTGTCCTCCATTCCTGCATTGTTTCTCGACATGGATAATTGTCGAAACGATCGTATAATCAAGTAAAGGAAATATGGAAGATACAACCTGGTGGTTCATAACCAAGTTTTTAGAAGCATCGTGATGCCATGTCCATATCGTACGAGTGCGTAAAACAGAGGGAATTGACTTTTCAACCTTTATGCTTTGTCGCCTGATGTTGCGGCTCCGGAAGCACAACCAGTTGAAGGAATTTATGAGATGCATCAAGCTGTGGACGATGAAAAAGTTGAATAGCCTCCAGCCACTGACTTCGCCAGCACTAGCGCTTTCGTCAGACGTTGTTGTAGGAATCAACAACAACCTGCAACAAATGATGACATTCTCACGACAATCATTCAAAGGAATGAGCTAGATTCCTAGAAGGATGAGTGAAACCAGAAACAACATGCTGAGATTATGACTCTAATGGGACAGATCCAGCTGGAACAAACTACCCAAAGGGGAAGGATTTCAGGTGCCATAGATGGACTTGGTGCAGTAACAAGGAAGCTGCAAGAACTGCATGATTATATCCATCATGTAGTATACCTTATCATGTTTCACAATACGGACAGAGGAACCTATGGGGTAGAGCAAGAGGTAGAGCACCGCAGTAGTAGTTTTTCTTTTCTTTTATTATATTTTTCCTTTTTGTTTTTCTTTTGTAATCTACCTTTATCTCGCAACATTGAGGACAATGTCCGAGATAGTGTGGGAGAAGGGTAGTTAGTATTTCCAATTTTGTACGAAACCAAGTTATTAATCAAATTATTCTTGTTTATTTGATTCCCTCTATTATTTTTAGCCATAACAAAAACAAAATCCTTAAGAATGCATTCACTTGACATATCCTACGAGTATATAGGTTTATAGGCTATGTTAGAAAATTGAGAAAATACCTAACAAGATTGATACATTCTTGACACCTTAGACCCTTAGATATGTGATATCGGTTTGGATACCTATTGTACCAAATTCTGAAGCTTTAGTTCTAAATTAGCCCCGAGTAGTTTATATTAGCAGTCAGCACCGCCTTAAGCACAAGCTACGTGGAGAGCCGATGCAAATAAGTGATTGATACTTAAAGTGCCAAAAAGAAGAAAAAGAATAATCTTAAGATTAAGCATGCCAATGATAAAACAATCAAGTTGCACCAATTCTAAAGGATGCAAAAACATGCGAAAAAAGGCAAAGCAAAGTCTAATGTTAGTTGGTTCAAAGGTATCTGGTTCTGAACTGGGAAGGGAGAATTATGATTCAATCCCCCGCAACTTGCACTCAGTACATGTAAAGGGTTACCACACTTGTGTACCAGACCCCGTGTTAGAATTTAGATCAAATTCACCAACAGGCCACTCCACTATGTGCGTGTATAGGTAAAGAGCTTAATGTGATTGCGTCAGAATGAAAACGGGTGAAATAGAAACAAGAGAATTAGGTTGAGCTATAATAGAATGATTTGGACTGGTTTGTATATGGGGTTTATGAGCATTATATGTTCTTAGTGTCATTAGTGTATCTTTGGTGTTCGAGTTACTATCATTTCTTTTAGCAAAATGGCTCACATCCACGTATGGATGGGTAATGTGTTTCATGTTTGTGTTTGAGGGGTGTTTTTTTTCAAAAACCTATTTGACCGTTTTCTTAAGGAGAAGCAAAGATTCAAGTCTGGGGGAGTTTAATAACACGATTTTATATCAATTATTTAGCATGGTTTTCGATTAATTAAGTTACTATTTTCCGTATTTTGAACAATATTATGTGAAGTATTTGTTTGTTTTGCAGATATTAAGATTTATATGACTAGCGGAAGAAACAAGTTAAAATGAGAGAGAAATGAGGTATTTAGGATAAGAATTGAAACAAATAGCAAAAAATAGAGTTTCTGCATTTTAGAAGCCAGACGGACGTCACAAATTTAGGACGACCGTCCCCCATTTCTCATTTCAGAAGACCATCACATAAAGCAGACAATCGTCACATGACATTTATGTAGAATCTTAAAGCGCGCCTCAGTCAAAACAGAGGATTCGTTGCACTACGATATTTTCTCATTCAAACTCAGTGTTGCGTCATTTCCTCATTCAATCCAGTATCAGTTAAGCATGCACGGTAAAGGCCCAACAATATAAGTTCCTGCAATTTCTCAACAGTAATATGGAAAAACTATAAATAGAAGCTACTTTGAGTTACAAAATGAGCTTCGACCTATTACCAAGTTTCTTCTGTTTTTATTACCAAAGCCAATTTCTTGTTCAGAGATTTTCTTTCTTATTTAATTTTCTGCATTGCTTTATTTTTCGTTTCCTTTTCCGAACCTTAGTAATAGCTTCCTACATCGGGAAGTTATTGCAATTTACTTTGCTTCAAGCCACTGCCATTCTTACTTTAATTTCCGCAAGAATTATTACGCCAAATTTGTACTTCATCCAGGTTCATTATTGAGTTAATTGCTTTATTGTTAATTACTATGTCTTATGCTTTTATTTATTGCCTCTACTTATTATCTTCTATTTTAATTAATATGTCTGGCTAAAACCCTTTAATCGATATGTAATTGAATAACTGGAATGAATTCAATAGATCTAGGGTAAAATCTTAAACGCAACTTCTTTTCTGGTTTTGATTTCTTAATTTAAAAACAACTTTTGTTACAAAAGTAAAAAGGTAAAAAAAAAGGTTAGAATCAAGACCACTAGAGTGTGAGGTTTTAACCGGATAGTTGAAATCGAACATTGATTTTAAATACAGCGGAAGTGATTTAAAACCAATTAGAATCTCTAGGTTTTCAAAAAGTACTTTTAACTTGAATTGATACAGCGAGAGCACTCAATCTGACTTAGGAGTATAGTAATAGGCAAGACCACGAGAGTGTGAGTTGACGACTTTTAAACCAACCTTTTCTACAGAAAGACAATTTGATATACCTTTATAAGCCGACCATTTATTGAATTCGTAAAGGCATATTAATTACATACCAATATTTCTATCGCAACTTAATTTAATTAAAATTCTTACTTTCTCATTCTTATAAACTAAAACATCACTCGCCTTAGCTAAACATAGTAACACCCCGATAGCGCTAGGTTGATTATCAAATCTCTGTGGGATCGATATCTTTTATTACTATGCGATTAGGCTGTATACTTGCAGTTAGTATCTTAAGACTCAGAAAGTCGCGATCAACCCTATTGGTGCTTGCTCTTCCTCTCATTAATAATCTTGTAATGAGCATTGTTATCCTCTTCATAAATTGTACAGCTATCAACCAAATCAGAGAAAACACGAATCTTTTGTTATTCAACTGCCTTTTTTTATCTCAGGACGCAACCCATTCTCAAACTTGATGCACTTTAAAAATTCAGCATTCACCTCATTATAGTGCGGATAAAACTTAGCCAACTCAACAAACTTTGCAGCATAATCAGTAATCGACATGTTACCTTGCTTAATCTCAAGGAACTCAATTTCCTTTTTACCACGAACATCCTCTGGATAATACTTCCTCAGAATTTCCCTACGAAACACAACCCAAGTGATCTCCTCACCTGCAACGTCCAACCTTTGACGAGTCTCTAGTCACCAATCATCAGCCTCGACTGCCAGCATATGAGTCTCGTATCGAACCTTATACGCTGAAGTGCAATTCATCACACGAAAGAT
Source organism: Lathyrus aphaca (assembly GCA_963966055.1). Classification (NCBI taxonomy): domain Eukaryota; kingdom Viridiplantae; phylum Streptophyta; class Magnoliopsida; order Fabales; family Fabaceae; genus Lathyrus; species Lathyrus aphaca. Next base: position 252,312,417 of record OZ014522.1, read on the forward strand.
TCTATCAATCTCCTTCAAAAATTCCAATGTTGCATCAGAATCATACTTACCCTTGAAGGTAGGAGGATTCTCCCTCTGAAAAGTCACTAAACTACGAGATCCAGCATTCACGTTAGCGTTCGGTAAATTCTGCACAGCCTGAGTCATTGCTTGCAGAGCAGCAGCCATTGCTTGCAGAGCAGTAACCATTACAACATTGTTCCTTCCAAATATCTCAACTTATCACTACACCATAAACAAAGGTTAAAAATATTTAACAATACTCGATTGTTAAACAACTAGACTCGACAACTTGGTCGGACAGACCGACCTGCTCTGATACCACTATTGCAACACCCCATTTCTACCCGACAAATATTCTAAAACAAGATTTACAAAACTCCCAACAAAACAAATGGAATGCTACAATTTCAACTTAAGCAATGACATACAAACACCTGATTAGTCTTTAAGAACAAAACAACTTTCATTACTACGTAGCGGATTCATAAAATTCAACTTTAATAACATAACTCGTGTTCAACAACAACAAAACCTAAAAACAACAATTCTTTAATGAAAACAAATTAAAATCCAACAACATGATAAAATCCAACATTAAAACAAAACATGTGTTATCCCCCTGAGTGCTACATATCAGAGCGACAACATCGACTCGAATCTACTAAGGTAAGCAGCTCTACTCTGGATTACCTACATGTTACCAACAGAGGGTAACATTCAAACAAAAGGGTGAAATATCAAACATTATAATCGAATTTATGATAAATAACATATTAGATCATATTATATACAATCACCACTTCTCAACTCACAAACAACATCAATCAACATTAGATACAACACAACAACATAATTATGCAACTTTGAAATGAAAAATAGAAAATGCACATGCATGTGGTACCATTGGAGCAGAACTCCCAACTTAATAATTTGACAATTAATAGAGGCGTCAACAACAAGGAATAAGCCTTCAACTTGATTTTTCCAATCCATGCCAACTTACCGAGCAACAACTCCAACTTGATATGCTATGCAATGCGACTCAACTCAATATCAAACAACAACAATAATAATTCAATAGAAACACAACAACAATTCAACTTTGGCCATTGGCCAACAACTTGAATTTTTGCCATTGATAAGGCACTGCAATAGAATTCACAACCAACAACTTCACAACTTACAACAAGAAACACGACACAAAGAACAAACCAATTATACCGCAACCCCACCGCATAACTATTCTTCTACTATTCCTACTCTACATTAATATTATTAGGAATATTATAGTACTATCATTGTGTAAGTTATGCTATTAGTTCCTTATTGTCCTCCTAGATCCTTTTCTCATAAAATCTGTCTCAGTTAGTTCACATAGCAAAGTGAAAGCGAAGTCATTTCGCATCGCGACCAAAAGCAAAGTCGCGGCGAACTTAAACAGAGGCAAAAGTTCTACACTTCTCTCCAATTTCACGTATCTTCTCCCAAAACTTGTTTTTCTTTTTCTAATAACCTAACTTCTCTTATTATCCCAATTTATCTTATAATTGTATTAATTTTAATAATTCTAATGGGCCTAACTCATACACCCCCACTCTTACTACTTTTATTCACAAACAAGCCCATTAAGAATAATAGTATCATTCTACTAATAATTCTACAACTTAAATCAACTTAATTAATTCGAACAACCACAACACAACTTAAATCAAATTTTCGACAACTTTGACACTTAATCAAACAACATAATACAAAAATATTTAATTAAATAACTAATTAAATAAACAGGGCATTACACCTCCACTATGATGGCATCTAGGACTCTCTTGAAACCAGACCCATCAGAGAAGATACCCTCTTCAATACCTACCCATGCAATCTCCATTATGCAACGACACCTAGGCAAGACATCATCAGTATGATCTAGCTGAGTCGGATCCTCCTCTATTATCTCTTGATGAACTAGTCTCGGCAGATCTCTTGGAGCAGCATGCACCATGCACAGATGTGACACCCTGAAGAACCATCTGATGTACCCCTCAATTTAACTCTAGTCATTTGGAGTTATGGTAGCATGCGCCTCCTCTGGTACCAGATAACTCTTATAATCATCAAACATCACCTCTATTTGTCTACGAGTCAAGGAAAGAGGAGCAGAGAGAGAAGGATGTCTGGAGATGGTCTGGATGTACTTGAGCTTCTACATAATGTGCTCGAGCAAATAAGGAGCCATGAGATGTGATATGCGGGCCAACCATCAGGAGTATAGCACTATCTCATCACATGGTCGCGTCTGGTGGTGATTCACGTAGTTGTTGAAGTGCATTTCCTCAGCAACCAAACGATCAAGATAGACTTTGAAAGGCTCGACCTCCTAGTTCCCTTTGATCGGGATAAAAGTACATGCACGCAACATATCCTTAGTGTACTCAGTCACACTCGTCCAGCCAGCGATGAGCGGTAGTGTGTTGGAGGATCCAAACCTGAAAAGTTTGGAGAAAAAGAATCATCGGCAATGGTTTCACAAATATTAAATGAAAATGATAAAAACACATTCAAGGATCAAGGATCATTACCACCAATAGTGTCACACTGCATGTGACCTGATTCGTCTTCCACATACAATCCTATATCAACTTCGAATACAGATACACCAGGCAAGTCTCCCCCAGTTGTACTCATGGATCCAAGTGAGATCTAAGAAGTATCAGAGGTATGCAACGTCAATATAAGTGGTACTCGTATCCACAAAAATGAAAGTTCCAACCAAAAAAATAAAGTATGCCCTCAAATCACGAGCCATGTGTACCACCACATGCTCATCATCACCATGAGCATGTTGTACCTCTAGGATCTCATCCTTATAGAGCTTCCCTAGAACTCAAATTTAGCATGAGTACCCATGGTCTTATCCACCTCCTCAATTGCCTCCCTTGGATCAACCCCTAGATACTCTACTATCATCTTGAGTGCCTTGTCTCTGGTCATCCTCTTATGATCGAGGAATCTCCCTTTGATCGGAAGATGCAATAAACATGAGACATCATCTAGTATGATAGACATCTCACCATGTGGGAGATGAAACAAAGAGGTCTCAGAGTGACATCTCTCCACGAATGCATTAAGCATCTTGTGGTTGACCAAAGTGTAACTGGTCATGCATAGGTCATTCGGGCCAGATAAGGATAGAATCGTCTGAAACCAATCCTCCTATTGCTGAGGCAATGCAACAATCTTCCTCCCATGGTTAAGAAACTTATGGGGATCATGCTCCTCAAATTTGTTATAAATAATCAACGTCAGTAATAATCAATGTTAGAAATTATCAATGTCAGCAATTAAAATTAACACATAAAAAAAATAAAGAATCCAACTAATGTTACCTCTCGGTCCCAGATATAATTGGCAGTATGGTCTGAATACATAAGAAGTAAGGATAAATCAAATGACCTCCTCTAAAACCCTTTGGCTTATCATCTGCAATAGCCTCACCCTTCGGAGCTGGCACTACATCAAGAACATCATCAGTGGGAAGAGCGTCTATAACAACATCATCATCCATATGACATGGCACTACTGAATCCCGACGCTCGCGGGAGGAGGGAAAAGTGACACGTCAGATGGTAAATCACGTCTCCTATAGGAAGAAGAAGAAGAAGAAGAAAAAGGTGGAGTGTCCTGTGTAACACCCTTTTATCCAAAACATAATATTTAAATACTATCAGAGTAATCATCAAAAAGGGTATCACATTTTCATCATAAATCAACACAACAGTGTCCTGTCCCGTAACACGGGTTAATCAACATCAAAACATAATAAATCATTTCACAGCGGAATTTAACTTCATAATTTAAAACTTCATAAAAATCAATTTTCACCATCCTGAATTTAACATCATAAAATGGAAAACATTATCCAGATAACAACATACTGAAAACAGTTTAACAAAAGAAACCCATCCCAGTGTTACATGACACAGAGCAGGACACATAACCATAACCACTCCTAAGGAACACTAAGGCATGCTCCGAGACTCATGAATTACTCCTATTGCACTGCAGGGCTATTCTTCGACATCTGCAAGTTACCCACGAAAGAGGCAACATTTCCAAGCAGGCAGGGTGAGTAATCATAATTTATCATAAATATATTAGAATATGGAATATAAATAAATTAATACACATATCATGACCGCCAACTACAAAATTCAGCATCAACCGCAACACTATCATGAAATCAATCAACACCAACACAGTCATGAAATTCATCCCAAAATATGCAATTCTACATCCTGATATGCAATATGCATGTGGTACCATTTTCACCATGAGATGGATACATGACCATCAACCCTCCACAAGGGAGCACACCATAATCATCGAGACACTTCAATCCACACAATGGGATTGAAGCAAATAAATAGGCCGAAGCCCCATCGTGAATGTCATGAAATGCAATGATGCGTTACACCGTAAAATTCATCAAGAAATCAATTGCGCAACATTCATTTCATATCAACACCTCAACATCAATTAATCATATATTTCCATCGTAATAACACGTCAAAACCTCATTTCATTAGCTACCTCAACTCATCAAGACATAACCAATCATTTCATGTTCAACAAATAATCATCATAAAATCATGTCTTTCATCCCGACAACATATCAACAATACTTCTTTATCAATCATACAACAAAACAACTTATTCGATTCAATGAGACAACCAAACAACTCCCCTCATCAACAACAACAAAACGTTAATTCACAATAACATCATGTTTATAATCATAAAACCAATTTTTAACAACAAATCAAACAACTTCCTTCATCAACAACAACAAATCGTCCACTTACAATAGAATCCTATTTATAATCATAAAACCAACTCAACTTTTTCTAAATATTCATCATTTAAAAATTTATCATTTCACTCATTTTATTTCATTAAATTAAAGTTCATCTCGTTAGCTTTCCGACTCTTCAAACGGCACCTAAATCGGAGTTACGGATCAAAAGTTATGAAGTTTTCAAAATAAAAGTGCCACTGATACAGTGTTAACCGGTTAACCAAAGCGTTAACCGGTTAACGCCTCATTTTTTTGCCCAAAACGCATATTTTTCACCGGTTAACCGGTTAACCAAATGGTTAACAGGTTAACACCTGTACATAAGCAGTTTTCTGCTGTTTTTACGAATTCTACACCAAAATACCTCAATTTTTCATACGAATTCATTCCAATGCAACCCAAAACTTCTTACCAATCAAAATTAATCATATACAACAACAATATCAATTCAAACATCAAACACGTCATTCTAAAACATCTTATCAATCCTAATTCACCAATTCATACTCTTATAACTCAATATATGTCATCAAACCTAACAATAACCAAAATCATATCAAACCTAATCTATTCATAAACCAATTCCTATAAAATTATAATAGATTATGAAAACTCCCCATACCTTAGAGAAATTCTCTGATTGACTCTCTTCTCTGGGGTTCTCCACAGCCTCCTGACTCTGAGCTTCTCCTTTCTCTCCCTTTTTCCTTCAGAGCGCCTCTTTTCCCAAAACACGATAATGTTAGAAAACTAATTGTATTCTCCTCTTTGGATATATTATCCCAGTTTAGTCTTTTCCCACTATACCCTCATAATTTCACAAAAGGACCACCTTACCCTTTTCTTTAATATAATTTCGATAATAATAATAAAATAGTATAATAAAACACTATTTATCCTTATTATATAAATTACTCTTATACTCCAAAATAACCAACATAACATTCATACTTCCACTTCTATTATTTTAAATAATAACCAATAATCTGAATAATACTACATGATTATTCTTATTATTAATATTATTAAAATAATTTCACCACCATGCATCGGGTCACATAACCACCAATTGTCAATTCATTCATATATCCTCAAATAAGCAACAAATACTCATAATCAAATTTGGGGTGTTACAACTCTCCCCCACTTAAAGAATTTTTGTCCTCGAAAATTTATCTGATTCAACTATTTCCACTACTTAATCCATCCAACTAATCAACTTTCAACTCAGAAAGGCAACTTCACATATAATACAAACCATAACTCATAACATCAACGACAACAACAATGTGAATTATACACAAGTGATACACTTGACAACTAGCATCGTACACAAGATAGTACCCAACTTAAGAATTCAATGATTGAAGCATTAGAACGTCATAGCATACGAACACACAACTCCAACACGATATTAATACAACCAACCTCAACATCATTGTTACTCACACATGAGCAACTACACTACACCATGCGTTCGCTGCACAGTCTGATTTCCTGTAAGGTAGTATGTCTACTGGGTGTATTTCCAACTTCTTTAATCACCAATACCAACAAATCAACAACACCTTTGACTTAACTCTTCTGAATTTCGTTCCAACAGGTATTCTACTCTTGTAGTTACCGAATACTTCCAACTTAGATCTCTAAGATAACAACTTCGAACATTCAACATAATTACAATCGCGACTACTTCCAAATCTTGGACAATTATACATATACTTCCATGAATTCCCAATTATCATCATCACGACTACAAGCTTACCATCTTATAATAACACGCCTTGCAAAAATCATCTTAACTACACAACATCATTGCACCAACATAAGATACAAGGGCCTAACGAATCTCCATTAGATAACTCATACCCTTCGCTTCCAACTAATTCAACTTACCGAATACTCGATTCTTACTCATACCGACACAACCTTTTATAGATTCTTATCCAAATAGACACAACCAACCAACTATTATCCAACCAAAAATCGCACCTTAATAAACCAACTTATAATTTCACTTCTAATACTTGCAACTTAACTATGTCCGACATTCTTGTCAAATCATCGTTTTACATTTCCACCTACTTTCCCTTCTAATCATCTCAAGGAAGCTTCACGTCTTATGCCACTTAACACATCACCAAAACAACATTCAAATCCTTCAGAGTTCAACTATGAATTTTCTTATTACAATTCAATCCAAGCGCAACTTCATACTTCCCTCTTAAATTCCAAATAATACTCCTATATAATAACTTGCATCAACAAAACAAACAATACTCAAGCACTCGACTTGACTTCAACCAATTCGACGTACATACTATACTAGTTGGCATGGCACATCTATCCATTTATTATGATTACGTCTGCTATCAACAATAGATTAAGGGTGATCAGTTCCTCAATTTGTCAATAGACGTCCGACAACCATAACGGTGGCATAAATCATCATTACCCAACACAATAGCGTACTTCAACTTGTGCCCAGAGTCCGTAAGCATAATGCTCCGCCAACTCTCCACGGCTTATCAACTCCTTCTTAGTCCCCTTAATTCCAACTTCATCAACGATACAAAACGTCCAAAAATTCCCGTACACATTCTCTTATGTACACACATATTACCACACGACTTTCAATATCCCTCTAACATTGGAATCACTACAACAAGTACCATTCAAAGTGGTTAGCTCTAATTACAACTTCCAACCAAGTTACGATTCTTAACATCTCCAATCAAACATCCATTTTCTTCTCAACATCACCATCATCTAGCATAGGCACTTTAATTACCCTCATTCGACATAAATCGTATCTCTATGCATTCTCCGATACCAACATTTTATTATTTAATAACATTTTCATCTTTCCAAATTTTCAGCAATAGACGTTCAACTTCGAACACAATTATCTCTTCCAATCATGACTTTCATCCAAATTATAATTCTTAACAGCACAATTCAAACATTTGTCTTCCTCTCAAAATTACTAACATCTAACATTAGTACTTTAATCATTCTAATTACATATTTATTCATTCTCCGAATACTTATGCATTCCCTCTAATACCAACATCTTATTATTTTTCCAACATTTTCATCTTTCTAAAATTTCCAGCAACACGCGCTCCACTTCGAATGCAATTATCTTCTCCAATACAGACCTCCAAATCACAAAATTATATTCTATCATGAAGATAAATTTGTGCAGATTCCAGAACTTCAAGAATCGCTCGAATCCGACTTACGAGTAAAAAGTTATCCTCCTTGCAATGAGGCCGGTCGACAATTCCCGTATGCAGAATTTTCCAAAAATCAACAGCAGACCCAACTATTAAAATGTACTTATATCCCTCATTATAAACCTCCTGAATGCAAATATTATGTTCAAACTTTAGGGAATTTCGTAAGCTTTCCAAAAAGTCCAAAACCGCTTCAATCCGAATCACGCTTAAAAAGTTATGCCACTTCTCGTGACAGCTGCTCCAAGATTGCAAAAACCAGAATTTTTGAGATTGATAAATGTAATTTCCACCTTTCTCCATCTTACTTCCAAGTTCTACCAAAAAAAAATCTTGCTCTACATCCAACTTCGAAAATTGCTCGACTTTAATCCAACTACACTCAAGGCATAGCAATCTACCGACTTGATCCTTCAACTTAATTCATCAACTTGTCTTTTTATTTTGAATAAATCATTCTTTCATAAACAATCTCCATCCATAAATCCACGCACTTCTCAACCCGACCGATACAAATTCATGAATCCATGCTCTCGCTGGTCCACAACAACATCTCTTGAACAACCTTGCACTCTTGTAATCAACATCAACTTTGAACTAACTTCGACATTTCAACAACAGTCCAGGTGTCAAGCTTCTCCCCCACTTAATTCCAACCAACACCTGCAGACAACGACTAAAACTAACAACAAGTACCAACAGTGTTTCACACACATGTTGCGTACTAAGGGATTAACAACACTAGACAACATTGGCCGGACGGACCGACCTGCTCTGATACCACTAATGTAACACCCTTCTACCCAAAACATAATATTTAAATACTATCAGAGTAATCATCAAAAAGGGTATCACATTTTCATCATAAATCAACACAACAGTGTCCTGTCCCGTAACACGGGTTAATCAACATCAAAACATAATAAATCATTTCACAGCGGAATTTAACTTCATAATTTAAAACTTCATAAAAATCAATTTTCACCATCCTGAATTTAACATCATAAAATGGAAAACATTATCCAGATAACAACATACTGAAAACAGTTTAACAAAAGAAACCCATCCCAGTGTTACATGACACAGAGCAGGACACATAACCATAACCACTCCTAAGGAACACTAAGGCATGCTCCGAGACTCATGAATTACTCCTATTGCACTGCAGGGCTATTCTTCGACATCTGCAAGTTACCCACGAAAGAGGCAACATTTCCAAGCAGGCAGGGTGAGTAATCATAATTTATCATAAATATATTAGAATATGGAATATAAATAAATTAATACACATATCATGACCGCCAACTACAAAATTCAGCATCAACCGCAACACTATCATGAAATCAATCAACACCAACACAGTCATGAAATTCATCCCAAAATATGCAATTCTACATCCTGATATGCAATATGCATGTGGTACCATTTTCACCATGAGATGGATACATGACCATCAACCCTCCACAAGGGAGCACACCATAATCATCGAGACACTTCAATCCACACAATGGGATTGAAGCAAATAAATAGGCCGAAGCCCCATCGTGAATGTCATGAAATGCAATGATGCGTTACACCGTAAAATTCATCAAGAAATCAATTGCGCATCATTCATTTCATATCAACACCTCAACATCAATTAATCATATATTTCCATCGTAATAACACGTCAAAACCTCATTTCATTAGCTACCTCAACTCATCAAGACATAACCAATCATTTCATGTTCAACAAATAATCATCATAAAATCATGTCTTTCATCCCGACAACATATCAACAATACTTCTTTATCAATCATACAACAAAACAACTTATTCGATTCAATGAGACAACCAAACAACTCCCCTCATCAACAACAACAAAACGTTAATTCACAATAACATCATGTTTATAATCATAAAACCAATTTTTAACAACAAATCAAACAACTTCCTTCATCAACAACAACAAATCGTCCACTTACAATAGAATCCTATTTATAATCATAAAACCAACTCAACTTTTTCTAAATATTCATCATTTAAAAATTTATCATTTCACTCATTTTATTTCATTAAATTAAAGTTCATCTCGTTAGCTTTCCGACTCTTCAAACGGCACCTAAATCGGAGTTACGGATCAAAAGTTATGAAGTTTTCAAAATAAAAGTGCCACTGATACAGTGTTAACCGGTTAACCAAAGCGTTAACCGGTTAACGCCTCATTTTTTTGCCCAAAACGCATATTTTTCACCGGTTAACCGGTTAACCAAATGGTTAACAGGTTAACACCTGTACATAAGCAGTTTTCTGCTGTTTTTACGAATTCTACACCAAAATACCTCAATTTTTCATACGAATTCATTCCAATGCAACCCAAAACTTCTTACCAATCAAAATTAATCATATACAACAACAATATCAATTCAAACATCAAACACGTCATTCTAAAACATCTTATCAATCCTAATTCACCAATTCATACTCTTATAACTCAATATATGTCATCAAACCTAACAATAACCAAAATCATATCAAACCTAATCTATTCATAAACCAATTCCTATAAAATTATAATAGATTATGAAAACTCCCCATACCTTAGAGAAATTCTCTGATTGACTCTCTTCTCTGGGGTTCTCCACAGCCTCCTGACTCTGAGCTTCTCCTTTCTCTCCCTTTTTCCTTCAGAGCGCCTCTTTTCCCAAAACACGATAATGTTAGAAAACTAATCGTATTCTCCTCTTTGGATATATTATCCCAGTTTAGTCTTTTCCCACTATACCCTCATAATTTCACAAAAGGACCACCTTACCCTTTTCTTTAATATAATTTCGATAATAATAATAAAATAGTATAATAAAACACTATTTATCCTTATTATATAAATTACTCTTATACTCCAAAATAACCAACATAACATTCATATTTCCACTTCTATTATTTTAAATAATAACCAATAATCCGAATAATACTACATGATTATTCTTATTATTAATATTATTAAAATAATTTCACCACCATGCATCGGGTCACATAACCACCAATTGTCAATTCATTCATATATCCTCAAATAAGCAACAAATACTCATAATCAAATTTGGGTTGTTACATTTTGAGGTGAAGTACGAGCCCCAGAAGTAGACGACACCCCAAAAGTTGAAGGCTCTTCCTGACTAGATGTACATGGAACCTGCTGGCTCCGCTCCGGCCAAACGGATGCATGCTGAGCAACCCTGCCATGTTTAGTATATTGACTTTGTCATCCATTATGCATGTAAGGTAACGTAAGGCATATCATTGGTGCACACAAATAACACACACGAGCAAGATTTTTCTTTAAAAAAAACATACTGAAGAAAATTTCAGAGATGCATCTTCGGAAGCACCATTAAACTAAAACGTTGAATAATTTCATAGATGTATCTCCGGAAGCACCATTAAACTACAACGTTGAACAATTCTAGATATGCGTCTCCGTAATTTCCTAAAGTATATGAAACGTTGAACAATTTCGGAGATACATCTCTGGAATGTTTTGCAACTCAGAAGTTGCGTCAATGACAAATGTACCACGTGCAACTTGACAAAAATATGTCTGATCACAAATTCCATCCAATAAATAAGTTATACACTAAGTTTAAACTATGTTAAATGTGATTCCTACACATTTCTAACCATAATCATTGATTTCTACACATTTACACTAAAACTCAAAGTTTATCGAAAACTCGAAAAACTTTCATGAAATTTATGGTTTTGATGAAGTTGAATGATATTATGATGATGTTTGATGTTTCCTTGAGTTCCTTTGAACCTTACTTGATGAAATTTGATTTGGTGAAGTTGAGGTGTACTGAGAGGTTGAGTTGAGTTTGAAAAAAAAAAGTGAAATGAGGAAAGAGAAGAGTCTGACCGACTTATGCTCCAAAATATTTCGGAGATATAATCAAGAATATTTCAACGTTCACTTACATTTGGATGCGTCTGAAGATATATCTCCGGAATCAGGGAGCATTTGTAGAAATTTACATGATACTATAATTAAGGGTGCTATAAGAAATTATCCCCTAAAATACCCATTACTCATTAAGATTAATTTGTATGGGCCTCAAGTAGTCTGTTTAACTCATAAAACTAAAAATTCTAAAAATTATACGATATTTATATTGATATTTACCATCTCAAAATTTATGCAGTGGCTTCTCACAAATTTTGACCCCTTTTATATTATTAGTCAGTGATGCGAATAGTTGAACAAATATAGGACTTGTTTGTTTTGACTTTTTTTTAAATGATTTTTATAGTGTAATCTAGGGGTGGAAAAATGGGCCCAGCCCGTTGGGCATGTCCCTTTTGTCCGCACCTTAGTGCGGGGTGGGCCAAGAGTTTAGGCCCTCACCCTCTAAAGTGTCGCCCTGTCCCGCCCCGTTTTCGTCACGGGCTTTTGTAGACATGCACATTTACTTAAATTTTTGTATTTTTAGACTTAAAAAGTGCAATGCATGTCGGCTTTCCCCGTCCCGCCCTCACTTTTTTGCGGGGACGACTTAGATTTTAGGCCCGCACCTCAATTTTGACCAGCCCATTTTTTTTTTGCGAGCGTTTGCCACCCCTAGTGTAATCTCATTTTGTGGAAAAAAAATTACAAAGAAACTTTTCATAAAAGCTTCTAACAAAAATTTGGTTTTAATAGTTATTTTAAAAATATTATTTAGATATTTTATAAATAAATAAAAAATAGATATCAAAATTTTAAAAATATCACTTAATTTTGAAGCTATTTCAAATAATTTTTCATAAAAATAAGTTGAGAAACAAGTTTTTTCAAAATTTGCAATTTCAACTTAGTTTTAGTCTTTAATAAAAGCTTCAAATGTTTATACTGAATGATTTCAAAATTAGTTTTACAATTTAGAAAAAACAAATATAAAAAATTTTAATATTTTGAAAAACGATTTTACAAAATCGAAAATAAAATTTAAAAAAAATCCAAGTTTTTTACATTAACTTATTGTAATGTTCATAGGCCCGTAATTAACTTATAGTTATGTCCATTAATAAGTTCAGTTAATTCTAGTTCTCCATATATTGACTTTGTCGCATCTCATTTGAAGACATGAAAGATTTTCTCAAATTTTCAATTATTTTACCACACCTCTAATATGGTATCATCATACAATCCTTCGTACCTACGACTTCCTCCAACAATAATCCAATTACAACATCAAAATGACACCAAATCATCATCAAATGTGATGAGAAACTTTCTCTCATTGATTGAAAGACAAACCTCAGAATTAGGTGTTAATCCTTCTATTATGTTGGAACTATCATCAAATACGTATACATGTGAGTGGTTAGCTGCATTCATTTTTACAAAGTATGGGAAGAAGAAATCCACAATATTTTTGTAACTTGTGAAACAAGTTAATCAGATATCAAGGCCGGATACCAAAAATTTTATAAAAAAAAAAATGTTAATCAGATATCACTAATAGCCGCCAACAATTTCTTTGTCCAGCTATTTTGTTTTCTCCTTTTCCTACCTAGAAAGTTAAACCTGATATTATAAATTGATAACCTTGCTAATAATACTCTGATCAACTCGTTCGTGATTCTGAACTGGTTCGTCATCATGCGCCAAAGGCACAACTTTCTCCTTAATATCACCCTACATATTGAAATAATTGGAAGCTTTAACTACATTGGATTGCCTCAAAAGGAATGAATTTATTTATTCTAAAAATGCAGTCATTATCAGACAACACCAAAGGAGCAAATTTTTATTGAAATAACAATGAATCAACCACAATGTCAGCTGAAAAGATCTACACTGTAAGCAAGTATGACTTTTTTTAGCATTCTTTTTTATTTGAGAAAGATTAAATTGTTTCACCTCAAAATTGGCTCCTCCTTCTCCATTTTCCAAACCAATATCCACCACTTTTGCATCAATATCACCTTCCTTGGAAGAACACTGCAAACAAAACCAAAACAGGTCAAACTGCTCAAACAGTTATAGCACTACTAGTCTACTACTAGCTTTTCTTCTTCACGTGACTAATAGGTAAAAACAGACTTTTAAACAATTAACCTCACCAATACTCTCATCAACCCCTTCTTTTTCACATGACTAAATAGGCAAAAACAGACTTTTAAACAACTAACCTCACCAATACTCTCATCAACCCCTTTTACATGCTCCGAAGACACGGCTAATATCTTCTGTTTTGCTGGAACCATCATTTCCATCATCAGCAGCAGCAACACTTTTCTTAGGCTCACCCTGCAATGTTTCAAACTCCTTTAAAACCAAAATCCTTTATCAATCAAACAAGTTAATTGTTTTACTTTTGTCGCAAAAAGTATTCGTCCGTATAAATTGATGTTTGAAGTTATCAGGTGACTCAACATACTAACTACCTTCGAAGACTAATTAGTTTAGTATGTGAATTTAGCTCTTGTAAAGTGAGAGAGTGCGTCTTAGAAACGTAAGAGACTAAAAGTTGATTGAAAAATCAATGGTTGAGTGTGATTACATATATGAACACAAACTATATAGTGGTTACAATTGCAAGACTATAAATACAAACAAATATAATAAACTATGAAGTTGTTAAAATTTCAACCAATTTTTTTTCCAACAGCCATATTCCAACTTTAACATAAGCTGAAAATAGCTTAAAAACATGTCATAAGTTGTTTTTATAAGTTCTTTCAAACAGTCTCACAATCACAAGACTATAAATACAAACAAATATAATAAACTATGAAGTTGTTAAAATTTCAACCAATTTTTTTTCCAACAGCCATATTCCAACTTTAACATAAGCTGAAAATAGCTTAAAAACATGTCATAAGTTGTTTTTATAAGTTCTTTCAAACAGTCTCACAAGTGTTTATATCAATAGATAAGTTTAAATTACTCAATCCAAACAGATCTGTTAAATGCTCCGTTCGATTATGAAAGCCTAGATTAGATGCTATTGCGTGAGTCACCTGACTATCACAATTAACCTCATAATCTAAACCCACAAATTTAACCCTTCATTGAATTGTTTCAGCCATACAAGTCCGTGTTCAATGTTTTAAAAAAGGTTTGTTACCATGATATAAACCGCGACAAAATGGTATCGGGAGCAGCTGATACCGTTTTTCTCTATTACAACAGGGCGGGGGGAAATTCCACATTGAATTGTTGTTACAGCTGCGACGAAATGCCATTATAACCACGGCAAAACACCATTACAGATGTGACATAATGTTATTCATAAAAATAGACAGAATCCCGTTTTTAGTAGATATCTAAACATAAATTAGATAACTTTATCTTCTTTTAACTCTTTTTCACACTCTAAACTTGAGACTTGTTCTCTTATCTCATTTCTGGCTCTCTCTTTCTCTAGACTTCATTGCTTCGTGCAGCTCGTTTATTTTGAATATTCTATTATAATGAAAAACATTTTAGTTTAAGTTATTATACATTATATGAAAAACATTTTAATTCAATAAGATTTATGCAATGTCGTGATTAATTAACATCGTGACGACCGCAATAACGCACCCTCCGTAATAGGCGAAATTGCGTAATCCTTATTGAGATTCCTTTAATCCCTTGTATCTGCTTGGATCTAAGAATAACCCCTCGTATTCGCCTGATCGGCTGATCCTTATTTGTATGTTGCTTGGATCTAAGAAACATTCCCTTAATATCTTAACCCACAGAATTATCTAGAAGTTCAAAATTTAGTATTCCAAGTTCAAAATCATAATCAAATATGACCACTTCTTACTGCAACAATAATCATCTACATAAACCCCAAGATAGATACATAAATTAAAAGAGTATTTATAAAATATTGATTGATCCACTTCACTCTGAATCAATCCAAATGGGGGTGTTCATGGGTTAGAGTCTGACCCAATCATCCCGAAAATCCAACCCAACCCGAATTAATTGTTTCAGTATATTTTATGGTTCAAATCAAACACAAACCATAATGTGCAAAACCACACTTGTTTTCTGTAGGAAACATATTTTCATTTTCAAACCTGTCAAGTTGTGAATGCAACACATTTAATAAGTTCCATGTATTTCATTAGCACATCCATTGATTCATATCATACTTCGTGTGTGTGTGTGTGATATCAGACTCTGGACCAAATGCCAGATTTACAGTTTCTTTTTCTTTTCCACCACCCTCCAACAATCCATCTTTTATTGTCAATCTCTTGTACACTTACCACAGCTACTGCCATTAACATCTATCCTCTTCAATGTTCAACCACTTCAAAATTAGACCGTAGCACCGACACTTTAGATTGAAGGTGTGTCAAGTGCTAGGCTGTCAATAGCAGGGTATAGTGGCATAGTGTGGTGGCACGGTCCCTCACCACTATGCTATTGGCCTGCGAAGCGCTATCGTTGATAGCGGTCATAGCGGCCCGCCTAATATTTTTTTAAGGGTATATTTGGAGAAATTTTGTAAACTCTAATATTTCCTTGAGGGTATACTTATGTTTCCCACCCTTTTATTGACCTAATATTTAACCACCCATGTTATGCTTTTTCAGTTCCACCGTTTTCTCATTTTCTTCATCGTTCTCCCCTGACTTTGTTGTCTGTTCTGCTTCTCCTTGCTTTGTGTCTCTTCAAAGTTTAGCAACTTAATATTGAACTCCTTGCTCTGTTTCTCCTCTCTTATTTCTCTTATAGATCACAATAATAGCAATGATTTAAGTGATCCTATTATCCTCAACAGCATTGATGAATGTTATGAATGGTCGCAATAAAATGAGAGTGAAAATGAAATATAGGAAAATGATTTGATTTTGGGAAGTTGTTGGTAATGGCAGTTGGGGCTAATGAATCAACAAGAGTTACTAGACATTAATCTGGAGTCTGGACTTGCTACAACAGTGTCTAATGGAGACGAGGAGTTGGAGGTGAAAAAACAAGAGTTTGAATATGTGATGAACAAGATAATACTAATGTGGTGAAACTTAGAAGTGAAGATGAGCCAAACACGGATGTGATTTAGAAATTTCATTTTGTTTACATTTAGAACTTTGTTGTCATTTGAATACTTTTATAATTGGGTTAATAGGCATTCACCCCCTGTAATATGAGGGTGTTTCGGTTTACCCCCTACCGTTGCCAAATATAGGTTTTGGCAACGCTTTTTTTGAAAAAACCGTTGCCAAAAGGCAGAAAGGGGGTAAACCGAAACACACTTATATTACAGGGGGTGAATACCTATTAACCCTTTATAATTTGATTTTGATGAGAACTCATTTTAATGGGATATGCATGTTGTTGAAAGTTATGTTTACTATGCATTATTTTTTAGTCTTCAAAATAGCGGTCATCTCAGTATCCGCTATTCCGAAATAGCATTTTGGGGGTTTGGCGTGTAACAACCTAGGTCAAGTGTCGAACACATGGCATTAAATTCAATCATTACTATTTTCTTAAATTCTTACTAGTGAAAATGAGCATTACGCATTAACATTACCTCGGTTGAACACCGAAGAGGCTCCCCAGTAATGACAATAGTTGGAAGGCGATGAATGTCCCAACCCAAAACCTTACACACAGCCTGCCCAAGAGCCCTATGAGCCTTTTTATTGGCAGTCCTCAAAATTGAGATGGAATGTTGAACAAGACCAACACAATCCTTATACTTCTTCCAAGATTTCTTCTCGGCAGCACCGCAAACCAAACAGAAAAACTCTCCATTCTCAAAACACCTCTGGTAATACCTCATCAGTTCATTATCTTCCATGAAAACCCTGATGAAAAACTCCTCAAACTCTCCCAACCTACCATCACTGTCATCATCATCATTGTCTTCCTCATCGGAACTGGAACCACTCAGAAATTCCCTGAAAGCTTTGCAAGCCTTGTTCTGCGCTTCTAACGCACAGAGTCTCTCTTTCTCTTGTGGTTGAAGAGGAGGAGCATCCGATTGAGGCTTCGGTTCGGGCCAACCTGTTTGAGGCGAGTCTGATGAATGGGGGCACGGCCAGGCCGGTGAATCGGGTTTTGGTCCTTTCTTCTTCCGGTTTTTCTTGAAGGCGGTGGAAGGGACAGGGAGGAGGGATCTGGGGTGGGAGGGTGCAAATGGATGACGATGGAGGAGAGGTTGCGATGAGGATGAAAAAGGAATTCGATGATAAGGGTTTGGTTGTTGAGGAGGGCCTTGGTGCCAGAGAGAATGTAGATAGATTACCTCGTCTCTTAGCCTCTGTTCGTCGTATGGATTCATGTTTGTTTTTTCTTCTTCTCCAACAATGTGTTTTCTTCTTCTCCAACTATGATTTCTCCATTTCTCTCTGCAAATCCTTCTTTTTCATTTCTTGTTCAACAATGCTAGGGATGTAAATGTTTGGGTGGAATCCAAACGGCTAACTACATGTTTGAAGGTTATGGAAATAAAAGAAAGGCTTAATACTTTTTGGCAAGATAATTAAAATTGGACACGATATTAAACCGATATAGATTTGGGTTTAATGTTTTAAGATATGATCGGGTCGGACCGAGGATCGGACCGTTATTGAATATGCTATATGATTTAATAGTAATTCTTTATCAGAAATTATACCTTGCACCCCTACAATTATCCTGATACTCCTGTATAATTTTTTAATTCCAATTTTACCCTTTTAATATTTAAATAAAAATTTAAATTTTTTACCGCGAAGCCAGACTAAAAAAATAATAATTTTTAAATTTGGATTAGACGAACCGGATATACAATGGATAAGTAATCCGGTTAAGAAAATTACAAACTGGAAGTAGCATTGTTACGTTTTCCGGTTTAGAAAATTTCTAAACCGAAAGTAGCACACATATGTTATCCGGTTTGTAATTTTCTTAACCGGAAGTAACAGGGCTGGGTTATCCGGTTCGTATTTTATTTTTTTATTTATAAATTTTCAATTTTTTTTTCAATTTTCAATTTTTTAATTTTCAATTTTCAATTTTCTTTTATTTATAAATTTTCAATTTTCAATTTTATTTATTTATTTTTTATTTTATTTTATTTATTTTTCATTTATTCACTATTGATTTTTTTATTTTTTCAATTTTTTATTTTTTTAATTTTTTTTTTACATTCATTTAATTTTGGGAACATTCAATTTTTTATTAATCTTTTAATTCATTTAATTAACAAAAATATCTAAGAATAGGAAGAGTAGTAATAACACAGATTTTTGTGTGTGATTATTTTAAGACTCTTTTGATTTTTTTAATGATAATAACGTAACGTCACTACTTAAATTATAATCAATGATGTTAAATTTTGAATTTATAATAGGATATTATAATTATTATACCATTATGATTATCCTATCATGATTATAATCATAAGAAATAATTATTAATTTTTATGCGATTTTAAAATGGATAGCATATATGATAAGAAACAATATATTGAAACAATATATTCAAACTATGCTTTTGTTAAAATAAAAAAATTAAATAATTATTAATAAAAGTTCTAAAATAAAAAATACAAATAATAAACTATAAGATTTAGAAATTAAAAAAATGTTTTGTAATAAGTTATAAATAAATAAATAACTAAAAAATATTTGTTGCATTTTCTAAATACATTTAAAGAAAATATATAAATAAATGCTTCTAATTAAAATTTATACAATTAAAGCTATAATTATATAATTAAATATGAGAAAAATTAAAAGAGGGTTTTAATTTAAAAGAGGTTTGTAAAATAATTTTAATCAAATATCATTTTAATTTTAGTTTATAATTTAATAATATTAAATGATAGAGTTAAATATATATTTTCTATCTTCTTTATACAACATTCATTCTTAATTTATCTAAAAAAAATTAAAATATTAATACTATAAATATTTCATTACCAAGTTTATTATTTATTTATTTTTACAAAAATTCAAGTTGAATTTTCTAAATGATTTTTATATGGTATTATTGACAAAACATGAAATATTATTGATTTAATTATTTAATAAATAAATATTTAATTAATTTATCTATAATTTCAAACTTGTATTTAAATAAAAAATGTGTTGCTTACTATGTATTTACTTTGTTTTTAAATATATTTTTTATTTTTATATTGCTTATTATTTATTTGAAATAAGTTCAATGTATTTAATTTTATTTGGTAAGAAGTTAACTTTGGACATTTATATCGGAAAAAAATTTGAAAATTGAAAATTTATAAATAAAAAAAATTGAAAATTGAAAATGAAAAAATTGAAAATGAAAAAATTGAAAATTGAAAATTGAAAATTTATAAATAAACAAAATAAACAAAATAAATAAATTAAATACGAACCGGATAACCCAACCCTGCTATTTCCGGTTAAGAAAGTTACAAACCGGATAACATATGTGTGCTACTTCCGGTTTAGAAATTTTCTAAACCGGAAAACGTAACAATGCTACTTCTGGTTTGTAATTTTCTTAATCAAATTACTTACCCATTGTACATCCGGTTCGTCTAATCCACATTTAAAAAATATTATTTTTTTACTCGGTAAAATTTTTAAATTTTTATTTAAATATTAAAAGGGCAAAACTGGAATTAAAAAAATATGTAGGGGTATCAGGATAATTGTAGGGGTACAAGATATAATTTCCTTCTTTATCATATAGATATAGATTGGTGACTTTTATTTTCTATAATTTCTTAACTATAATCAGATTGAGAAATAGTTAAAAATGCTAGAATTTTATATCTTATGTAAAATATATTATATGGTGCTTGATTTAAGCCAAAGAATATTAGAATTTAAAAAAGAAATATGTTTCTTTTTTTAGCGTTGTCAACTTTGTGAAAGAGTGATCATAACACTATTAATGAATTATGTCCGACACTCAAAGCTTTAAAAAATAAATTGAAGGGTATTATTTATAAAAAGAATTATATGTCTTATTATGAAGAAAATCCAAATTTTGAATGGGTTAAAGTGAGATCTTCAATTATTAGACCAAATTGATTCAATAGTATTAAATTGATGTATTTTTTTCCATCTTTTAATATATTTTTCTTTTACATAAATAAATAAAAAAGCAACTGAAAAAAGTTAAAATCCGGTTCAACCCATGTATTTTAAAGAACCCCTAGTTTTGACCGGTTTTCCCGGTTTCCACCTAGTTTTCTGGGTTTTACCCCAGTTCTTTGACAGGCCGGTTTAAAGGGTTTAATTGACCGGACATAGGTCCGGCTCTCGGTCTAACCGGTTGAACCGACCGGTCCGGTTCGATTTTCATAACCTTGCTTTTTGGTCCTCTAACTATATGTTTGGGTCCAATTTGGTCATCTTTCTTTTAAAAGTTTCAAGTTTCAAATTGATCCATTACGTTATTAAATATGTATACTCGTCGTTTGAAAAGTTAGAATTTCACTAAAAAAAGTTGTTGATGTGGTATGATTGAGTTTATGTGGCACGATGAATAAGCTTCAATACTGAGTTGGATGACATATCAGCTTCAGTATTAGTTTTAATTAATTTTTTGGAAAATCTATTTAAATAAATTTTTATAAACCTTAAATAAAAAATAATTGGACCTAAGGCCCATGTTCTTAATAGTTGCAATCCAATAGTCATGTTTTATTTCTTAGTGTGTGAACTAACTATATAAACACTCTGATTTGTTATAGATATTTCAATGTGGAACTGTTGTACCCCAAAATTTGTCCTCCCACAATCAAAGAAATGTGTCTCAAGAATTCTCTCAATAATCACAAGGTTCACAAAGTTCACAAGGTTCACAATTGGTCAAAAGGATTGAAGGTTTCATCAAACAAAGCCTCCTCTTGAACAATGGACTTAAAACTAGGGTTTTGAACTTCTCCAAGATAAATGGACTTCCAAGCCCTCAAATGAGCTTCATAACATCCCACATACCTTAAAGAATCCTCATGTCAAGTTTCATAGCTTTCCCAATAAGTTTGACCAGTCAGAGGTTTAGATATCCAAAAATCAGTTAACTTGGCAAAAAAAGTCAACTGAGGTCAAATGTGGTCAACTTAAAGTCAAACATCAAGATTTTTTGTCAACATCAAGATTATGAGGTAAAATTCATCATTTGATCAAGGGTTGATCATGATTCATCAAGAAAATCTCAGATCATCAAGAATCAAGAAGTTTCTAAATTAGGGTTTCCATAGGAAAAGTCAACTGAACTTTGATCAGCCATAACTTTCATATAATTCATCAAAAATTTCCCATACAAAGCTCATTTTGAAGGAAATTCAATCCTATGAAACGTTATGTCTCACAATCCAAGCCTAAAAATGCTTCATTTGGAAGGTATGAGCTAAAACATTATAGGTCCATTTGAATATGAATTTTGCTTAAGACACCCCCCATTTTCGAGGGACTTGACCATATATCTCTTTAAGGCAACTGAGAAGGGTAACCCTAGGAGGTGCAGATGGCGATCGTAGAACGATCGAATTACGTGTGTGAGTAATCTGCACCTCCTAGGGTTACCCTTCTCAGTTGCCTTAAAGAGATATATGGTCAAGTCCCTCGAAAATGGGGGGTGTCTTAAGAAAAATCTATATCCAAATATCAATCATTTAGTCCCTCCCTGGTTTAAAAGATCAATTCCCTACGATGTTGCCTACGATAATGATCTTGTCCCTTCCGTAAAAGATGATAGTCTCTCCCAGGTTGCTAAAGACACCCCTCCAGTTTCCTTCATTGACCATGCGATGACCCTACGCTCGTCCCTTAAAATAATCCAAGGTAATGACTACCTACTCCTTAATAGTAGGGACAATCTTACCCTTGAAAGAAAATAAAAGAACATGAAAGACTTAGTCTAGGGTAGGAACTCTAAGTTACTGGCTCACACCCTTTAAAATACTTTTTACACCTCACAATTTTTCAAACAGTTTCAAAATAAGGCTTTGTATACATTCGTACGAGGTTCATTACAAAGTACTTAGAAAATTTGCTAATCACACACTTCACACTTTCAAAACAATTAAGTGAGCTAAGTAACTAAGAGCCCATGGATAACCATGAATATAAGGGGTGCTAACACCTTCCCTTTATATAACCTACCCCCCCCCCCGAACTCAAGTCTTTTAAAAATAGGTCTTTCCTGTTCTTTTATGTCCTTTCCATATGGATAAAATAAAAGTCGGTGGCGACTCTTGCTATTTGCAACATAACTAAAAGTCAGTTCTCCCATCGTGTTACAGGAACTAAAAGCAGTTAAGCATTATGTTCATGTTTATGAGCATTTTCTAGTTGCTATCGAGGAGAAAAGGTTATTGGTGATGTGGTAATGAATTCCATGTGATATTGTTAGAAATGTTATCATTAGACATAAAATAGGGGAAGGGGGATGATTCTGCTTAGCTCAGCCTTTTTTCCATTAATATAAACAATTAATTGATCTTTATTACCTTTTATTATTTCTTTCTTTCATTTCATATCCTTATTATTCACTACTTTATCATTCATACGTAGTGTGGTTCTGTTCATTCTCATCATATACATTATCTCTTTTATTGTCCAACAACTTTTTTTTGTTCAACGACTTGGTGAATGTGTATCCAAACCTCAACATATACATTTTCAAGCTACTGCCAAAATCTTGTTTATTGGATAATTAACATAGTTATTTTATTGATTTTGAAACCATGTCTTATCTGCAGTCAAGAACATTGTGTACATATAATAAAGTGAAAATGTCCATCGCATATTCATTATATACAACCTCGACTGATTTACAAGTAATGGCTACAAAGGTTGTTCAACACATCCAAATACAAGAACTATATATAAATAGTAAAGCTAGAAGCCCAAATAAAACAAGGAAGACTAGAGTGTTTCCTAAGGAAATGCATATAAACCATCATCTTCAATAATCCAATGACCCTCTACAGAAGTTGATAACGGAGTTTCAAAAGGAAATTGATATAAATCACCATCTTCTATAATCCAAGGACTCTCTATAGAAGTTGATAAATGCCTTTCCAAAGTAAATTGATATAAGTCATCATCTTCAATAATCCAAGGACCCTCTACAGAAGTTAATGACTTAGTTTAATCATGTTTGTTTCCATGTTCATCCTGCAAGATAATTGATAAGTTATCTCTGCATAGTTAAAACGAGAGGAGTTCTCAAGTCAACATTTTTGTTAGCTCTGCATGTTTAACGAATTCCTGATACTTTATGAGAAATCAGAGTAAAAACATTCAATAAAAATTTAAGGTATTACTTTTCATACAAAAACCTATTCATTAATAGACATGTAACATACTTTTATTATGCAACGGAAAACCAATCATAATAGTAATAATGAATTATAACAATTCTAACTCATCAAACTTAATTTGAAAAACTATTAGAATCCCAAAAATCTCTTTAACCAAAATAAATCATTCAAATAGCGTTCCCGACTCCCAATGTTACATACCAGAGCAGACACCACTAGTGTGAAGTACTTCGACTTCACCAACCACGAACTCTAACTACTCCTGATCATCTGCATGTTATCCACGTGGAGGTAACATTCAAACGGAAGGGTGAGATTCTCAATCAATCAAAAGAATAAGATGATATAAATATGCAAGTATAAATCGTTAAGTAATCCACTCGCATCACAACAATCAACAACATCACACCCTTCAATTCATCCACAAATAATCACATCAAATATCATGCAACACGACTATCATAACTACAATGAGACACAACTAGACTTAATGCATGTGATACCAATATTGATCCATGTTTCATGATCACAGTCCCCGTCAGAACTCTCGACCCCTGTTTCATGGTGTCGTACCTCGAAATATACGATCCTCGCAATGGGACACGGAAAAAACAACAGAGTCGCCACCTAATTCTATTTATTCTAACTAAAGAAAAGGGAGATATAGATACAACCTAAATAAAGATAAGAAATGGTCAACGAAACCAAATTCTATGTTTGGGAGTCGGTTACGCAAGGGGAAGGTATTAGCACCCCTCACGTCCGTTGTACTCAACAGGAACCTCTTAGTCTAACAATGTGATTAAATGTTGATTTATGCCTTTGTCTTCTAAATGTTTGTTACGATGTTTGTTTTAAGGGAAAAGAAGGTTATTTATTATTATTATTATTTATGACGGAGAAGAGATTAATTTTTTTATTGTTGTGCTCACGAAGGATTAAAATCCATGTGCCTACGTATTCCCTTGTGCAATGGGAAAGTCAGAGCTTCGTAGTTCATGCAACTACGGTTTGCATTTTGTATGAACAATTGTTTGAAACGCTTTCTAACTTGCTAAGCATTGGCTTATTTACTCACGATGGAGGCTGAAGCGTTGGCTTGTTTGTGAGATAGAAAGATTCAAACAATGTTCATTTAAAGAAAAGTAATTGACCTTTGTTAGAGTTTTAAAACTAAAGGGTGAATGAACCACAACGCGTGGGGCTAGCCCAGAAGTGATTTCATTCAAGAACCCGAGGAATGCTAGATTCCTGAGTTCAGTTCTTCGTTAATTAATTATGAAAATGATTTGAATTTGTTGGGTATGTGTTAAGTTGTATTTTGAAGAAAGAGACAAGTCGTCAACTTTAAGGGAGATATCTCGCCTATTCCACCACAAACATTTGAGGAATGAAATCGAAAGAAGCTTTAAACTTGGATACGGGGATCGACAAGCAATGCCACATTATTCCTTGGTAGAAATTGATTTGTTTTTGTTTGCGGGAATATGAGAAATACCTTTCCTATGGAGATGGTATCATATTTTCGAGGAAGTTGATTGTTTTAAGTGTTTTGAATACGGAAGAGTGAATGGACCACAATGCGTGGGGCTAGCCCAGGAGTGATTTCATTCAAGAACCTGAGGAATGCTAGATTCCTAAGTTCAGTTTCTTCGTATTTTAATTTGTAAGATTTTTGGTATTTTAGGAACGAGAGGGCGAATAAACCACAACTCGAAGGCTAGCCTCAAGAATGATTTATCCAAGAACTATGTGGAGCGCTAGACCCCAGAGTTCAGTTCCTCCGTTATTTGATATGTGAATTAAGTATTTGCGTTTGTTTTTGATGATTTAGGGTTTATAATTTTAGAAACGAAGGAGTAAATGAAATACAACTTGAAGGCTAGCCTCAAGAGTGGTTCATTAAAGAACCCAAGGAATGCTAGATTCCTGAGTTCAGTTCCTCGTTAATTATTAAGTTATAAGAGTTAGATGGCGAGGCGCAAAACACTCGACTTACGGATAAAATTCAAATGGAGGTTGGTTGTTTGATTGATTAGGTGGATTCGAATCCTAGTCCCTAGGGGTGCTCCTAGTCATACGAAACCCTAACCGTATGGAATGTGCATGTGTGCAAGTGAAACTGCTCGGTGTTGGACCGAAGGTTCGCGAGTGAAATAAAAGCAATAAATACGGAGAAAATAAATTGCGTACAATGTAATCGGGAGAGGGATACAAGATAGTACAAGGGATTGCGATGAAATAAAGGGTCTCGTTGTAATTTGCCTAAGAGAAAGTGTGTGTGCAGTGTATTAATTATTCGGAGGCATCGAAATGTCGCTCGTTTACTACCTTGGAACCGATTCAATTGTTAGAACGGTTTTGTAAGGAGTGGAGCATTATTATTGTATAGAAATGCAAAAATAAAAATAAAATAAATAGACTAGATAAAATAAAATAAATTATGAAATAAAATAAATAAAATAAAATGGCCTTATATTAGTCACAATTTGTCGATTTAACTGGGATCGACTTAATCAGATTTTTGTTATATCATCGACCCTAAAATAAAAAGCTTAAATCAGGTAATAATAATAAGTCATAAAAACTAAACTAAGAATAAAAAAACTTAAAATAAAAGAAAACACGTAAAAATGGGGGAGTGATGCATCCGTTAGATTGGTGGTGTGTGTAGTAACTAACATGGGTCAAGCCCACAAACCAGCATATAAGGCTAATTTATAAATAAATAAAAAACAGAAAAAAATGTAGGGTTTTTATGAACATATTCCTACGGTCCAACGAACACAATAAGATTTTTTTTAAACAAATTTTATAAAAAGAAAACAAAAAGCAATGTTATGTAAAAAACTCAGAATTAATTTTTTTATATAAAAAAAAAGATCACACGCATATCACAGTTTCAACATCAAAACACGATTCAGAAAAATAAATAGAAGGATGTATCAGAAACCCACCCTTTCGTGTTTCAGAAAAACTCAAGTCTCTCTTTAACGACGACAAAACCTCTTTCTTTCACTCTCAATCGCTGATTTTGGACTTTGTTTTGGTCTCGATTTCAACTTGCAGGAATCTCTCTTACTCTCGATCGCTCAACGAATCCCACTATGTCTCTCTAAGTTCGCTCGTCTCTCTCTCTCTCAACTCGGCAGCGGTTTTGGCGGTGGTTCCCGATGGTCGCGCAAATCTCGTTTTCACGGCGTTTCACTTGATGGTCTCAGCTCGTGAAGAGAGGACGGCGATTTGTGATGGTTTCTGCGGATTCACGATTTGATGTGTTTGGTTTTGGATGAGTTTATCTGAGATTTGTTTTTTTCTTCAGTTTATTGAGGTGATGGTGATTTTTCTAGTTATGCATGTTTGATTTTTTTAGGGTTGAAGTGAAGATTGAAGCAGTTTTTTGGATTTTGGCAGAAAAAACGAAAGAGGTTGTATTGCGTTGTGAAGTGAAGGAAGGGTCTGGTTTCGGGTTTGTGAAGGATCAATGGTTTTTGGGTGGAGTAGTTGGTGATTTTGGTCGTTTTTGATGGTAAGTGTTGTTTTGCTTCGTTACTCCTTTGATCTCGTTCTCAAGCTTTCTGGGTTATCGTCTCTCACAACTATTATAAGTGTTGAAAAAGGTTTTTCTCGTTCTCAAGCTTTCAAGATTTTGGTTGTTTTTGATGGTAAGTGTTGAAGAAGGTTTTTCTGTAAGTTTTTTTGTAAAGAAATATTTTTCTGTTGTGTTCTTCCCCCCCCCCCCCCGCTCTATGTTCTGATATCTTCTCTTTAATACCAACTCAAACTTGTTGGTTAAGTTTTTTTTAGTGATTTTTGGCTGGTATTGATTATGAGTCTCTTTCAATTGCCGGTTGTCTGAGGTATCGTCGGTTGTGCCGTTGAAATGTCATTTTCTTGCTGAGTAGCAGCAGGTGGATAGCATAAAAATTGTAAATTGGTGCAATAGTCATGGATGGTGCAGGAAATCACTTTATGTGTATTAGAGTTTTTTTTGCAATTTTGGTGACAGAGTGGGGAGTACAATGAGGCCAGGCTGGTTGTAGGATAGAGAGTGTAGCTTGCTTTGGACAGATAAATCTAATAATAAGAGAAAAGGAAATTTGAGAAAAGGAAATGCTTCTCTTTTTTGGAAATAAAAATGGAAAGAGGATAATAATAGTAATAATAATAAATGAATTAGCCTAATTATAACTAGATAAAAAATAAAATCCTAAAATCTAATTACAAATTTAAAAATAAAATTAAACTTAAATTAAAATTAAAATTTACTTGAAATGGTCACGATATTAAAATTGAGGTTAAATTTAAATTGAAAATTAAGCTAAACCTAACATATTTTTTTTGAATTATTTTGAACAAAGAAAAATAAACACCCAACTAATTTGAACTAAAATATACTATCTAAATTAAAGTTAAATTTAAGATTAAGATTAACTAATTAAATTAAAATTAAAAAACTAAATAAATTGAAAGTGAAATAAAAATAAAATTAGAAATAGAAATTAAATTTAGAAATAGAAACTTGAAAATGAATTAAAAAATTGGAATTAGAAGTCAAAATTAAATTTAGACATAAAATTTGAAAATAAATTTAAAAAAGAAAAGAAAAATAGAAGCTTAATTTTGCAATTAGACTGACAATACCCAAAACGGGGAATACCCTAGTCTTACGGTTCAGTAGGACCAAACTTCCAAAAATTGTCGCGAATCCAAAATGCTCTAAAACGCACCTAGTATGCAAAATGATAAAAATGAATGCGTAATGCGAAAGGTTAAGGGTAAAATTTGGAGTGTGACAGATTCCCCTATTTAAATAACTTTATCAGATATAATGAGTGATGTTAATCCTCATAAAATCGGAGTGAAAGGTATTTAAATATAGAAATAACCAAAAAATTTGCCCCTAAATGCAATGGTATGCTATGAACTTATGAGGGACTCCTTTTGTTTTGTTGGGGATATGAGATGAAATGATCCTAGCATGCTGCCTTTTGAATGATGAATATGTTGAATATGGTATGCGGGAAATGATGAAGATAACTGGCAATGGTAACCTGCAAAAACAAAAACGAGGGTGAAGACTCAATGGGGATAACAATATGTTGGGGACACATATCAACTCGGGGGTTGAGGAAACAGTTAATACGACATCGACTCGGCGGTCGATAAAACGAGTTAACTTGGCGATTGAGGAAATAAATAAAATAACATCGACTCGGCGGTCGAGAAAACCAGTCAACTCGGCGGTTGAGGAAATAATTAAAATGACACCGACTCGGCGGTTGAGGAAATTAATAAAATGAAATTGACTTGGTGTAAACACCCCAAATTTTCCCTCACTCTTTCTCACACCATGGCTTGTGATCTTTCATTTTTGCATTAGCATAAGCACACCATCTTATATTGCACTGCATAGTTCCATTTCATCTACATCTAGGGTTTGTGATCTGAGCAATCCAAGGAGTGATCTGAGCCATCCCAATGGTCTTGAAGCCTTCCAAGAGGGTCCATTTGTGTCCCATGATCATATTATGCTCCCCAAAGTTCATAAAAGTCAAGAGATCACAAAGAACGGCAAAGGCATAAAGGCAGAGCTAGGGTTTTCCTGCACAAATGACCAAAATGAGGGTTTTGGTTTTAGAGGCCTTAATCCCAATTTTTTTGGTCATTCTTGTTTATAATGGTCTTAATATGTTATAAGGATCATGTGTACCAAATTTTATGAAGAAATTCACTGTGGAAGTCATCTGATCATTGGGTAACTTCTTGAGCAAGTAAAGTCAAAATCAGGGCATCTGAGGCCTCCATCAAGGGTACCAAAGGGTCATCATCATCATTTTGAGTCTCTATGATCTTTATTTGATCTTAGAAGTGGATGGAAGTTCACAAAGTTGAATAATTTTGAGCCAAATGCAAACTTGCTATTTTTGGAAATGACTTGTAATGGAAACTTTCCATTTTGGGAAAGATTTTCAACCTATTCTTTCATGACCAAAAATGCTTCAAATGAAAAATTCTTGGGCATGAAAGTTGTAGATTATGTCTTCCCATTTTCTAAAAGTACTAGAACATGTCTTGATTCATCCAAGAACTCAAGATATGGCATTTCAAAGTTGGCAAAAATCCTATAATTTTCAAGTTCATGCCAAAGAGGATTTTTTGCAAATTCAAGTTTCAAGCCATTTCATGACCTCTAATTGATTGCTAAACATCATACAAACATAGTGCAATGCATTTGAACCAAAATTTTGCCTTGGATTGCAAGATTCATTAAGGCATTTTCACAAAATTCACAAAGAGGGAAAGTTGCAAAACCTCTTGGAACCTTTCATCCACTTGTGCCAGCTCATGTAATCTGATCCTATGGCCATCCTTGATGCAAGCTGAGGCCAAGACACCCCTTTGAGCAGCTCTGACCCGTGCCATACCTCCAAGTACACAAAATTGACTTTTTTTTGCAAAACCTCCCATACCAATCAAGTTGTGCCACACCAACTCTCTGAACCAATCACATTTGTTTATACAAGCCTCAAGCACTCCTAAGCATACAAGACACAAGCTTAGAACCTCCAAGAACTCATCATTCACAAAATTTTCCAAAAAGCTTCCCTTCTTCGATTCTCAAAATCCAGCCATCAAACCTCAAAACAAATTTCACCAATCATTTTCAAATGGTCCATAGAACACAAACCACCCTTTAAAAAGCCCTGAAATACAGCCAAACAAAAACACAATTCATGCACTATCAGAACTGAATCTTCCAAGCCAAGTTATTTAAACTTCATCCAAGCTTTCTAGAAGCACAAGGGGATCAAGTGGGGTGGATTAGCATCAAGGAAAGGGCCAGAAAGCACCAAACTGTAAAGCTTCATCTCAGGTAGCTTCTTCAAACAATATTTCCAGAACTTGTTTTTTAAGTTACAATATGATTCTTTATGTTCCCCTGATCACACTGATATGTTTTGTTTCGAAAATGAGTGAGAAATGACCATGTATGCTTGCTCTGAAACTTTCTGACCTAAAAATTATTTGTTTCGATTCATGATGCTCTTGAGTGATAAATGATTTTTGAGGTTTGATTCATATTTAGGTTTGTTTAAGGTTTGATTCTGGAGCTTTTGGTGAAGTTTCATGGCTATTTGAGAGATTCAGGGGAGGGGACTGGCCGGAGAAGATGACCGGAGGTCTTCTCCGGCCACCTGAGAGTCATTAGGGCTCTAATTAGGGTTTATGTTTAGTTTGAATCTCAGCCTTAGGATCTTGGTTTCACGCGTGGATGGATGGCCCATATTGGTCATTAAAACCCTAATCCTATTTAATTAGATTAATTAAGATTAATTAAATAAATTTAGCCAGATTAAATGTCAGCCGTAGGATTGCGCGCCAGTCAATTGCCTCCACCCCGGTTTGAATCTGAGCCACTGGATGCTTTGACTTTCCTTTTATTTCATTTTAATTCATTTTCTTTTTATTTCTTTTGTACATTTTATTTAAAATATCAAAACTCATCCAAAAAATATGCTCTTTTGCATTTCTGATCCAAATAATTTTCTTAACCCAAAAATAATTTTTATTTTATTTTTTGCATTTTAAAAGTATTTTTAAAATATTTAAATTTTATTTTTAATTAATTAATGGATTTTAATTAATTAAAAATGCATTTAGGTTTCTAAAAATCACCAAAAAATTCATGAACCATTTCAATACATTTAGAAATATTTTCAAACTCATCATACAAATTTCTTTTTAGGTTTGAACCTAATTTCACAATTTTCCTTGAATTAGGGTTCTTAAAAATCACATTTTCTAACCCTAACTTGAAAAATTCATTTCTGCCTAACCATGATGAGTTTGAACTTGATTCTTTTTGCATTATTTCACATATGGAAATTAGTTTCTAGGTTATTTTTCTCATGAATTTATCTTGCATTTTCAATTTGATTTGCATTTTCCCTTAAGAATCACCTAAAAACCATAGTAAACTTAGAAAATTCATAACTCTCACTAGGTTAGGCTTCTGAACTTCTCCTTTGGGGTTTGATCTTGTCTAGGCTTAGGGTTTGTTTGAGTCCAATTTCAATTTTTTATCATGATGTATGCTTCTATTTTGGTTATTTGCATCTCATACATTCATAAAACCCTAATATCTCATGTTCATTTGCATTCATCTTTGCATATCATCATCATGTGAACTTGCCATGATATTTAAAACATTTATATGACATCTTATACATCTTAAGACATTTTTGAACATTGCTTGATCATTTCTTCATTCATTTTCTATGCTTTGCATCCATTACATTTCATGAACATCCATGTGTTTTCAAGTTTCTAAACATGCTTCCTTTGCATCTCATACTTGTATTATCATTCATATGCATCTTGTATGACTTTGCATCATATAATATGTCATTTACATTGCATTTTCACTTCTTACTTTGATCTTTGCATCTTATTTCATTTCATTTCCTTTTGCTTTATGTCTTATGCATTCATACTAACATTTTCAGGAACTTTTGGTAAATTATTTGGGAGGTGGATTTGCCTTCACTTCCCATCTCTTCTCATCATTCATATGCATATTTACTTGTCTTTAAAGTGAACTTGTTTCACTTGTGTTCCATTCTTCTTACTTTCTTTCTTTTAAGTTACTTATCTTCTTCATGAAGTAAGTAACTTATTCTTCTTCTTCCTTCTTTTTTCATCTGCTTCTTCCATTGGTGGCCTTAAAGATCCTTTCTCTTAAGCCTAACAAACCATAGGATACCCAAGCATGATAACTTTTAGGGTTGTATATAGTCCCCCTTAGTCTTTTACCTTTGAGTCTCCTTGAGTCTCTCTTCCCATCTCAATAATCAGAGGCTAAACTCTTAAAGCTTTAGGACTTTGAATTAGGGTTATGCCTGCATCCTTATCTTAGGATGGAGTGTATAACTTTAATACCTAGTGTTAAACCTTTAATTTGTTTTCACCTCTTAATCAAAGCACATTAATAATCACTAAGACTTTATCTTGTAACTTGGGCCTTACATTAGGGTTCTATCTCTTCCTTATGGTTAAGAGGGACTAACCCTAGTGTTTAATGGATAAGTCCCCCTCAAGTTGTCTTGCAAACCATAAAATCCACTTCTCAATCTCATCATTTAATTAAAATCCATTTTATAAAGGCTTTTTATATAATGAATTTATACCCTAACCATGGATTAAGTCGAGGTATCTTCATCAGCTTAAGTGTTCTCATCTATTATCCTTCTATTAGGATGGTGTAATGAGTTTACTAATCTGTGATTAGAGATTAAACTCATTACTTAACACTAAACAAAACCCAAAAACATCTTAATAATAATAATTAGGTTAATGATCTTAATCCTACATCATCATGGTAATTACGTTGAGATGCTTATCTCATACTTAAGTATGCTCATTATCCCTAATCAGGGAGGATATAATGAGTTTACAACCCCTGATTTAGGCTTAAGCTCATAATCCAATGCAAAACACCAAAAACAATAAAAATCTGAAAACACAAAAACAAACAATAATCGTGTCCTCCGGGATTCTTTTCTCATCACACTCATTCATAAACGAGAACTCACTTCTTCCGTCTAATGTAAGACAGTTAGCACTCGAGCCAGAAGAGTCATACACTTGAGCATAGACAAGAAAGCAGTTCACAGTCAAATCATTTTCAGTCTCTTTGAGTCGAACTACGGTGTTCTGACTTCCTTATTGCACGAGAGGATACGTAGGAATAACTTAACAATTATCGAAAAAAGTCTCTTTATCTTCCCTCTCTTTCATCATTCTTTTCTAAGCCTCAGTTCCTGAGCAATTCACCATTTTGCACTGACACTTGTACATTCATTCCTAGCTTTTACACACAGACAACACATACACTTACCCTTTTAAACACAATCTTGTAAGCGTGGATCCCGTCGAGTACGACGGACAATCTGGGTGCTAATACCTTCCCAGGTTGTAACCAACCCCCTTTCTCAGTTTCTATGGTTCGCAACCGTCTTATCCATCTCTTTCCAGGTTCATGCAGCATTACCTTTCCTACGGGATAAAAATGCCTAGCTGGCGACTCTATTCAATTCAACCTTCATTTCTCTCTCGCCGACCGTTCGCGTCTGCACCTTGGGACCCTAGTGTCTTTTCAGGGGAGCGACAACTTGGCGACTCTGATGGGGAATTATCTCTTACAACCAAGGCTTCTGGTTCTTTTTGTGGGTTTCTCCTAGCGCTTGTTTGATTTGTGTTTATGGGGGTGTTATGTGTTCTTTTGTTGATTGCTTTATTTATTGCTTTCTGTACAGCTTTATTTATTGTTTTCATTTACTGTTTTTATGCATTTCATATTACTATCATCATATCATGTGCTGGATCTGTTGTTTACCTTGGTGGGAGGGATACTCAGTGAGTAAGGTTCCATATCAGGAGCCTGAGTGACACATAGGATTATAGTGGCTTCATATTCTTTCCCATTCCATTTCGGTCTGGTGCGGGAATATGAAACACGGTTCAGACATGGGTTTCTTCTTGAGAACTCTGTGCTACGGATTTCCTGTAGTACTAGGGCTATCTGGGAAGCCTGCTAAGTCTGGATGACCTTTTTAGATAACCTTCAGCATCTGAGGTGAATTAGAGGAGTATCCTTTATGATTAATGTGAAAACTGTACCTCCGGGTTAGAAGTGTTTACACTTCTCATAACTGATCCAAGTCTGAGGATCTTTGTTCTAGAACAATACCTGTGAGGGGGTTGGGATGTTTACAGGTTTGCAGGAACCCTTGGCCTCAACACACCTTGTTACTGATATTGTTTTAAGGTTACACTATTTTGGACTGATCTTATGAAACCCTGGACTTGTGACTCTTTATTTGAGTCCCCCACCTGGTTACTGGTTCTCTAAGCCTTCATCTGGATTTCTGAACACACGTGGACCTTATCAAAGCAGATAACAGATCCTGCTGAAGAATCCAGTTCCTACCTTGCTAGGATATTTCTATTACTCAGTGCATCAGAGAAATGAGAAGCAGAGGGGAAGATTAGTCAGATGTTGTGCACCTCTCTTCTATTGTTGGTTATTGAGACACTTGCCGAATACAGAAGCTTTCCTGAATCCTCATCAGTCAAGAAATTGGGCTAAGAGAATGATTGCTCTCACTTCAGAAGACATCAGGTGGTGCACTCAGAGCACCAAGGGCAGGGATATAATCACAAGATGTGGGCAGTATCCTAATGTACCTCTTATTGGAGTGAAGGGTTGCAACAACTATAATCCTTTGTTGTTCAAAAGGCAACTAGGGTATGCCTTAGTGCATCCACCAAGAGAGCAGGATTTATCAGAAACCCTTTACTGTGACATTCAGAATAATCATGCTATCATCCGACAAGCAGCCTGGGCTTGGGATAACATTCAGACAAAAGGGACTGCCATTCTTGGCAATTGCAACAACATAGATTTAGCTCAATATATTGAATGGTCTCGCATCAGATGACAGATCACCCGCATTCCATTTACCCTGGAGGATGTGCCAGGACCATCAGCAGTAGAGACTATAGCTACAGTCAGTTTAGAGGAATTTGAGAAGCTGAAAGAGAGGAATACTCATCTTTCTGAAGCTCTAAAGAAGACCCTCTGGGAGAAGAATGATAGTCGTCTGGACAATGAGAGGTTAGAGAAGCTCCGGATCAAGCATATGACCAAGATTGAGAAGACAAATGATTACATCAGAAGGGCCCGAGCAGGGGAGTTGGTGTTGAAGAATGCTTGCAAAGAAGCCAAGATTCAGAAGGCCAAAGCTGAGCACTACTTGGAAGAGAGTCAGGCTAGATGGATCAGAATTACTGAGGCTCGTTCACAGGAAGATCAGAGGACACATGCTAGGATATAGCAGCTGGAAGCTAATGAGAAGAAGAGTCAGGAAGCCTTGTTATCAGCACATAAGGAAATCTCCGAGTTGAAACTCCGGGCGGGGTTGAAGAGATCAAAAGACCAAGACAAGTATAAGAAATTAACAAGTGCCATTGCTACCAGGAACCTTCTTATCAGGACCATCACAGAGCATCCAGTTGGACCAGTGACTGATGCTCTCCTGAAGGAAGTCAAAGAGGATGACTTTGGGCTGGATGTTTGATTTCTTCGTACTTGTATTTCATTTTGTTGTACTTTTGTTGATTTTGTTGTATTTTGACCCATCATGGGAACTTGTTGTAATCATAAACCATGTATCTTTGCATTTGTAATATATGGTTTGTGTGTTATCCTTTGGGCTTCATTTCTCTTCAACGTCATCATTCCTCGAGGTCTGGAAGGTCAAAACCAAAGAACTAAACCGGATACCCTTGGAAGACAAATAGACATACTGCATTGCATACTAACCTTATTCTTTCTTTTGTAGGTATTTTTTTTTGTTGTTTTCTCACTTTGTTGTGGTTTCAGGAAACATTGCTCGGAGGAGGGTTTTCCCCATAAACACAGTTCACCGGTATCCTACAGGAAACAACCTTCCGAGCTTACCGATGGACCAAGTTCAACACGATTTGACTAACATGAGAACTTAGATGGCTAATGAGAGAAATGAAATGAGGGCTCAAATGAACCAGTTCATGGCAGTAATGACTGGGTTGGCCAAAAGCCAAGAAAGATTAAAAGAGTTGGTCGAGCGACAAACTCCTGAAGATAATCATCCAGGTACAGGAGGTACCAGCAACAATGATCACGTGCAGCCACATACTGACCCCCCGGAGTTTGGGCCTCATCTCAACCCTGAAGTCAATGCTATCAAGAATACCCAAGGTAACACTGGAGGTCGTGCCTTGCAGGAGGACCCTCAAGAGGAACAGTTTACTGTAATTGCTGCTGGAGATGAAGCCTATGATCGTCATCTGGACGAAATAGCAGAAAAGCTAAGATCTCTGGAGTCCTAAAACTCCTTAGGATATGATGTTATGGACATGGGTTTAGTGGAGGGGGCCAGGATCCCTCACAAATTCAAGCCTCCTTGCTTTGAGAGATATAACGGTACCTCCTGTCCTCGTACCCATCTTCAATCCTTTATGGGAAGATTAAAGGCTTACACTATGGACGAAAAGTTATGGATGTTCTATTTCGAGGATAGTCTGACCGGGGCATCCCGTGAATGGTACTCTCATCTGACTAGAGCAACAGTCATAAATTGGAAGGATTTGACCGAGGCTTTCATACGCCAATATCAATACAACTTAGACATGGCTCCCAACAGAACTCTCCTAATGGGTATGTCACAGTCCTCCAGAGAAAGCTTCAGAGAGTATGCCCATAGACGGAGACAGTTAGCTGCTGCTGTTCAACCTCCAATGTCGGAAAGAGAAATGGCCGATATGTTCATGAACACCCTAGAGGGGATATACATTAATAGGCTTGCCGCTTTCTCTTCCACTAGCTTTGCTGATGTGGTCATAGCAGGAGAGAGAATTGAAAGTTTGTTAAAGATGGGTAAGATTTCTGATAATGGCGCCAGCTCCAGCGGCACAAGGAAACCTTTTGCAGGGCCTCACAGGTCGGGTGAAACCAATTCAATACACATGGGCAGAGGTAAGCCCCAGTACATGCCGAGATCAATAGCCGCTGTCACTATTCCCAATCCATCACCTCAACAACAATATACTCCACAACCACAACATTTCCCTTAGCAACAACAATTTCCTCAACAAAGATCATACAACAACAACAACCAACAACAACGTCCTTTCCAGCAAAGGCCATATCAAATCAATAGGGTAATTGATCCTATCCCGATGCCCTATGCCACTTTACTACCGCAACTTTTGAAACTCAATCTTGTTGAATTGACGACTCTGGCTCCACCAGATCCTCAGAACCTTCCAAGGAATTACGACGTCAACGCCAGACGTGCCTTCCATTCCAATGCACCTGGCCATACAATAGAAAAGTGCAGAGCCTTGCACATGAAGGTCCAGGATTTAGTTGATTCCAAGGCTTTAAATTTTGCACCACCTCCTAACGTCACAAAGAATCCTATGCCTAGCCATGGTGGGCCCAGGATAAATGCAATTGAGGAGGATCAACCAGTGAACCTAATCGAAGATACTGCAAGTATTCAAACACCTCTGGCCGATGTTAAAGCCTAGCTTTTAAAGTGCCAGGTGTTCCCAGGGTTTGAGGCCTGCTGTGAATCTTGCAAAGTTTCTGCCAATGGTTGTGCAAGTTTAAAAAGTGGCATCAATGGTCTTATCAGAGAAGGTATCTTTCAAATAACATCAACGGTTTCAGCTTATACAACATCAACAACTTTTCCTCCTACAACACCAGCAAACACCTCTTCAAAAACCATCATTTCGATAGACTCTTCTACAAAGTCAACAATCATCTCTTCTACTACTTCAACGGACATTAGTTCAATCGCATCCGCCTCTACAACAACAACAACCATTAATAATGACATCTCCACAATCACCATCTATTATGACCCGACAATGGTCCCCGATTCCAACAATTTTCAGCAACAATCTCAAGAACAACCCAGCTTCAGTCTTCCACCACCACCATCAGTCAGAAATCCTGTTACCATCTATTACGATCCACAGACAATAACAGTTCCTACTTCCGCCTCAGTTAGTCTAGTCACCATCACGGTACCTGGACCCATTCCCTATGAAAAAGAAAATGATGTGTCGTGGCACTATGGTTCAGACCTCTACTGCAAAGGGAAGAAAGTCGCTCTTGATTCTTCAACTCATACACCGCAGATTGATAATGTCGGGGGAGGCGGAGGCTTCACTCGAAGCGGACGTCTCTTCGCGTCACAAGTTCCAAGAGTTAATGCTGAGGTAAAGGCTGCTGTCAAGGCGAAAGGAAAGAATGTGGTGCTTGAAGAACCAGTGGCAAAAGAAACTCAAAAGACGTCCTTTGATCAGGATGTGGACGAGTTCATGAGGATCACCAAGAGAAGTGATTATAAGGTTGTGGATCAGCTCCACCAGACTCCCTCCAAGATCTTCATTCTATCATTGCTATTGTGTTTCAAAGCTCATCGGGATGCATTACTTAAAGTCATGCACGCAACCTACGTGCCTGAGGAGATTACGGTTAATCAGCTAGAGACGGTGGTTTCTAATGTTAATACTAGTCATGGACTAGGCTTCACCAATGTTGATTTGACTACGGAAGGTCGTCATCATAATAAAGATTTTTACATCACTCTGTGTCGCTCCCGACAAATGAAAATGGATCAAATGAAGGTACAGACGCGAACGGTCGGCGAGAGGAACAGTGAGAACACACAGCCGTGAACTCACTGGAGGATGAATAGAGTCGCCAGCTAGGCATTTTTATCCCGGAGGAAAGGCAATGCTGCATAAGCCTAGGAAAAGATGGATAAGACGGTTTGCGAACCAGAGAGACTGAGAAAGGGGGTTGGTTACAACCTGGGAAGGTATTAGCACCCAGATTGTCCGTCGTACTCGACGGGATCCACGCTTAAAAGATTTGTGCTATAAAGGGGTAGTGTCAGTGCAATTTGTGTATCAAAGCTGGAAAGGATGTACAGGTGTCAGTGTAAGGAGTGTGAAGTGTGATATGAAGTATGAAAGTGTCAGTGTAGGAACAGAGGATGAATTGCTCAAGATCATGAGGCTTAAAAAATAATGCTGGAAAAAGGGGGAATATACAGAGACTTTTGTTCGATAACTGTTAAGTTATGCCTACGTATCCTCTCGTGCAATGAGGAAGTCAGAACACCGTAGTTCGACCCAAAGAGACTGAAAGATGAGTTAACTTGTGAACTGCTTACTTGCCTATGCTCAAGTGTATGACCTGTCTGGCTCAGGTGCAAACTGTCTTGCATTAGACGGAAGAAGCAAGTTCTCGTTTATGAGTGAAGGTGATGAGAAAAGAATCCCGGAGGAGACGATTATTGTTTGTTTTTGTGTTTTCAGTCTTTTATTGCTTTTTGGAGTTTGTCATAAGATAATGAGCTTAAACCTAAATCAATGGATTTGGTAAACTCATCACATCATCCCTCTGATTAGGGGTAATGAGAATTACCTTAAGTGTGAAGTCAGATTCTCACACTTAATCACCTTTGATGTAGGGTTAAGATCATTAACCTATTTGTGATTATTTAGATGTTTTTTGTGGTTTTGTTTAGTGTTGAGTAATGAGGTTAAGCCATAATCAGGGATTTAACAGACTCATTACACCATCCTAAAAGAAGGATAATAGATGAGAATGTTTAGGCTGAGGAAAGCTCCTCAACTTAATCCATGATTAGGGATTAAACCCATGACAAAACAAGCCTTTGATTAAGTGGATTTTATTAATGATATGATGATGAAGTGTTTTTTATGAATTGTAAGACAACTTGAGGGGGACTTGTCCATTAACTTTAGGGTTAGTCCTTCTTAACCAATTAAGGAAGAATTAGAACCCTAATGCAAGGCCCAAGTTACAAGTGTAATGTCTTGATGATTATTAGATGGATTAATTAAGAGAGTTCAACACCTTAAGGGTCCAAGACTTAGGATTAAAGTTATACACTCCATCCTAAAAGAAGGATGCAGGCATGATCTTAATCACAAAGTCTTAAAGCCTTGAGGGTTTAGTCCCTGATTATGAGGTGAGGAGAGATGACTCAAGGAGAGACACAAAGGTAAAAACTATGGGGGAGACTAATCAAAACCCTAATTCATTATCATGCTTGGTTGGTCCTAATGTTTGTGAGGTTTTCAAGAACAATCTTCAGAAGAACCACCAGGAAGCAGATGAACAGGATCAAGAGAAGCAAAGTGACTTGCTTCAATCAAGAAGTCAAGTCACTTGAAGAAAGAAAGTGGGAGGAAGAAGTATGAGCAAGCTCAAACTCAAATACAAGTAAAAATGCAGCAAGGTATGCAAAAAGAGATGAGAAGAAAAGTTATGAGAAGTGAAGGCAAATTCACTTCTCAAGTTTACTTACCACCTGAAATGTTAGAAGCAAATGCAATACAATGCTAAATGAAATGAAATGATATGATGCAAAGCAAAACCAGAAGCATGCACATGATGATAAGGATGCTATGAGGTGCTGCAAACATGAGGGAAGACAATGGAGATGCTCATACAAAGCCATTGATGCAAATGATGCAAGTTGAGGAGCATGGACAAACATGAGATGTTATGAAACATACAAGACAAATGACATGGCAAACATGCAATGCAATGATCAATGATGCTTCATACATGTCTTAAGATGTCAAATGAAACATAGGAATGCACAAAATGCAATGACAAGTCAAGTCATGCAAGGAAATGCAAGAATGATGCAAAGGGAAAGCCCAAATTAGGGTTCATGAAACAAACATCAAACACAAACCAAAAGCAGAAGCAAACCCTAATATGAAAAATGGAAAATGGTACCTAAAGAAACCCTAGACCTATAATGAACCACTGCCCAAAGGGGAGCTCTCAACTCTCAACCAAACTCAAGTTATGAATTTTACAAGTTATTAGGGTTTTTTAGGGTTTGTAACAAAAGAAATGCCAATCAATTAGAAAATGCAAGATCAAATCATGGCCTTTTTATCCTTGAAAGTACATGTCAAATGGAAAACAATGCAAAAAGAATCAATGTCTCAACCTTTACCAAAAGACAGAAATGAATTTTCAAACATATGATCAAAATAATGCATAAAATGGGATTTAATTCAATGAAAAATTCTTAAAATGCATCATGATCAAAAAAGAAATTTGGTTTGAAGGTTGGACAATGTTTCTAAATGTCTTAGAACATTTCATGAATTTTTTTGTAATTTTTAAATACCTAAAAGTATTTTTAATTAATTAATTCTCATTAATCAATTAAAAATAATCTTTTAAATATTTAAAAATACTTTTTCAGTGATAAAAATAAAATAAAAATATTTTTGAGTCATAAAAATTAATAAAACCTTAAAGAAAAAGTTTCATAATTTTTATGATTTTTTAACTATTTTAAATAAATTGTGCAAATTAATTGAAAATAAATGAATTAAAAATTGAATAAAGAGAGAAGTAATCAGATTGGACGCGTGAGATTTATCCTGGGTTTGAATCCATTGACTGCGCGCCAGAATGAGGGGCCAGGATTGCCTCAGATCAAATTAACTTAAATAATAATTAATTAGGCTAACACGTGGATTAGGGCATAAGTGAAATGATCTGGGCCATCAGAATGGGAGGGAAGTCAACAAGTCAAGGGAATCGTACGCTCGAAATTCAAACTGGCATTAATCACTGGATTAAGCCCTAATTACACTCAGGTGGCCGGAGAAGACCTCCGGTCGTCTTCTCCGGCCAGAGGGTCACCTGAAAATCTTCAAAACCTCCCAAAACGCAAAATAAATGAAAACTAAGCTATGGGAAATGATCCCCAACACCTCACGAACCAAACCCCTAACCTAAAACAAATTTATTTAACCTAAACAAGCTGAATCGAAGAACACAAATTCTAGGGTTCGTGAGCTTCAAACAGCAATTAAATTCTCAAAACACATCCATTTCAAAAACTAAAAGCATCAGCATGATCAGGAGAACATAAGGAACAAATTTGTAACTAAAAAATAGATTTCTGGAAAAAATTATTTGGAGCTACCTGAGATTTGCAACCTCTGATTTAGGAACTTTCAGGCCCTTTCTTTAAGTGCAAGCTGCTCCTCTTGGCCTCCCAAAGATGTCTGGATGCTCAAATGGAGTTTATATTTGTTGGATGATGAGTTTCGAAGAGAACTGCTTCTGCTCAGTCAACAATGGCAGATGAGTTCTTGGCACTTTCAGGCTGTGAAGAAGGGTTGTTTATGACCTATGAGGTGTGTTGAGAAGGCTTGTGGTGCTGGTTGATGTGTTTGTGGCTTGTAGAGAGGGATTCGATTGAATCTGCAGCATGAAGGTGAACTATGGCAGATGGGGATTCAGGGTGTTTTTGGCTTTGTTTCTTGATGCTTTTTGTTCTATAGGTCAAGGTGAGATGAATGGAAGCAAAGGTTTGGGTGTTTGCAGGCTGTGTAATGGAATTCGAATGAAGTTGCAAGTTGGGGTGTTTTTTGGTGTGAGTTGTGAATGGTAATGTTTTAGCCTTGGTTGCTATGTGATATGGCCAGCAAAATGAATGAATAAACAATTCTGATTGGTCTCTTGATGTGACTTGTGCAGCTGTGATAGGTAGTTCACTTTTTGCTCAAAAACCACTTTTGTGTAAGATAGGGCATGGCATGATACTAGGCAAGGACAACTTGGGTTCTGGTGCAGCAAAAGGTGAGGGAGAGGCTAGCCCAAAGTCAGCAGCCAATGTCATAAGTTGGTGAAGTAGTCATGAGTGTTTTGCAACTTGATTTGCTTTATGGATTTTTCATGAAAATGCTTGTTACACCAACCAAATCATGGGCAATCTTGGTTCAAAATCTGATTTTTGTGACTTAGAGGATGTTCACATAATGGTTTGACATGAATTAGAGGCTGCATCATGCATTGATTCAAGACTTAGCAAAATTTCTACTTGGTGCATAACTTGAAAAACAATGATTTTTGGCAACTTTGCATGGCCATAACTTTTGATCCATGAAGAGTTAGATCATGTTCTTGTACTTTTTGAAGAGGGAAAGATGAGATCTACAACTTTCATGACCAAAGTTTTTCCATTTGAAGCATTTTTGGATCAAGAATCAAGGCTTGAAAATTGACCTAAAATGATGCATTCTTGAAAAGTCAACAAAACCCAAAAAGTCAACTTTTGCAAAAACTCCAAATTCTTGATTTTTATGAACTTCAAACTTCTTTCATGATCAAATAAAGATCATATACACTCAAAATGATGAAGATCACCCATTGGTTGAGTCATTGGGGGCCTCAGATGCCCTGATTTTGCACTGACTTGTCTGAAAAGTCAACTCTTGATCAGATGACTTCCCCATGGAATTTCTTCATGAAAATTGATATGCATACTCCCTATACCATATAGAGGCCAATGGAAACAAGAATGACCAAAAAATTTGGAGTTATGGCCTCTGAAACCAAAACCCTAATTTTCAGTCAACTGTGTAGTTCATCCTAGCTCTGCATCCATTCAAACCCTAGTTCTTGTGATCCCTCTGCAATTTTGACTTTGTGAGGATGTAACATGATATAAGAACACACATGGACCCCTTTGAGTGGATTAGTGGCCTTTGGAATGGCTCAAGATGCCCTGAGGTTGCTCAGATCACAAACCCTAGGTGCAGATGCCTTAGAAGCTATGCAGTGAATCAAAAGGAGATGTGAGATGATATGTTTTGTGTATATGGATATGAGATGATCACAAGCCATGGTGAAAAGGGGTGAGGGCAAATTTGGGGTGTTTACAGCTGCCCCTATTCAAACATGAGTTAGCTGTGCAGGTTGTAAGCGACGGCTTAACAGGCAAACAAGATAACTTGTGGTTGAATACTAAAGACAGTCCAAAATTTGCACTCACAGAATGAAGAAGAAAAGGGATATAGATTGTAAAAGAAAAATAAAGTATATTATAAAGTGTGAGCGACGGAGGACGACCGTCGAGCAGAGGACGACTGCTGGGTAAAGAGCAATGACGGGGACGGCCGACA
Source organism: Lathyrus aphaca (assembly GCA_963966055.1). Lineage (NCBI taxonomy): Eukaryota > Viridiplantae > Streptophyta > Magnoliopsida > Fabales > Fabaceae > Lathyrus > Lathyrus aphaca. The sequence continues at coordinate 252,357,333 of OZ014522.1, forward strand.
TGCTGGTAAAGTGTATAAAGCAATGACGGGGACGGCCGACATGCTGGGGATAAAAAGGTAAAGCTAAGACGGGGACGGCCGACTAGCTGGGAAAATAAAATATCATGATGGGGACGGCCATCAAGATAAAGCTATAGCATTCTCTGGGAATCAAATGAAACACGACGGGGACGGCCATCAAGTTCATAAGGTAAAGTAACCAACGATGGGGACGGCCATCGGGTTAAAAAAGAAAAGGGACCACGACGGGGACGGCCATCGGGTTAAAGAATAAATGAAATAAACAGATGATGGGGTACGGCCATCAAAGGTGAAGGACGATCACCTAGCAGGGGACGGCTGCTCTGTTGGGCATAAAAGAAATATGATGGGGACGGCCATCAAAGGTGGAGGACGACCACCTGGCAGGGTACGGCTGCCGAAAATATCAGCGATGGGGACGGCCATCGGATAGAAAAGGTCAACGATGGGGACGGCCATCGGACGAGCATGATGGAGGACGACCATCAAGAAGTGGAGGACGACCACTCAGCAGGGGACGGCTGCTCTCAAAGTTTATCATAACACCGGATGAGTGTTAGACAACTAAAATCAACAATGGGGACGGCCATTGGATAAAGTGATGAAGGACGATCATCAAGAGGTGGAGGACGACCACCTAGCAGGGGACGGCTGCTAAAATCAACGATGGGGACGGCCATCGGATGAGCATGATGGAGGACGACCATCAAGAAGTGGAGGACGACCACTCAGCAGGGTACGGCTGCTCTCAAAGGTATCATAACACAGGACGAGTGTTAGATAAAAAGGAAATTTTGTTGGCAATCTACTGGGGAGATAGTAAACACGGACGAGCGTTTACATCCAAGAAACAAAAGGTATAAGTGTTTGGTATTGTGTATAGATTAAAGATGCGGACGAGCATCCTTAAGACTATGATACGGACGAGTATCATGTAGAAACAAACTGACACGTGCTCAGAGCTGATGATACGGACGAGTATCAACTGGTTAACAAGGAACACGGACGAGTGTTGCATCTGAAAGAAACCCTTCTGGGAATAATAGACACGGACGAGTATCCATATTCAAGAAGACCTAAGTGTTTGACACGGTGTATGGATTAAAGATGCGGACGAGCATCCTTACGACTATGATACGGACGAGTATCATGTAGAAACGAACATTAGACGCCATGTTCTGAGATGATGGTACGGACGAGTACCAACTGGTTAACAAAGAACAAGGACTACTGTCGAATCTGTGGGGATATACATGGTGTATATAAGATACGGACGAGTGTCTGAGTAGGTGTACCAATGAGTATATAATGTATAGGTGAGTGTTTATCTGCTGGGGATATGACACGGACGGGTGTCAGGAAAGTGTATATACAAGTATAGGCGACCACGCTGGGGACATGACACGGACGGGTGTCAAGAAAGAGTATAGGTATATGTAAGTGCAAAGAGGGTGTCTTTGGTTTTCTGCTGGCGACACGACACGGACGAGTGTCAGGATGTATCTGCGATACTGGCGATCTTGGTTTGTAAAGTGTATTCGGGCATCCTGCTGGGAAATGATGATACGGACGGGTATCAAAAAGGAGATACGCACTGGTGTTTGTGATATGGGGCAACTGCTTTTGCTGGGACTCTGATGGGGATGTATTCTGTATGCCGTATAATGACAGATTGTCAATATTTACAAGTGTTCAATTCACAACATGACTTATGATTATGCTATGCATTTGATTTTTGCCGTAATGTTCCGTATTAGACGGAATGCTACGCTTTGAGGGTGAATATGATGCGAATGCTATGATTATGCAAAGAGGCACCGATCCGGGATTCGGATCCCGTTGCTGCAAAGATCTCTGATCGATCTGCTTGAAGTGAACATCCCAGCTGGGGATGAGATCATTGATAGATCTGTAGTTGTATCTGCTTGGGGATATACATCATCGATTGACATATTCTTATAATGCGGGACCCAGCTGGGGTTTGTAGAAGCTTTCTCTCTCTCTGTTGTGACTTCTTCGTGCGCTGCTCTTCTGAATAGAGGCCTGAAGCTCTGTGGGGAGATGATTCCTCGATTCTCGCATCCTGCTGAGGAATAATGGCTACTCGGCAGGGGAGAGAGAGGCATCACTGAAAGATCTCCCTAGAAAATCTGTTACGGTGACTTCTTGACTCCGCCGGGGATAAGGGCATCTTCTGTGACACCTGCCCATTCTGATGGGGATAAGTAATAAGCGGCCAACTCAGCTGGGGAATTGTGAGAGGCAACTCAGCTGGGGATAGAGCATTCCCGATGCTGTATGTTGATTTGGCAACTTGCTGGGGAAGTGGGCACCTCCCAGGGCCATGTGAGTTGACAACGATTCGTCAGTTGCTGAGACGTAACTTGCGTGCCCCAAGTTGCATTCTGGATACCTGCAATCCTGCAAAGATAAAGAAACGTACAAAAGGTCCCGAGGTATCCCTTACTGGGTTCCGTCATAGGAGTTAAGTGCTTTCGAGAATCATCACATTCCCTGTAAGCATGTGTTTTATTTTTAAAGACAGGCATCTGTACTTATGCAGTTGTGTTTTTAGAGATATCAGACAACTCTTTTGCAAAACTTAAATGTAAAAAACGAGACATGACTGAAAATCTGATTATATTAATTCGTGTGCCCTGAATTGGCAAGATACAGTCAGAGAGACATATCTCCTGAAATGAGGAGATTGTTACAAATTGAGAAATAAAGTGCTGGCGGTGTTGACGACGCTTTGAGGAGCTTCCTCTTCTGCTATGACTCGTATGACAATGACGTTCTTCTCGTCTTGCTTTCTGGAGAGAGTTGATTCTGATTGCAGCTTGATCCCTTGGAGCTTACCAAGTTGTAGGCGATATAGACGAATTCAGAATGCAGTTGTTCGCTTATTCCCTTGTTTTGCATGGATCGCCCTTTCGGGTTTTCAATCCATCGGGATACCCATTTTTGCCTGAGCTGTCCAATGCGGCTTTTCAACTCAGCGGGTGTACATTTTTTGCTTATTTCCCTTATTTTTGCCCGAGTCTTTTATTCTGTTTTTGACTCGCCGGGATGCCCTATTTTTGCCTGGACTTACATTCTGTTTTTATGTCCAGCGGGTCATTTTACGCGAAGTATTTTTTAACTGCATCTGAATTCACAGGGGATGGAAAATCTTCACCATCCATGGTGCTGAGCATCAGTGCTCCACCAGAGAAGACTTTCTTCACGACGAATGGTCCTTCATAATTCGGAGTCCATTTGCCCCTGTGGTCTGTATGAGGAGGGAGTATTCTTTTCAGCACAAGATCTCCTACTTGGTATTCTCGGCGCCTGACTTTCTGATCGAAGGCTTTCTTCATTCTCTTCTGATATAACTGCCCATGGCAGATTGCAGCCAATCTTTTCTCTTCGATCAGACTCAGCTGTTCGTATCGGGACCGAACCCATTCTGCTTCACTCAGTTTAACATCCATTAATACCCGTAACGAGGGTAGTTCAACTTCAACAGGCAGGACTGCTTCCATACCATATACAAGTTGGTACGGCGTTGCCCCAGTGGATGTCCTGATTGATGTGCGATACCCATGCAAGGCAAATGGTAGCATTTCATGCCAGTCTCTGTAGGTGACTACCATCTTTTGCACAATCTTCTTGATGTTCTTATTTGCTGCCTCAACAGCGCCGTTCATCTTTGGCCTGTAAGGAGAAGAATTGTGATGTTGGATCCTGAAGTCCTGGCATAATTCAGCCATCATTTTGTTGTTCAAGTTGGAACCATTATCAGTAATGATTCGCTCGGGCACTCCATACCGACAGATGATATCTCTTTTCAGAAATCTGGCTACCACTTGCCTTGTGACATTTGCATATGAGGCTGCTTCAACCCACTTTGTAAAATAATCGATGGCGACCAGGATGAATCTGTGGCCGTTCGAAGCAGTTGGCTCAATCTTACCAATCATGTCGATGCCCCACATAGCAAAGGGCCAGGGTGAAGACATTATGTTCAGAGGATTGGGAGGCACATGCACCTTGTCTGCATAAATCTGGCATTTATGACATTTTCTGGCGTAAGCACAACAGTCTGCATCCATTGTGATCCAGTAATAGCCTGATCTTAACAACTTCTTAGCCATGGCATGCCCTCCTGCATGGGTACCAAAGGATCCTTCGTGCACTTCATGCATCAGTCGGTCTGCTTCCGTCTTGTCAACACATCTGAGGAGTACCATGTCAAAGTTCCTCTTGTATAAAGATCCATCAGTATTCAGAAAGAAACTTCCAGCAAGCCTTCTCAAAGTCTTCTTATCATTGGAAGATGCCCCAGATGGGTATGCTTGATCCTCCAAGAAGCACTTGATGTCATGGAACCAAGGCTTATCATCTTTAGCAATATCTGCTGCAAATACATATGCTGGTCTATCGAGTCTCGATACTGAAATCTGAGGTACAAAGTTAGCAGCTTGAACTTTGATCATGGATGAAATGGTAGCAAGAGCATCCGCAAACTGATTCTCGTCCCGAGGGATATACTCAAGCTTGACTGTTGTGAAGAAAGTCAATAACCTTCTTGTATAATCCCTGTAAGGTATCAGATGATCTTGGTGGGTGTACCATTTTCCGTTGGTCTGATTGACTACCAAGGCTGAATCTCCGAATACGGTCAATGTTTTGATCCTGAGGTCAATAGCTTCCTCAAGACCCATAATGCAAGCTTCGTATTCAGCTTCGTTGTTAGTGCAGTTGAAAGTGAGCTTTGCCGAGAAAGGCATGTGAACTCCTTTGGGTGTAATGAGTACTGCACCAACACCACGGCCATTCATGTTAACAGCCCCGTCGAACATCATAGTCCATTCTTCTTCTGGGTCAGGCCCTTCGGTGTGAATGGGCTCTTCATGATCTTTTGATTTAATGAACATGATGTCTTCATCCGGGAAGTCAAACCTCATAGGCTGGTAGTCATCAATCGGTTGCTCAGCAAGATATTCAGATAGTACACTGCCCTTGATGGCTTTCTGAGATGTGTACTGTATGTCGTATTCTGTGAGAATCATCTGCCATCTTGCAACCCGTCCGGTAAGAGCTGGCTTCTCGAAAATGTACTTAACTGGATCCATTTTTGAGATCAATAGAGTAGTATGGGTCAACATATACTGTCTCAGTCGGCGAGCAGCCCACGCTAAAGCACAGCAAGTTTTCTCGAGCAGTGAATAACGTTGTTCACAGTCGGTAAACTTTTTGCTTAGGTAGTATATTGCATACTCTTTTCGACCAGACTCGTCATGCTGGCCCAGCACACACCCCATCGACTCTTCTAATACTGTCAAGTACATAATCAAAGGTCTTCCTTCAACTGGTGGCATAAGGATTGGAGGTTCTTGCAGGTACTCCTTGATCTTGTCAAAAGCCTTCTGGCAATCTTCGTTCCACCTGACCGTTTGTTCCTTTCTTAGCAGCTTGAACAAGGGTTCACAGGTTGCTGTGAGGTGAGATATGAACCTCGAAATGTAGTTCAATCTACCCAAGAACCCTCGAACTTCTTTCTCTGTTTTCGGTGCAGGCATTTCTTGAATAGCTTTGACTTTATCAGGGTCAACTTCAATCCCTTTCTCACTTACAATAAAGCCCAGCAGCTTACCGGATCGCACCCCGAATGTGCATTTGTTGGGGTTCAACTTCAGTTGGTACTTCCTCAGACGCTTGAATAACTTGAGCAGATTCACCAGGTGATCTTCCTCTGTAAGGGACTTGGCAATCATGTCATCCACATAACACTCGATTTCCTTATGGATCATATCGTGGAATAATGTTACCATAGCCCGTTGATAGGTGGCACCAGCATTCTTCAGTCCGAATGGCATCACCTTATAACAGAACGTGCCCCAAGGTGTAATGAATGTTGTCTTCTCCATGTCTTCAGGTGACATCTTGATCTGGTTATATCCTGAGAATCCGTCCATGAAGGAGAATACCGAGAACTGAGCCGTATTATCTACCAATACATCGATGTGAGGTAATGGGAAATCATCTTTCGGACTGGCTCTGTTCAGATCCCGGTAATCAACACACATCCTTACCTTACCGTCTTTCTTAGGCACAGGTACTATGTTAGCAACCCACGGCGGGTAGCTAGTCACAGCAAGGAACCCGGCGTCCCATTGCTTTTGTACCTCTTCCTTGATCTTCATAGCCATGTCGGGACGAGTACGGCGCAGCTTCTGTTTGACTGGTGGGCATTCTTCCCTCAAAGGCAGCTTGTGCACAACTATATCGGTATCCAACCCTGGCATATCTTGGTAGGACCAAGCAAACACATCAACATACTCTTGAAGCAGATCTATCAGCTGTCTCTTCACCGAGTCTTGCAGGCAGGCCCCGATCTTGACTTCTTTCACATTTTCCTCTGTACCAAGATTAATCACTTCAACCTCCTCCTGATGAGGGGTAATAACCTTTTCCTCTTGTCTTAACAACCTGGCTAGCTCTTCAGGAAGCTCGTATTCTTCTTCAACCCCTTCGTCAGCTTGATTGATCGGATTGTCAAAGTCATACGATGTCATAGCTGTGCTGTTGTCGGTGCTGTCAGGATGGCACTCTCTGCAAGGGTTTAATTGGTTCATTTTAGTGATTGATTTTAATCTTGCTTTAGAAAAAAGTGAAATGAAGTTATCATTTTGAAAACACCGCCATTTATTTTTGTACAAAAAGAAAAATGGAAAAACAGTGAGCAGAAAAGAAAAAGACTTGTTTGCAAAAAGATTGTCTGATATTTCATTAATTTAATCTTGTTTGCACAAAAGTACAGATGGCCCTGATTACAAAATGAGTCTTGTCATCTTGGGCAAGATGCAAGACTTTGATGCATGCTATAAAAGATACAGGAAATAATAATTACTCTGCTCGAGTAACACTTATAATTCCCTGGGAAGACCAGTTTGAGACACTGCTCCCCGGGACCTTTGGACGAATCCAATTCTCCAGGTTGCGCTCCTCTTCCAGCTCGTCTTCCAGACAGTTGATAGCATCGGGGGTAAGCATTCCCCCACTGACAAAACCAGGCTCTCCAGCAGCCTTCTCTTGACGCTGAGTTGGTCTGTAACCCAACCCAAACTTGTCCTTCTTTTCCTCCACAGCTAAGACCTTGCCCCAGCCTAGGGCAGTTCCTTCCTCAACAACCTTCCGGGCTTGTTGGTATGACGACATGGAGATCCCTGAAACAGCAGATGCTTCATTCACATTCAAGGCCTCAAAACCTTGGCTCATGGTTTCAACGATCTCTCCATCCATTTCAATATACTTGTAAGTAGCCAGATGGCTAACAAATATATCCTCCTCCCCGCAGATTGTGACAACTTGGCCTTCCCACTCATATTTTAACTTTTGGTGAAGGGTAGACGTTATTGCGCCAGCGGCGTGAATCCAGGGTCTACCCAACAAACAGCTGTAGGCGGGCTGAATGTCCATCACATAAAAGATAGTTTTGAAGGTCTGCGGGCCAATTGTCACAGGCAGCTCAACTTCTCCCAGAACCGATCTCTTCGAGCCATCAAAAGCTCTAACCACCAGGTTGCTGGGTCTCAATGCCAGTCCATCATACTCAAGCTTCACCAGAGCCTTCTTTGGTAAGACATTCAGGGATGATCCTGTGTCCACCAGCACATGTGAAAGGACAGCTCCTTTGCATTCCATGGTTATGTGCAAGGCTTTGTTGTGATTGCGGCCGTCCACTGTCAGGTCAGAATTGGTAAACCCTAGCCCATTGCTAGCAGTAACATTACCAACCACGGTTTCCAATTGGTTGACAGTAATCTCCTCGGGCACGTAAGCTGCGTGCAGTACCTTCAGTAGTGCATTCCGATGGGCTTCGGAGCACATAAGCAGAGAGAGGATGGAGATTTTGGATGGCGTCTGGTGAAGTTGATCCACAATTTTGTAATCACTCTTTTTGATGATCCTCATAAACTCATCAACTTCCTGATCGAATGGAGTCTTCAGGGCTTCTCTGGCAGCTGGATCTTCCTGCACCGGTCCTTTACCCTTTGCCTTGGCAGCAGCTTCTGCTTCGGCAGTGGGTCTTTGGACTTGTGAAGCAAAGAGACGTCCGCTTCGGGTGAAGCCTCCGCCTCCGCCCACATTATCAATTTGTGGCGCAGGTGCTGTTGTCTCCAGAGTGATTCTTCTCCCTTCACAATATAAGTCAGAGCCATAGTGCCATGGGATGGCCCTATTGCTTTCATATGGTACAGGTCCAGGCACCGTGATGGTGACTGGACTGATTGCTGCTGCTGAGGGGACTGTAATTGTTTGTGGATCATAAAAGATAGTAACTGGTGCTCTAGTGGAAGCAGCACCCTCTGAATGGTAGGCGGAGTTATTTTCTGGATCGTAGAAGATGGTAACAGTAGAGACATCTTCATGATCGTTTGCTGGAGTTGTAGGAGGTCCTGATGGAAGGACTGTTGTTGTTGTAGATGGAGAGTCGAAATGGAATGAAGCTGATGTTGTAGCAGGAGAAACTGTTGAAAACTGGTCATTTGGAAGGACAGATGAAGTACTTGCTGATGTGGTTGTTGAATTATTGGGGACAATAGTTGTTGCATTTGTAGGAGGGTCTGAAACCGTCGTTGATGAAGTTGCAGGGTTTGCCGGAAATGATGTAGTGATTTGTAGGAGGCCACTCTTAATAAGGCTGTCAATGCCATTCCTCAAGTCCTCACACCCATTCCATGAAATATTGCAGTAGGGACACCCCAGCTCACACCCCGGAAATATATTGTTTTCACGGAGTTGAGCTTTGATTTCCACCAATGGTGTCCTGATCTGATCCACACTAGTTATCAAATAAGACTGTTGGTCTTCTTCAATAGCATTAATCCGGGGACCACCATGGTGTGGCATTGGGTTTTTGTTGACGTTGGGCGGAGGTGCAAAATTCAAAGCCTTGGAGTCTACCAAGTCTTGTACCTTCATATGCAGAGCCCTGCATTTTTCTGTACTGTGACCAGGTGCGTTGGAATGAAAAGCACACCTAGCGTTGGAGTCATAGTTTCTTGGTAGACTGTTTGGATCCGGAGGTGCCAACGTTCTTAGCTCAACTAGGTTGAGTTTCAGAAGTTGTGGCAATAAGGCAGTATATGGCATTGGAATCGGGTCTATCACCCTGTTAGCTTGAGAGGGCCTCTGTTGGAATGGCCTCTGTTGATTGTTGTTGTTGGAGTTGTTGTTGTAGTTGTTTCTTGGAGGATATTGATTTTGCTGGTACTGGGGTTGTTGTTGGAAATTTTGTTGAGGAGGTTGATAAACGGGCTGAGGATGAGCTGGAGCAGGGATTGTGACTGCTGCTATTGTTCTTGGAACATACTGGGGCCTGCCCCTGTTGGTGTGAATGGCATTGGTCTCGCCAGATCTTCTCGGGCCTGCAAAAGGCTTTCTTGTACCACTGGACGAGCTTGCACCATTATCAGATATCTTACCCATTTTCAACAGGCTTTCGATTCTCTCCCCAGCTATGACAACATCGGCGAAGCTGGTGGAAGAGAAAGCAGCCAACCTGTCAATATACGTTCCCTGGAGAGTGTTCATAAACATGTCTGCCATTTCTCTCTCAGACATTGGTGGTTGAACGGCAGCAGCCAATTGCCTCCATCTTTGAGCGTATTCACGGAAACTTTCCCTTGACGACTGTGACATGCCCATCAGGAGAGTCCTATTGGGTGCCATGTCTAAGTTGTATTGATACTGTCGGATGAAGGCCTCTGCCAGGTCCTTCCAGCATCTCACAGTTGCCCTTGTCAAGTGGGAATACCATTCCCTTGATGCTCCAGTCAAGCTATCTTCGAAGTAAAACATCCAAAGTTTCTCATCCATCGTATAAGCTTTTAATCTTCCCAGGAATGACTGCAAATGAGTTCGGGGGCATGAAGTCCCATTATACTTTTCGAAACATGGAGGCTTGAACTTATGGGGGATCCTGACCCCGTCTACCAGCCCCATGTCCATGACGTCGAAGCCCAGAGAATTTTGAGACTCCAGTGATCTCAATTTTTCAGCTATCTCATCCAAACGCCTATCATAGGCCTCTTCTCCAGCACCCATGACTGTGAATTGGTCTTCCTGAGGATCCTCTTGAAGCACTCTGGCTGCAGTAGCCGTTCCTTGAACGTTTGCGGGGATGTGGATCTCAGGATGTAAATGTGGGCCAAACACTGGGGGATTAACATGTGGTTGCACCCTTTCGTTGTTGCTTGTGCCAGCAGTTCCTACATGGGGGTCCTCTTGAGTTCTTCCCTCTACCAAAACTCTAAGCCTCTCCTGGCTTTGAGCTAAATTATTCATCACTTCCATGAACTGAGTTATTTGGGTTCTCATCTCCACCCTTTCATTAGCCATCTGGGTCCTGGCCTCGTTGAGGTCTTGCTGCAACTGGTCCATCTGGATGCCCGGAAGGTTGTTTCTTGTAGGGTACCTGTGTGGCCTGTTGAGAGGGAATAGCCTGCGGCGAGCAATAATTCCTGAATGTCACAACAGAGGTTAGAAACAATAAAACAAAACCTACAAAACAAACAAAAAGGGTTAGTATGCAATGCAGTTATGCTTATTTGCTATCAAGGTATCCGGCTTGGTCTTCAGTTTTGACCCGTCCAGACCCTTGAAGATGATGCTGCTTGAAGTTGCTTTTGAAGTGAACTCAGATGGAAATAACACAAATATATTACATAAGATGCAACAAATACAACTTGTTCATTTTTACAACACACACCCTCAAAGGGGCCAAAATACATCACAAAAAGCAAAAGTACATGGAAAAGGAACAACAACAAGCAAATAATCAGACTCCAAGGCCAAACTCATCCTCGCGAACTTCCTTAAGAAGTGCTTCGGTCACAGGATCAGCCGGATGCTCCGTAAGATTTCTGATGAGAAGGTTCCTTGTTGCAACAGCTGCAGTCAACTTCTTGTTCTGACTTTGATCTTTGGATTTCTTCACTCCAGCTTTGATTTTTAACTCTGAAATTTCCTCCTGGGCTGCTGCCAGGGTTTTTTCCATCTGCTCCATCTTATCTTGAACTCTCTTATCTTCTAGAGTACGGGCTTCGGTGATCCGGACCCACCTGGCCTGACTCTCTTTCAAGTATGAGTCTGTTCTTGCTCTTTGAAACTGGGCTTCTTTACAGGCATTTTTCAGAATTTGCTCACCAGCCTTAGACTTATTGATATAATCCCCAGACTTCTCAATCTTGGTCAAATGCTCCACTCTCAACTTTTCCAATCTTTCAATCTCCCTCACACCTTCACTCCTCTCCCTGAGGGTCTTCTGCAAGGCTTGGGATAACTTCTCATTTCTGTCCTTCAAGCTTTCAAACTCTTCCAAGCTGACTATTGCCGGAGGTGGTGCTGAAGATGACTCAGGTATGTCTTTGATGGTGAAGGGCAATCCTGAGATTTGGGCCCTAGCATAGGACCACTCATGATATTGGGCTGATGCCACATTATTGCACTTCCCCAGAATGGTGATTCCCCTGGTTTGAACATGATCCCAGGCCCAGGCAGCCTGTCTAACAGTTGCCAGACTAACCTTGTTCTCACAGTAGAGGGTCTCAGCCAAGTCCTTTTCCTTAGGAGCGTGAACCAGTGCATAACCCAATTGCCTCTTGAACAGCAGGGGGTTGTAATTGATACTTCCCTTGACTCCTACCAAAGGCACATTAGGAAAATGCCCACAGCTAGTGATTATGTCTCTGCCCTTGGTACTTTGATTGCACCACCTGATATCTGCTGTAGTTAGGACAGAAAGTCTCCTTGCCCAGTTGTTTTGCTGGTGAGGGTTTAGGAATGCATCTGTCTTAGGTAGATGCTTGAGAAGCCAGGCATGGAATAGTGGAGCACAAATCCTCACTAACTTCCCTCTCTGTTTCTCATTCCTCTGATGTACTGAGTAATAGAGATCACCCAACAAGGCAGGCACTGGGTTCTTCAAGATGAACAAATGGATTGCACTCTTGCTGATGAATTTGGGCTCATCTGCAAATAACACAATTCCATACACACTTAAAGCCAACAGAGCACAAACAGCTTTCCACTCCCCCAGGGAGGCCTTCAGACTAGCTTGAGAGATTAGGAAGTCCAGCTGTAATCCAGGGACACTAGATTTAGAGGTCATGTGTTGTTCAATCAAAGCAGGTTCCAGGTGCAAAGCTTTGGCTATCTCCCCACTGCTGGGAAAATCCATTTCAGGATTGAATGGGATCTCCCTCTTGATAGGCAATCCAGTCAAAGATGAGTATTCTTCCAAAAGAGGACCCAACTGGAAGTCTTGAAATGTAAAGCATCTCAATGGGGGGTCATAGAACTGAATGCAGGTATGAATCAGGCTCCTCTGAGACGGGTCCATGTCCATAACTAGGTCAAGTATGTCCCCATAATGCTCCCTGAACAAGGGTATGTAATCTGGTGTAATCAGGGTTTGGATCCTCCTGATGTCTGACAAGTCTGGTTGGAAGAAATGATAGGTAATGTTGTTTTTCTTTGGAGCCATGATGCTGAAGACTGGGTAGAGTGCTGATGACAATGCTGAGAAGAGAGAGAGAGCCACTGATTGGCTGGTGCTGAAGCAGACAGCTAAAAACTGAAACAGATGCTGGTGAAAATGGGTCAAAGCTGCAGATGGGGTCAAAACCAAAACCTGATGAACAATGGATACCCTGAAAAACAAATAAGCACATGTTAATATGATGCAATGAGTATGCATGCAAATGAAATGCAAGGGTCTGTGACAGAGCTGGATCTGAATAAACGCCTTGGTATAGATCCATGTGTGTCTAAGAATTCCAGATGGAGGTCTAAGAAATCCAGTAACCAAGGTAGGGGACTCAAATAAAGAGCCACATGTCCAGGGTTTTAGAATCACAAGAACTATCCAACATGAAGCATTCTTAACAAAGTCAAAGTAACAGGGTATTCTGAGGTCAAGGTACCTGCAAACCTGTAAACAGCCCAACCCCCTCACAGGTAGTGATCTAGAACAAGGATCCTCAGACTTGGATTTGTTATGAGAAGTGTAAGCACTTCTAACCCGGAGGTACAGTGTTTACAATTACCATAACAATTCCTCCTCTAATTCACCTCAATTTCTGAAGGTCAATACTAAAAGGTCATCCAGACTTAGCAGGCTTCCCAGATCCCCCTAGCATTGCAGGAAATCTGCAACACAGAGTTCTCAAGAAGAAACCCATATCTGAACCGTGTTTCATATTCCCGCACCAGACTGAAAATTGACTGGGAAAGAATATGATTCACTCTAGCCTAGGTGTCACTCAGGTCCCAGGTATAGGACCTAAACTCTCAATGGAACCCCAACCCACCAAAACAATCCAGATCCAGCCAGCAACAATGACAGTATGATATATAAATGCAGTAAAGAAAGCAGTAAAGTAACTGTACATAAAGCAATAAACAAAAATAAATACAAGCACAAACAAGCACATAACACCCCAGTAAACACAAATCAATCAAGCGCTAGGAGGAACCCACAAAAAGAACCAGAAGCCCTGGTTGCAGTATAAGGATCCCCAGCAGAGTCGCCAAGCTGTCGCTCCCGACAAATGAAAATGGATCAAATGAAGGTACAGACGCGAACGGTCGGCGAGAGGAACAGTGAGAACACACAGCCGTGAACTCACTGGAGGATGAATAGAGTCGCCAGCTAGGCATTTTTATCCCGGAGGAAAGGCAATGCTGCATAAGCCTAGGAAAAGATGGATAAGACGGTTTGCGAACCAGAGAGACTGAGAAAGGGGGTTGGTTACAACCTGGGAAGGTATTAGCACCCAGATTGTCCGTCGTACTCGACGGGATCCACGCTTAAAAGATTTGTGCTATAAAGGGGTAGTGTCAGTGCAATTTGTGTATCAAAGCTGGAAAGGATGTACAGGTGTCAGTGTAAGGAGTGTGAAGTGTGATATGAAGTATGAAAGTGTCAGTGTAGGAACAGAGGATGAATTGCTCAAGATCATGAGGCTTAAAAAATAATGCTGGAAAAAGGGGGAATATACAGAGACTTTTGTTCGATAACTGTTAAGTTATGCCTACGTATCCTCTCGTGCAATGAGGAAGTCAGAACACCGTAGTTCGACCCAAAGAGACTGAAAGATGAGTTAACTTGTGAACTGCTTACTTGCCTATGCTCAAGTGTATGACCTGTCTGGCTCAGGTGCAAACTGTCTTGCATTAGACGGAAGAAGCAAGTTCTCGTTTATGAGTGAAGGTGATGAGAAAAGAATCCCGGAGGAGACGATTATTGTTTGTTTTTGTGTTTTCAGTCTTTTATTGCTTTTTGGAGTTTGTCATAAGATAATGAGCTTAAACCTAAATCAATGGATTTGGTAAACTCATCACATCATCCCTCTGATTAGGGGTAATGAGAATTACCTTAAGTGTGAAGTCAGATTCTCACACTTAATCACCTTTGATGTAGGGTTAAGATCATTAACCTATTTGTGATTATTTAGATGTTTTTTGTGGTTTTGTTTAGTGTTGAGTAATGAGGTTAAGCCATAATCAGGGATTTAACAGACTCATTACACCATCCTAAAAGAAGGATAATAGATGAGAATGTTTAGGCTGAGGAAAGCTCCTCAACTTAATCCATGATTAGGGATTAAACCCATGACAAAACAAGCCTTTGATTAAGTGGATTTTATTAATGATATGATGATGAAGTGTTTTTTATGAATTGTAAGACAACTTGAGGGGGACTTGTCCATTAACTTTAGGGTTAGTCCTTCTTAACCAATTAAGGAAGAATTAGAACCCTAATGCAAGGCCCAAGTTACAAGTGTAATGTCTTGATGATTATTAGATGGATTAATTAAGAGAGTTCAACACCTTAAGGGTCCAAGACTTAGGATTAAAGTTATACACTCCATCCTAAAAGAAGGATGCAGGCATGATCTTAATCACAAAGTCTTAAAGCCTTGAGGGTTTAGTCCCTGATTATGAGGTGAGGAGAGATGACTCAAGGAGAGACACAAAGGTAAAAACTATGGGGGAGACTAATCAAAACCCTAATTCATTATCATGCTTGGTTGGTCCTAATGTTTGTGAGGTTTTCAAGAACAATCTTCAGAAGAACCACCAGGAAGCAGATGAACAGGATCAAGAGAAGCAAAGTGACTTGCTTCAATCAAGAAGTCAAGTCACTTGAAGAAAGAAAGTGGGAGGAAGAAGTATGAGCAAGCTCAAACTCAAATACAAGTAAAAATGCAGCAAGGTATGCAAAAAGAGATGAGAAGAAAAGTTATGAGAAGTGAAGGCAAATTCACTTCTCAAGTTTACTTACCACCTGAAATGTTAGAAGCAAATGCAATACAATGCTAAATGAAATGAAATGATATGATGCAAAGCAAAACCAGAAGCATGCACATGATGATAAGGATGCTATGAGGTGCTGCAAACATGAGGGAAGACAATGGAGATGCTCATACAAAGCCATTGATGCAAATGATGCAAGTTGAGGAGCATGGACAAACATGAGATGTTATGAAACATACAAGACAAATGACATGGCAAACATGCAATGCAATGATCAATGATGCTTCATACATGTCTTAAGATGTCAAATGAAACATAGGAATGCACAAAATGCAATGACAAGTCAAGTCATGCAAGGAAATGCAAGAATGATGCAAAGGGAAAGCCCAAATTAGGGTTCATGAAACAAACATCAAACACAAACCAAAAGCAGAAGCAAACCCTAATATGAAAAATGGAAAATGGTACCTAAAGAAACCCTAGACCTATAATGAACCACTGCCCAAAGGGGAGCTCTCAACTCTCAACCAAACTCAAGTTATGAATTTTACAAGTTATTAGGGTTTTTTAGGGTTTGTAACAAAAGAAATGCCAATCAATTAGAAAATGCAAGATCAAATCATGGCCTTTTTATCCTTGAAAGTACATGTCAAATGGAAAACAATGCAAAAAGAATCAATGTCTCAACCTTTACCAAAAGACAGAAATGAATTTTCAAACATATGATCAAAATAATGCATAAAATGGGATTTAATTCAATGAAAAATTCTTAAAATGCATCATGATCAAAAAAGAAATTTGGTTTGAAGGTTGGACAATGTTTCTAAATGTCTTAGAACATTTCATGAATTTTTTTGTAATTTTTAAATACCTAAAAGTATTTTTAATTAATTAATTCTCATTAATCAATTAAAAATAATCTTTTAAATATTTAAAAATACTTTTTCAGTGATAAAAATAAAATAAAAATATTTTTGAGTCATAAAAATTAATAAAACCTTAAAGAAAAAGTTTCATAATTTTTATGATTTTTTAACTATTTTAAATAAATTGTGCAAATAAATGAATTAAAAATTGAATAAAGAGAGAAGTAATCAGATTGGACGCGTGAGATTTATCCTGGGTTTGAATCCATTGACTGCGCGCCAGAATGAGGGGCCAGGATTGCCTCAGATCAAATTAACTTAAATAATAATTAATTAGGCTAACACGTGGATTAGGGCATAAGTGAAATGATCTGGGCCATCAGAATGGGAGGGAAGTCAACAAGTCAAGGGAATCGTACGCTCGAAATTCAAACTGGCATTAATCACTGGATTAAGCCCTAATTACACTCAGGTGGCCGGAGAAGACCTCCGGTCGTCTTCTCCGGCCAGAGGGTCACCTGAAAATCTTCAAAACCTCCCAAAACGCAAAATAAATGAAAACTAAGCTATGGGAAATGATCCCCAACACCTCACGAACCAAACCCCTAACCTAAAACAAATTTATTTAACCTAAACAAGCTGAATCGAAGAACACAAATTCTAGGGTTCGTGAGCTTCAAACAGCAATTAAATTCTCAAAACACATCCATTTCAAAAACTAAAAGCATCAGCATGATCAGGAGAACATAAGGAACAAATTTGTAACTAAAAAATAGATTTCTGGAAAAAATTATTTGGAGCTACCTGAGATTTGCAACCTCTGATTTAGGAACTTTCAGGCCCTTTCTTTAAGTGCAAGCTGCTCCTCTTGGCCTCCCAAAGATGTCTGGATGCTCAAATGGAGTTTATATTTGTTGGATGATGAGTTTCGAAGAGAACTGCTTCTGCTCAGTCAACAATGGCAGATGAGTTCTTGGCACTTTCAGGCTGTGAAGAAGGGTTGTTTATGACCTATGAGGTGTGTTGAGAAGGCTTGTGGTGCTGGTTGATGTGTTTGTGGCTTGTAGAGAGGGATTCGATTGAATCTGCAGCATGAAGGTGAACTATGGCAGATGGGGATTCAGGGTGTTTTTGGCTTTGTTTCTTGATGCTTTTTGTTCTATAGGTCAAGGTGAGATGAATGGAAGCAAAGGTTTGGGTGTTTGCAGGCTGTGTAATGGAATTCGAATGAAGTTGCAAGTTGGGGTGTTTTTTGGTGTGAGTTGTGAATGGTAATGTTTTAGCCTTGGTTGCTATGTGATATGGCCAGCAAAATGAATGAATAAACAATTCTGATTGGTCTCTTGATGTGACTTGTGCAGCTGTGATAAGTAGTTCACTTTTTGCTCAAAAACCACTTTTGTGTAAGATAGGGCATGGCATGATACTAGGCAAGGACAACTTGGGTTCTGGTGCAGCAAAAGGTGAGGGAGAGGCTAGCCCAAAGTCAGCAGCCAATGTCATAAGTTGGTGAAGTAGTCATGAGTGTTTTGCAACTTGATTTGCTTTATGGATTTTTCATGAAAATGCTTGTTACACCAACCAAATCATGGGCAATCTTGGTTCAAAATCTGATTTTTGTGACTTAGAGGATGTTCACATAATGGTTTGACATGAATTAGAGGCTGCATCATGCATTGATTCAAGACTTAGCAAAATTTCTACTTGGTGCATAACTTGAAAAACAATGATTTTTGGCAACTTTGCATGGCCATAACTTTTGATCCATGAAGAGTTAGATCATGTTCTTGTACTTTTTGAAGAGGGAAAGATGAGATCTACAACTTTCATGACCAAAGTTTTTCCATTTGAAGCATTTTTGGATCAAGAATCAAGGCTTGAAAATTGACCTAAAATGATGCATTCTTGAAAAGTCAACAAAACCCAAAAAGTCAACTTTTGCAAAAACTCCAAATTCTTGATTTTTATGAACTTCAAACTTCTTTCATGATCAAATAAAGATCATATACACTCAAAATGATGAAGATCACCCATTGGTTGAGTCATTGGGGGCCTCAGATGCCCTGATTTTGCACTGACTTGTCTGAAAAGTCAACTCTTGATCAGATGACTTCCCCATGGAATTTCTTCATGAAAATTGATATGCATACTCCCTATACCATATAGAGGCCAATGGAAACAAGAATGACCAAAAAATTTGGAGTTATGGCCTCTGAAACCAAAACCCTAATTTTCAGTCAACTGTGTAGTTCATCCTAGCTCTGCATCCATTCAAACCCTAGTTCTTGTGATCCCTCTGCAATTTTGACTTTGTGAGGATGTAACATGATATAAGAACACACATGGACCCCTTTGAGTGGATTAGTGGCCTTTGGAATGGCTCAAGATGCCCTGAGGTTGCTCAGATCACAAACCCTAGGTGCAGATGCCTTAGAAGCTATGCAGTGAATCAAAAGGAGATGTGAGATGATATGTTTTGTGTATATGGATATGAGATGATCACAAGCCATGGTGAAAAGGGGTGAGGGCAAATTTGGGGTGTTTACACATAGCTCGAACAAACGAAACTGAACGTGGAGGAACCGACAAGAATTTATCCCACGTGGGAGATAAAACCTGAAAAGAGACTATCATAACGTGGATGATAGCTCGAACAAAAGAGGCCGAACGTGGCTGAATCGACAAGAATTTATCCCACGTGGGAGATAAAACCTGAAAAGAGACCATCATAACATGGATGATATCTCGAACAAACGAGACCGAACATGGCGGAATCGACAAGAATTTATCCCACGTTGGAGATAAAA